>JAESUZ010002769.1:0-291096 GCA_017311185.1 Proteles cristata cristata | reverse complement strand
TCTTATACTATAACATAGAGGCTTTTTGGTTGTGAAACACTGATCTGTGTGTGAATGCTCTGCATTTTTCAGATTTGAATTTTAATGTATTAATTTAGAATTAAAATATTTTAAATACAAATGGTGGTATGGTTAAATAATCTTTTTCCTAATATTAATTAAACGTCTTCTAATTTCATTGTTTCTTTATATATTAGTACATTGTAAGTAATCTATATTTTATGTTTTGATAAACTAATTGGAGAATATTCTACAATAATTATTTAAATAAATGGTATATATAATTTAGTATAGGTAAATGAGGTCAGAGATTATGAAGAGAAAATTAATAACTTATGTGCAGACGATACTTCATAACATAGTTTACCTAGGGAATATCTTAGATTAGAAGTTTTCATTGCTCTAGAGGTCTGTAATAGCATTAAAATACATTTCTTGATTATAAAGTAATTACATTTTTTCAGCACCATGGAAACACTTTACTAAAAATGTAGAAATGAGAGGGAATTGAAATGCTTATAACATGTACCCAACTACTTGAAATATCAAAAGGCAATCATTGACTCCAAATAATCAACTGAAAGAAAAAAAAAACTAGAAAATTTATGAATAATATAATAAGTAAATATAATTATTGGGATGATGGCTTTTATAAAATAATTGTGTGAGAATACATATTTTACAATAATAGAAAGGTAATATGTACTAAAATATTTCAAAGGCACGTTTCACTAATAAATTGGAGAGCTCTAGAGTGGGGACCAGGCATCTGCATGCTCCAAACAACTTGGTGATTCCCAGGTGAACTAAGGTTGAGGCTCACTGGTTTATAGTATGGAGGGTATGCAGTGCTTTAAATCTTGAGTTTAAGACCTAGCATTTGATATTTCTATTAATCAGTAGCTATTGAAAGGTTTTAAACAGAGGACAGATGTCTACTTTAAAATGACCTCTGTGTCTGTAGTATGGATGGAAAGAGCAGAGATGACGTGGAGATGAGTAGATATAAGAATACCAATTTAAAAGCTATTGCAAACTCTTTCATAATGAAGAATTTTAAATAATTATCTCAATAGTCTGAGCTCAAAGAGGTGGAGTTTAACTGGCTATCCCTTAATTATGGACTGTGCTTAGTGACTTCCTAGATTAAAGTATAGGAAGGAATAAATTTTCAGTGAAGATACTTGGCAAACACTACCTAAAATCAGATGATCAAAGTTAGCATTGACAGTGATTAGTCATCTGGATAGCATGCACCCCTTTATATGATGTGATGAGAACTGTATTTATCTTCTGTGGTTGTCCTCCCCCAAATTCATATTTGTTGAAACATGAGAAAAATACCTCAAAACTACCAAAGTTATCAAAAACAAGGGAAAATCTGAGAAATTGTTAGAGCTAATGATTAAAAAGAGTGATAGAGATTTAGAAGACCTGATTAAGGAGCAGAATAATGAATGCTAGGGGCAATGAAGGAGAATCTGGGTGCCGAATGGAAATCATGACTTTCAATTAATACCAATTGGAATTACTCCTTGATCTTTTGTCACAATGCTCAGCAGCTTGAGGGGGCTAGGAAAGGCAATGATGGAGCCAGTAAATTCAGTTTAAAGATGATGAGGCAAGGCATTTGAAAATAAAGAACTCATTTACCCAGGAATATGCATGAGAAATGCATAAATTGACAATATAAATAATGAATGAACACTAAGGTGAAAAGCGGGCATATGAGGAAGTCAATTAATGGATCGAGCCAGATAACAAACCAGGATTAAAAATATCTAATGATTTTGTCATGGCAAGATAGGTTAGGAAAAGGGAAGAATCATATCATCAAAATGGTAAAAAAAAAAATCAAAATAGCATGGAAATTGATAAAACAGAAAAGAAGGCAGGTTTGACTGAAGTGATTTTGTGTTCTAACAAGCATGTAGTTTGGTAAATGACAAAATATATTGATAGTGACTTTCACTTTGAGAATGAGGATTTTAATTCAGCAATGTAACTGGAATGCCATGCCCCTTTAGGAGGGTAGCCTCTCATAGGCCCCAGCTGGCTTCAAGATGGCTCTCTGGCTTAGAGCTTGGAATCTACCTATGCCAACCTCAAAGTTACTAGAAACTTAACCTCAAGAGTAAGTCATACTTGCTTTGCACCCAGCTTATATCTGCCCTGAGGCCTCTGTTCCAATGTCTCATTTTGGCCTTTTCTCAGTACAATAGGGAAGAATCCTTGTCATCTTTTTCTCCTCAATTTTATCAAAGGGAGAATTCTGTTAAAGCCTAAGTGTGTTCAGCAACACTTGTGTATAAATTGCTTAACCAGTGCTAAGCTTCCCTGGTCTCCTTGTTGTCTCTTCTCAAGCTCTTGTCCTGAGGTAACAAAGATTTCTGGCATCTGTGTATGCGGACAGAGGACTTCTTTTCTCCCTAGGAACTTGTACTTAAGTGCTTCATTCAAATAAAGGCAACACTCAATATTGTCATATGCTCTTTCAAGTTCAGTCAGTGATTTTGAGCCCTGATTGCTCATTAAAAAGAACTAGAGAACTTTCAAAAACTGATGATAATGCCTAGGCAGCATCCACCTTGATTTAGATTTAACCGAGTTGGGATCAGGGCAAGCATTGTTTGTTCGTTTTTTAAACCCCTTTGTTTTACTACCTTCAAGGCTTTCTTTAACCCTGACTCCCCATTCCTGATTAACTTCAATAACATTTCAGCAGAATTTCTACTTAACATTCAAGTATATATTTTCTAGCTTTGCTTTTGCACTCACACAACTTTCTTTCTCTTCTGGAAACATGGAGGCTAAACCTGGTGCCTAATGGCTTGAGATCAGACTTTTGAAGACCAAGACCTGACTAGGAAGCCTAGCAAGTATCTTGAGTGAATCACAATATTTTCCCTATCTCTTTCTCCATTGAGGGAAGAACTCCTTGCCTTAAGAATTTTTATAGCAATACAAGACAATGTTTCTTAAATTTTCTAATTTATTGAAAATATATAATAGGGCAAAGCTTCTCATAATAGTCATTCCTTTCATTTAGAATAGTGTCTCTCCTCAATTGTGATCTAAAGCATAGTTTACATAATCCACCTCTGACTTTTAAATTGTTTATCAAGAATCATTTATTCTCCCATCAGCCCATTGTCTTATTGCCTGAACCTCCTATTGCTTGTATCTAACAACTTGACATAGTGAATTACACTGTTGGGTTTTCTGGATGTTGCTGTAATCAAAGGAGCAAGTAAATACTGCACCTGGGATTCAAAAGTCCTTGGTGATAGATCTCAAAATCTAACATACGTATTACGTGAATACTACTAAATAAATCTCCTTGGATCAGCTGTGCTATCACTCAAGCCCCGCCTAGAGACCAGTCTCCACCATAGCTTGGGGAAGGGCAGTGGGACACCTTTAGATTAAGTCTAAAAGGTGTCAAGAATAATGTGGAGTTTTACTTACAGTTTCTTGGGGAGACAGGAAAGAGGACCCCAAACTGAATGTGAGAGGAAACGCAATACATAATACATCTTATAACAAAACTTCCTAAATTAAGCTTTAGGAATCCATGACAGTGGTGATGGATCTAGGGATGCCACAGCTCACAGGAAAATGTCCAACTGGTAATGGCACTCACCCTCCATCGGGTTTTCAAACCTACAATCAGGTCTCTAACTTCCCACCCACTGTTCAGAGCTCTTTGGAAAGTGGGTTGTCCAGAGGAAATGATGATCAGATGGTGGAAGGTAAAGGGAGAAAAAGATGATGGGGTTTTAGGGCTCTGGATGATTAATGGGTAATCTCTTAAAGGTGTTTTTGTCTCCTTTATGCTTCTCCAATCTACATCAATTACAAAAGTGATCAGAAAATTAAAAGACTTTCCTCAGGGTGACCACTTTCAAAAGGAGCAGAATGAAGAATTACAAGTATTTATAACAGTAATATTTGTCCTTTTCAAGATTAGATATGCCATACAAAACTTTTGAAATGTCTTAAGATGGCAAACAGTGTGGAGAGAATAATCTTTGGGGAAGACAAGATCTTTACAGCGCCTTGAAGGTGTGATTGATTGATTGCAAGTGCAGGAAGGACAAAATGTTAGAAAACGATAACTGCGGGTTAAGTACAACTTGTTTAGGTGAAATTACCAACTTCAGCTTTGAGTCCATGTTAGAGAGAATTTGACTTTAGGAGGTAACTCATAAGAAAAAAAACATCTTATGAAAACAAACAAAATGTCTTCCACATTTAGAACTATATCTATATGGAGACAAAGGGGAGAGGATTCCAAATAAGTTCAGTATATCTGGATGATAACATGGTACCAGCTGATGCATTTGATTGTCACAAGGAGGTCCTAGCCTGTTTCTTGGAGGTGCTTTGCCAGCCCTGTCCCTCAGGTGGTGCTCAGCTTCCATGTCCACAATACCCAGAAATCTTTTTTCCACTTCTAACTGTTCCATCTGGTGCACTAAAAGTGGATGTCATACAAATACGTATACTTCAAAATGATCTGAAGATATCTCACCAAGAGAAGACTGCAGGACTATTTTCCTCTCTTTTCTTACTTTTAAACTCAATTAAGAAGAAACCGCCCCCCACCCTGAGTCATTGCCTTTTATCTTCTCCTCTTTTTAGGTTCATTGTTGTATTTTCTTCCTTCATGCTAAGATGGTGGTACAGAATACTGATGAGAAAATGCTTATTTTAAAACCACTCATTTCTCTGAGCACAGAAAACATGAGCTGCATTTTTACAGGTGTTCCCCTCACCTGACCACAGCCTTAGGAGGGTTAAGGTAGTCCCAAAGCAAAAGGAGAAAAAAAAATACACAGAAAATCCAGGTTCTTCTGGATTGGCAAAGGAGGAGTTAGAGAGCAAACTACTCTACATCAAAAGCAATTGCTCCAGGCTATAGGATTTTTATGTTATTCCTAAATTAGTTTCTTTATATAACAGTAGGTCTAATTTTCAGGACAATGACGTTCAATGAAACACTTTTTTGGGGAGAGAAGAGGGTGGGAAACTGGAACGTGTAAGGAGCAGGGTGAGTTCCTATTCTGATTTTATAAATGTGCAGGTCACTAGTGGGACAATACCCATATTAAAATAATAGTGACTCATCCTAGTATGAGAAAGTCTGCAGTTCTTTTTAAATTGAAATTACAAGTATGGCTGAAATTCTTTCTTTAATGGAACTCTACTATTTTTCAAAATCCAAATGAAATTGAAGCGTAAGGATAGTTTTATCACACTATCACATTAGAAACCTCCAAAATGGTATATAGATTATTTCACTGTATTTTTTTGTTTTTTTTTAACCAGAAATTTATTTTTTATTTTTTTTTTTACAAATAGTTTATTGTCAAATTAGTTTCAACATAACACCCAGTGCTCATCCCCACAAGTGCCCTCCTCCATGCCCACCCCTCCTCCCCCCCACATCCACCAGTCCTCAGTTTTTGTCAGCATTCAAGAGTCTCTCATGGTTTGCCTCTCCCCCTTTCCCCCACCATTTCCGCCCTTCTTCTCACCCTTGGTCCTCTGTTAAGTTCCTCCTAACCCTCCTATACATGCACACATATGATATTTGTCTTTCTCTGCCTGACTTATTTCACTCAGCATAACGCCCTTAAGGTCCATCCATGTTGCTACACATGGCCAGATTTCATTGTTTCTCATTGCCATGTAGTATTCCATGGTAGAGATAAACCACATCTTCTTGATCCATTCATCTGTTGATGGACACTTAGGCTCTTTCCAGGTTTTAACTATTGTGGAGAGTGCTGCTAGGAACATTGGGGTACATGTGCTCCTATGCATCAACATTTCTGTATCCCTTGGGTAAATTCCTAGCAGTGCTATTGCTGGGTCCTAGGGGAGTTCTATTGTTAGTTTCCTTAGGAACCTCCACACTGTTTTCCAGAGGGGCTGTACCAGTTTACATTCCCACCAACAGTGTAGGAGGGTGCCCGTTTCTCCACATCCTCGCCAGCATCTAGAGTTCTCTGATTGGCTCATTTTAGCCACTCTGACTGGCGTGAGGTGGTATCTCAGTGTGGTTTTGATTTGTATTTCCCTGATGAGGAGCGATGCTGAGCATCGTTTCATGTGTCTGTTGGCCATCTGGATGTCCTCTTTGGAGAAGTGTCTGTTCATATCTTCTGCCCATTTCTTCACTGGGTTGTTTGTTTTTCGGGCGTGTAGTTTGGTGAGTTCCTTGTAGATTCTGGATATCAACCCTTTATCTGATATGTCATTTGCAACTATCTTTTCCCATTCCGTTGGTTGCCTATTAATTTTCTGGGTTGTTTCCTTGGCGGTGCAGAAGCTTTTAATCTTGAGGAGGTCCCAACAGTTTATTTTTGCTCTTGATTCCCTTGCTTTTGGGGATGTGTCAAGTAAGAAGTTGCTGTGGTGGAGGTCCAGGAGGTTGTTTCCTGCTTTCTCCTCTAGGGTGTTGATAGTTTCCTGTCTCACGTTCAGGTCCTTGATCAATTTCGAGTTTATTTTTGTGCATGGTGTGAGAAAATGATCTAGTTTCATTCTTCTGCATGTTGCTGTCCAGTTCTCCCAACACCATCTGTTAAAAAGGCTGTCTTTTTTCCATTGGATATTCTTTCCTGCTTTGTCAAAGATTAGTTGGCTGTATACTTTTGGGTCCACTTCTGAGTTCTCAATTCTGTTCCATTGGTCTATGTGTCTGTTTTTGTGCCAATACCATACTGTCTTGATGACGACAGCTTTGTAGTAGAGGCTAAAGTCTGGGATGGTGATACCTCCCGTTTTGGTTTTATTTTTCAGGATTACTTTGGCTATTCGGGGTCTTTTGTGGTTCCATACAAATTTTTGGATAGTTTGTTCTAGTTTTGAGAAGTATGCTGGTGCAATTTTGATTGGAATTGCATTGAATGTGTAGAGTGCCTTAGGTAGTAATGACATCTTAACTATATTTATTCTTCCTATCCATGAGCATGGAATGTTTTTCCATTTCTTTGTGTCTTCTTCAATTTCTTTCCTAAGTTTTCTATAGTTTTCCTCATACAGATCTCTTGTATCCTTGATTAGGTTTATTCCGAGGTATTTTATGGTTTTTTGTGCAATTGTGAATGGGATCAGTTTCTTGATTTCTCTTTCTGTTGCTTCATTGTTGGTGTATAAAAATGCAACCGATTTCTGTACGTTGATTTTGTACCCTGCCACTTGGCTGAATTCTTGGATCAGTTCTAGTAGGCTTCTGGTGGAGTCTGTCGGGTTTTCTATGTAGAGGATCATGTCATCTGCAAAGAGTGAAAGTTTGACTTCCTCTTTGCCAATTCTGATGCCTTTGATTTCCTTTTGGTGTCTGATGGCTGATGCTAGGACTTCCAGCACTATGTTAAACAGCAGTGGTGAGAGTGGGGCATCCCTGTCTTGTTCCTGATCTCAGGGGGAAAGCTCTCAGTTTTTCCCCGTTGAGGATGATGTTAGCTGAAGGCTTCTCATAGATGGCTTTGATGATGCTTAAGTAGGTTCCTTCTATCCCAACTTTCTCAAGAGTCTTTATTAAGAAGGGATGCTGTATTTTGTCAAATGCTTTTTCTGCATCTATTGACAGGATCATATGGTTTTTATCTTTTCTTTTATTGATATGATGTATCACATTGATTGATTTGCGAATGTTGAACCAGCCCTGTAACCCAGGAATGAATCCCACTTGATCTTGGTGGATGATTCTTTTGATATGCTGCTGGATTCGATTTGCAAGGATCTTGTTGAGAATTTTTGCATCCGTATTCATCAAGGATATTGGTCTGTAGTTCTCTTTTTTGCTGGATCTCTGTCTGGCTTGGGAATCAGTGTGATGCTGGCTTCATAAAATGAGTCCGGGAGTTTTCCTTCGATTTCTATTTTTTGGAATAACTTGAGAAGAATTGGGATTAATTCTGTTTTAAATGTCTGGTAGAATTCCCCAGGTAAGCCATCAGGTCCAGGGCTCTTATTTGTTGGGAGATTTTTGATCACTGATTCCATTTCTTCACTCGTTATGGGTCTGTTCAGGTTTTCTATTTCTTCCCGTGTGAATTTTGGTAGTGAGTGTGTGTTTAGGAATTTGTCCATTTCTTCTAAGTTGTCCAATTTGTTGGCATATAATTTTTCATAGTATTCCCTGATAATTGCTTGTATTTCTGAGGGGTTGGTTGTCATAAGTCCATTTTCATTCATAATTTTGTCTATTTGGGTGCTCTCTCTTTTCTTTTGGATAAGTCTGGCTAGAGGTTTGTCAATTTTGTTTACTTTTTCAAAAACCAACTCTTGGTTTCATTGATCTGTTCAATTGTTTCTTTGGTCTCTATGTTGTTTATTTCTGCTCTAATTTTTACTATTTCTCTTCTTCTACTGGGTTTAGGGCATTCTTGTTGCTCTGCCTCTAGTTCCTTTAGGTGAGCTGTTAGATTTTGGACTTGCGCTTTTTCTAATCTCTTGAAATAGGCCTGGAGAGCAATGTACTTTCCTCTTAGGACTGCCTTTGCTGCATCCCATAGATTTTGAATTGTTGTGTTTTCATTTTCATTTGTTTCCATATATTTTTTAATTTCATCTCTAATTGCGGCACAAAGAAGCAGTTCGTGTGCTCAGCCTCCCCCAGGACCAGTTGTCGCAAGGGGACCTGGTGTGCAGGTATTTGGCAAGTACGGTCTTTCTATGCCCCGAGTGGAGATTTTTCTGTCTCGGACTCTCTCCTTTTCCTTTCTCACTCCCCTAGAGGGTAGAGAGGGATCGCCTCCCACCCTGGAGGCTCAGATCCCGGCCCGATTTTACCTTCCCCGTTTCGCACTCACGTTAGAAGGCTTTCTCAGTGGATTCTGCGTCCTTTTTCCCAGTCTCTCAGGTTTTGTAAGGTTTCCAATGGCTTCAGATCTTTTCTGTGTGATGTATGGGCGCGAGTGCAAGTACGGAGCTCCTTACTTCTCCGCCATCTTGCCCATTAAACACTTTGCCCCCCCCCCCATTTCACTGTTTTGAGAAGTTTTGCAAATACCTATCACTTTTGTCTCATTTAAAATAAATTTACAATTGAAACAGAATGAATAATTTTCCAGAGAAATTAGCATTTGCCTAGCTGTTATGATTCAAGCATTTTGATAGCAACGGGTGTTTTACCTTCTGAAATTTTTCTGAAGTCTACAAGAATGTCACAGAAGCGGCATACCTGGTAGGTTCATGTTAATTCTGCTGTGAAGAACCCCGTGGAAGAAATGTGGTGAGGCGGCCTGCATTCATCTAAGGAGGTAGAAATTGGACAACAAAGTGAGATCCAGTTATTGGTAAAAGCTAAGTAGGCAAACACTGATGTGGCCAGAATTATCAGTCACTCACGTCTGTATGTTTACTGCTATAGGAGTTTTCTTATTTTTTTAATTTTTTAATGCTTATTGATTTTTGAGAAGCAGAGAGTGAGCATGGGAAGTGCAGAGAATCCTAAGTAGGGCTTAGATGCAGGGCTCAAACCCAGGACCCCTAAGATGATTACCTGAGCGGAAGTCAGACTGAGCCAGCACCCTGGAGTTTCCTTATTTAAACGTAAGATCTGGATTTGAGGGTCAGTGGATCATTATTTTTTTTTAATCCTTGCAGTATCTACCATATTATTATCTGCAGCTTGAAGCGCTCAAATATAAGTAAGTGATTGAATAAATTCAATAAGGTGTTTCAACACATTCTTTATCATATATGTTCATATCTGCTCATCATCCTCAGTACACTGCATGCAGGCACACACACATATTGTTAAGTGAAGTTAACCATGAATGGGAGGAAGATAGAACAGAACATAGAGCACTGGCATCTGAGAATCTAGCCAAATAATTTGGGAAAAGAGTCCTAGAGATACTAAATACAGTTTTGGCCTACTTCACAATTGTTCCCAGAGTCATTTATACTTTGGGTACTTGTATATGGAATATACAACGTAAGCCGTTTATATATTTCCAAGTGCTAGCAAGAAGAAATATGAGATATGAAAATATGTGAATTATGTAAACTTACTTTTTAGTCATTCGCTTACTCATTTAACAGGTATTATACATGTACCGCTTGTGAGGAAATGAGGAAACAAAAATGAGTAATATGTACTTCCTTACCTCAAAATGTTTTAATTCTTGTGGTAGATCTAGAAAAGTAAATAGACCTTTCCAATACAGACTTAATCTAGTCTTGGAGAATTATTTTTTTCAGATGTGTCTACATAATAGTTTTATAGTTTTTCTAATTTGCTACTAATCACTTTTAACTGAACTTTGAGGTTGCAAGTGTCAACTTAAATGATGAGCATTGCTGCACTGTGGAGTATCCATCAAGGGGGAAATTATCCTGAAAAAAATTCACCATGTGGTTTTGGACATTTTATGGTAACTCTAAATTCACATGTGTTCCTGATAGTATTTCATCACCACATAGAACAATAGACTCTGATACCTGGAAAGAAATTCAGAGATTAATTATTTCAATTCACTTATTTCTCAGAAGAGAAAAAAATGAAACTCAGAGGCTGCATTTGCTGGCCAAGACTCAGAACTTCTCAGTGGCACGCTTACAAGTAGGGTTATTCTTCACACACAAAGTTAAATGCAATAGATATCTCACAGTCATTTCTGAAAGACTAAATAATTATAAACAGATATGAAAATGAATGAATTCACAGAACTAAATTAAAGGTATGACGTTATCACCCATTCATACAAGTTGATTCTACTTTTATTGAATACCTAAACATCAGTACTATTCTTTTTTGAGTTGATAAGCTAATCAAACCAGAAGCAATTAAGTAAACTAAAATATAGAAGATTAATGCAGAACATGTTGATGCTTTCCCTTATAAACTTTATACTTTTCTGGCACTATAGCCTTGCAATGAAACAAAGACATAATGGTTACTAATGGTGACTCAATGGCCCTAGGAAAAAAATAACACATTCCATAGATAATACATTAGATGAAGAAATCACCTGAAAATTAATATGATTCCACTTTATTTATTTAGCAATATGTAATGAGTTAGGTGCCAGACACAATACTGGATACTTTGAAAATATTATCACATGAAATCTACAATAAAATTGAATCCCACACTAGTTTTAAAAAATGGAAAAGGGTGATCAACAAATATAATCAATCTGTACCTTAAACAATAGTATTGCTCTGACTAAAAATACAATTTGGGGATTGAAGGGTAGGTGAAAGAAAAGTCAAGCTGTTAAAACCTAGGGGAGTTGACCCCTTTCTGGGTGCATAGAGGAAATACATAAAATTAATATATTGATCTTCCAAGTCTTATTAATTGTACAAGTATAGGGCAGCAAGAATGTTCTGTCTGGTGGGAGGGTATGGCTCTACATTACTGGTATAAAGTTATGTATTAGGCCATCCCATTATCCAAGTTGTTCCCTTTATTTATTAAGATAACCAAAAATTTACTTCGCCAAGTTCTGATTCCACACTCGTCATGAAAATAGCTACAGAGAGAATGATGTGTTTAATAAATGCAAATATTGTCAAAATAATTTGTATACATAATTTCTATGAAAATAAATGTTTTTTTTAATGTTTATTGATATTGGGAAGGACCAAATGGGGGAATGACAGAGAGGGAGAAAGATAATCTCAAGCAGGCCTTAACACCCAGCATGGAGCCCAATGTGTGGCTTGATCCCACAAACTGTGATGACCTGAGCCAAAACCAAGGGTCGGCTGCTTAACTCACTAAGCCACCAAAGTGCCCCACCAAGAAATATGTTTAATAAGACACTTTCTACATTCATCCTTCCATTTTTTCTGTCCTTGGATTTCTTTAAAAAATACTTTTTGTCTTTTGATTCTTGAGGAATTCTGTCAGATGACTGTGACCCAGAAATGAAGGGCCACAATTATATGGATGACCCCTATGCACCAAGGAAAATCACATGATAAAAGAGGCAGGCGGGCTAACAAACAAACAAGTAACGAAATGAGTTGATGACTATAAGGAAGTTATATGTAGAATGCAGCTTGGCAGAGAGGAAGAACTTGAAAGCCAGAGTTCATTTGTGCCTGAGCCAGAATTTGAACTGAACCTGGAACGACTGAACAGTTTGTCAGAACACTTTGGAGAGGGTATTTCAATTAGATAAAAGAGTTTGTGAGAAGGAATGAACGCCTGAGTTAGCAAAAACTACAAATATTTGACGCTTCCCAGAGGATCACTTATGATCTAATAAGTATGTTAGGTCTGAGTAACTTATTGGATTTGGTATAGCAACTAAAACATGTTTTTGAGTTTAAATACAATAATTCAGGCCCTAAGCCATCATGGCCACCAGCAGAACAGCATCCTATGAGGCCTTGCTGAGGCATCAGCTGGTGCCTTTAGATAAATCTTTTTTTTTGTTGTTTTTTGGTTTCTGGCCAACTGCTGTAAACATCCACATTTTAAATTGCTGATAGAGAAATAGTGTAGCACATTCCTAAAATAAAAATTATACTCTTCTATCAAATTTTTGTCTGCTACAAACATATTGGCCAAAATGATGAAGACTGATTTTATTTATCCATCTATCATCTATCTACTTACCTATATATTTTTTTATAGCACGGGCTTTGTTTTGTTTTTATTTTTTTAATGTTTATTTATTTTTGAGAGAGAGGAAGACAGAGTACGAGTTGTGGAGGGGTAGAGAGAGGATGAGTCAGAATCTGAAGCAGGCTCCAGGCTCTGAGCTGTCAGTACAGAGCCGGATGTAAAGCTGGAACTGACAAACCATGAGATCATGACCTGAGTCGCAGTTGGACGCTTAAGTGACGGAGCCACCCAGGTGCCCCAAGACTGATTTTTATAGCTTTTACAAATTTTAGACAGGGAAGGCAATAATGATACATCAGGCTTTTGTCTAGATTCTTTAACCGCTCTTTCTCTCTCTTTCTCCCTTGCCCACACGCAGACACATACAGTCACACTGATGCACACAAACATTCACAGTTTTTCACTTTCCAGCTTATTTCAATATTTCCAGGGCACATCAGACGGTGCTTTGTTTGTTCATTCAAAATAGTAGAAGTGATAATGGTCAGTGATCTGTGCTGGTGGCACAAGGCACAAAGAACAGAAATGTTGGCCCTGCTTTCAATACAATTGGCTGGAATTAGCAGACACGTGGTTTCATTTTATAGCCCGGTAAATCTCAGACAGGGCCAGGTAGTAGACTACATGAATCATGAATGTCAGCTTGTCCTTTTATTTTTTTCATTCTTTGCATTAATCCATGAAAAATTGGCATAACAATTTCATACTAGAAATTTAAAACTAATTCTGCTTGTAGAAAATAAACATCCCTATGACATTTTGGATGCAAACTAAATCATTCTTTGAATAGAAGGAAAAGGGCCATCATACTTGCCATAATCATATTACTTCCAGGTTCTTCTGTTAGTATCCAGTGTCTACATGTTCACTCATTTTCTCATCTGCTCTTACTTTTAAGGAGGTGCCAAGGTTTAAGAACAGCTAATTATGAGAGAATCTTAAAAGTGAAAGAACTCTTCATTATTTTTTTTTTCTTTTTGTAGTTGGGAAAGTCCTTCTGTAATCTAATTTGCTTTGGTCAAGCTCGCAGAATACCAGTGTTCTTCAGTTCCCCCATTTTTAGAATGATTTCTTAGTCACTTTATGCCATTATTATTATATGAGAAAATTGTTTTCCAACACTTTCAATTAAAAATTTAATCACATTAACCAGAATTCCTGGCATTTTGTGCTTAACCAAAGTTTTCAGTGAATATTTATAATTTATCTTTGCTTTTATTTCTGGAGTGGATCATAGAAACAATGCTTATATCCCCTAAACACTAACAGGACTGGAGTAAACCTTCTTTACACAACGCACTATAAGGAGTGTCACTTAACTAGCTAAGTTTCTCAGGGCATAAAAAAAAGTTTAATCATCAGTCAGGTTCCAGCCAACCTTGCTGATATATATGTAAGTGACTGCATTTAACATGGTCATGGAAAATATATATGGCTTCATACACAAATACATATTGAGTAAAAGATTTTGTGATTTTCGTCACCAAGTTTGTTACTCTTCTCAAAGGAACATATTTGTTATGGGACATTATTTCCAGATGAAATAAGTCTAAAAGAATCCTTCTAAATTCATTCTTTTATTCAGTCATTCAACTGCAATTTATTATAGAAATTAGCAATATAGAGAGAGAGACAAAGTGCTTATTTTCAGGGAACTTAGAAACTGGGGGAAAATGAACAAACAAGAATTTAGTTTTTTATTTAAGAAAGCACTTATATAGAGGGATTACAGCAAAGGAAAAGTGTGTTTAAGATGTCATTCAAAGTGATGATGAGGGTTAATCAACTTAAGAAATGGATTCCAGACCTTGCCTTATGTCTTACTTCCCTGTATCGTAATTATCAGTTTAATTGACAGAAAGCATATGCTTCCTGGAAAAAAAATCTTTGATAAAATTTGATTTACAATGAAAGATAAAAGCATATATTATTTTCTCATATTTGTAAGAGGTATTTCCATCATCACAGGACAAGGTCGTACTTCTTTCTTTTGCTTTTTCTTTTTCTTTTTTCCCTTATACTTAACAAGTTTTGATGGGAAACACATGTCTTAGAGAAGGTTTTGGTTCCATTTAGTTTGCCAAAAAAAGTTAAATGACATCATATTCATAGGAGAAATTTAAGAGGCAGATGAATTTATATATATTCCAGACTACAGATCAGAGAATCAACTAGATCATCTTTTAACATTTATGTTATTTTTACACAGCAAGCCTTCAACAACCAGTGAAAAATTTGGTTGAAGTTAGTTTGTTATTTGGAATTTACTTTTCCATAAAAGTAATATTTTGGATGTATTTTACCCAGATTCACCCAAAAGAACTCTAGTGAAGGTTTAATGTTTATAAAAAGTGGTCATGAAAATAATGTAATGGCTAATATTACTGGTCAGTTTCAGCATTTTGCTGTTTGAATGCATTATTATTTTCTCTTACAGTCCTATGAGAGCAATAATATCATTCCTATTTTACCGATGAGGAGATTATAGTTTAGATAATTCAAATGACTTGGGATTTAAAGTCAGAATTGGGAATTTACATCTATCATATGATCCCAAATCCATTTTATTAATCATTTTATTATATTATGTTGCACAGTTAGATTAAGATTAAGAATGCTAGAAAAAAAAGCACATATAAATGTCCATCAACTGATGAATAGAGAAAGAAGATGTGGTTTATGTATACAATAGAATACTACTTGGCAATGAGAAAGAATGAAATTTTGCCATATGCAGCAACAGAAATGGAACTGGATGGTATTATGCTAAGTGAAATAAGTCAGTCAGAGAAAGACAGATACCATATGTTTTCACTCATATATGGATCTTGAGAAACTTAACAGAATACCATGGAGAAGAAGAGGTGGGAGTTACAAACAGAGAGGGAGGCAGGCACACCATAAGAGACTCTTAAATACAGAGAATAAGCTGAGGGTTGATGGGGGTGGGAGAGAGGGGAAAGTGGGTGATGGGCACTGAGGAGGTCACTTGTTGGAATGAGCACTGGGTGTTGTATGGAAGCCAATTTGACAATCAATTATATTTTTTAAAAACCACATATACTTATTTATTTCAACAACAGAAAAGCTAGCACTAGAGACACAAATATGACACTGATTTATTTGTTAGGTACATTATTTCCACTAGGTTATGCAAGATGTGTTTAATAGACTTCACTTAAAAAGTAGGGACTCACTGGAGGGTTAAGTTAAGGTAATACTATGTTATTTCTGGGAACAGTGAGAAAAAGAGAAAAAAAATGCAAAGGAATTGTCCAAGGCAAAAAGTAAAAAAGAATCTTGGTGAGGTAAATCAGAAGTCTGAACAGAGATTGATTGTGAAAACAAAAAATGAAACAAAACAAAACAAAGAGAAGAAAAAGAAAAAAATCTTTAAAAATATGTGTATTTTTGGCAGGGCAATATTAGGAAGTGGAGACTCACAGGAATGCTGAGTGAAATTTAAAGTGGTAACTGTCAGGTAAAATGTGGGAAGAGCTGTAAAAAAAGAACTGGAAATGAGTGTGGGTACATAAACATATTTTAGAAATGGAGGACATGAAAAAAAAAAATAGGGGCACAAAAGAAGTGTGCAGAAAGTCCGTACGTTTGAAGTATGCACTCTTCTCTCCAGTTATTCTTAATGAGGTCTCTGAAGGTGAGTTTAATTCAAGATTCTTGAGATGAAATGTGAGCCAGCCTCTACTGCTATACTCCTGTATTGCATTTAAACGATTTTGTTTGCTTCACAGGATGCAGTTAAAGCTATACTGCCTGGCCTTTTACATGTTATTAATAAGGGATTGATATGTGGGCAATCTGGATCTATGAATTACACATTGTATTACCCATAGTCTGACAATACCTTCCTTTCCCACTTGTTTATTTGAACTGAAAGACAAATCAAAATAGATTATGTTCCCTAGGGCAACATAGAGGGTGAGAGGGTAAGATTATAGGAAGCAATTGCCTTTCAGTAAAACTTTTCTTTTTGGAGTGATTAAAATATTCTAATTCTGGTGATGATCACAAAACTCAATAGACAAACAAACAAAAAACACACAATGAGTTAAAACTTTAATTGGGCAAACTTTTTGGTACATAAATTATATCTCAATAAGGCTTTTTTTTTTTTTTAAAGAAAAAGAAGCAACTCTAAATGTTTCAGGTCAAATGGTAATAAATTAAAAACTTAAAACATTCACCTGTGGGTGAATACATTTTCCTTTTCAGAAGGTGCCTAAGCTCATGACACTAGGGAGAACATAATTAATGTTAATGGAGAAACCTTCTTAAAAAATACAACTGTAATTTTTCAAAAAGCTCTTCAGTACTTCTTCTTTACTCTCAAATGGTCTTGAAATAATTGTCTCAAAGTATAACTATAATCTACTTTCATGTAATTTTCTCTTAACATAACAGGAAAATGTAGAGCAAAAACTCCCAAGGAAATTTTCCAAAATGATTACAGTTGACCTACTATTATGGATTTGGGTCTTCTGATTGACTTTTCACCCAATTAATTGTTTTCATAAATTTTTCTTAGGACTTTTTCAACTTATTCCCCTCATTCAATACCTACTAGATTCTCAGCCTGCATATAAAGTAAGAGGCCTATTACTGTCTATCATGGATTTTATGAAATAGAAAAAGAAGGAATTAGGAAAGGTAAAAATTTAAGCAACTAGATGATTCATAATAGAAGCTGGTACCTAAATCTAAGCTTTAAACATATATAATTTTACTTCCCAGTTTTATTTATTTTATTTTAAATGTTAATTTGTCACACACACACACACACACACACACACACACACACACACACACTTCTGGTTATACATTTGTTCCAAACCATTTTATAAGTTATAATTTTTTTAAATATATTTTTTTATTTATTTCTAGGAGAGAGAGAGAGAGAGAGAGAGACAGGGCGAGCAGGGGAGGGTCAGAGAGAGAGGGAGTCACAGACTGAAACAGGGTCCAGCCTCTGAGCTGGTAGTCAGCACAAAGCCCGACGCGGGGCTCAAACCCAGGAACCGCCAGATCATGACCTAAGTGAAAGTCGGACGCTTAACCGACTAAGCCACTCAAGCGCCCCTATAATTTTTGTATAGAGTGAAATCTGGTTGAATAATTCAGTGGTCATATTCAAGTTAATAGAAACTGTGTTACCAGATTCTCAAACCTCCTTATATATTATTATTAAAACAATCATAAGTTTTTGTTTGTAAGTGGACACTGGATATAGCAGAAGAGAAAATAGATAAAAAATATATATTGTAAAACTTCATATTCAATTTGTCTGTGCTTAAGCAGTAAGACATAGCATCAAGACTTTGGAGAAAGGCATTCTGGGCTTGAATCCAAGATCTTCCACATATTAACTGTCCAAGCTCAGATAAAGCTTTCATTTCCTTTAGCCTCACTTTTCTTAGGGGAATAATAACATTGCCTGAAGCTTTTGTTCTGGTGATTGAATGAAATATTATAGAAAACATTCATCACCTTAAGATACATAACAAGTATTTTATAAGTGCTATGTACATAGACTTTGATATGAAATCAAACTTATCTAACATGTTTTGTTACAGATAAACTTTTCTACTGATTAGCACAATTATTTCAGGAAACCTAGAATTAAATCCTATCTTTCTGAGATTCCATAGAATATAGTGTCCTTTTTAGAACCATAGTATTAAAATGGAATTTTACATACAAATACTCTGGATTTTAAGAGAAGTAACCCTTTACATTTCTCCCTAAAATATTTTACAGGATTGTATTTACTTGATCAATTTGATACCAACTAGTAAATTAAAGATAGCCAAAAATAGAGCTCTGAGAAGTGCAGTTTAATTCTTCAATTCACTGAATCTGGACTGGACCTGCATCTTCTTATGTAGAATATAGTGGAAGATTGATAGTCTGCCAGGTCTGGGCTGACTTTATAAAAAAGTGGTGGCTTCTACTTCTGCTCTTTTGTAACTTAGCTGTCATTCAGTGAGGAAGTACAGACAGCTACATGTGACAGATAATTGAGATCTCTAGGTGACCATCCCACCTAAGCTACCAGCTAAAGCCAGACTAACTTTTAATCCATGTGAGGGAGCCACATTCAAGTAGAGCTAGTTTTTCTAGTAAAGCTTTTCTAAAGATATTATGTGGAACAAGCATGAGCTGTTGCCTTTAAGCCCTGACTAAATTACAAAGCAATCAGTAAATAATTGACATTTCAAACCACTGCATTTGCAGGAAGTTTATTGTGGAGCAGTAAATCACTAAAATTGCAACCAAGAAAAGAAACAGGACCTTCAGGGGTTAAAAGTTATCTTGAAGAATCTCTCCTCTCTACTGTATGAAGAACATGTAAATACTCCTATTACACTATTTACAAAGCTTTCTTGTTATCATTTCTCTATATCTTTTTTTTTTAAATTAGTCTTAGTCCTTCTCAAGTGGTCACAAATTGTTCTCTCAGACCCTAAACTTTCGAATTTTTAGTAAATATGCAACAGACACTTATTAAATGAATGAATGAATGAATGATGAATATCTCTAATTTCATAAGAATCATTTTTTTGTTATTTTCAGAGAGAACAAATAACTGTTAACCTGATTCCTAACAATTGAAGGTATATACAAATAAATCAAATAAATAGTTTGAAAAAAGATGCAGTTTGAAAAAAGGATCACGTGATGAGAATAGGGAATCAGGACCTTAATTAATTTCTGTGGTACAGATGTTAGAAGAAATAAACTAAACATAAAGGAACAATAGATCTTTTAGAAAAATAAAAGTTAACTGGAGTTCTCATTTCCTAGTGACACCCTACAAAATATTTATTTTAAGCCTTGAACCCCAAATTCCTTGGGATTTTCATGATCTTTAAAACAATAACAACAAAAACTAGCACCTTATAATTAGCAGCAAAGAGTCTGTGTACTGAGTTATTATAATGTACAGTCATTCCATTAGGTGCATACCACCGTGTGGTATGAGGCGGGAATAATTAGACACCAGATGGTGATATCAACTCCAATAGAGAATGCGTATGCATTATGCATGAGAAGTGACTTTATTGTTGTTTTTATCCATTTGCTACCATTATGCTGCTCTTGGACCTCAATCAGTGTCTCAAAAAAAAATCTCTTTGGATCTGGAATTTTTATGTTCTGAACAATTTGTAACATCACTTTGTCATATTCTGATCAGTTATCTCCCTACTCAACTTGCAGAATTTCTAAAAGCATATTATTTTCTGGCAGCACCATTAAAATGAGCTTTTCCATTATCCAGAGCATCTGAGCTTACTGGATATAATTTTATGTTTCTGCCAGCAGCATAAAGTTTAAGATTAGTATCTTTGAAAATTGAATCTGATTTTTAATGATTGTAGTGTCACATTTCTGGGCTGAGGTACTTTTAAAATGTCATTAGTAGATATGCGATTAATCATTTTATGTCTCTTGACCACTAAGAATATCTTTTATTTTCATTAGAGATGTAATGAATTTGAAATTAGAAAGGAGATAGAATATATAGAGATTAGATAGTAGATTTCATTAATACTATTAATTCTTCAATGGAGAGCTCAACAAAATGGTTGTTTATATTGATTCATTTTGGAAAATGGCAGCATTTAAAAAGGTTCCAAGATACTGTATCAGAGTTCAAGGACATGTTGCTTTTAATCTTCACCCTCCTTGTGACTGATTGATTGATTGATTCTGTGACCCTTAGCCCTCAAAATTAAGCAGTTAGTGTTCAATGGATAAGATTTTTAATAAGTGGTCTTAATAGATTACATAGTGTTATCAAGTAAGATTGGATCAAAGAATCATAACCATCAGAGCAGATATAATATATGGGATTTACCATACGGTTTTTACCTTGTTTGGAAACTATTTACACAGTTTACTTTTATCTGTTGCCACAGACCCTGGTGGTCTATAGATGTGAAGTCAGAAGGACAGGTACCTGGAAGGTAAAAGGGACATGACGGCAGTGGAGAATAAAGGAAAACTGGAATCCATGAAAAGAACCGGAGACCCAGATTGATTCATCACTGCTTCGAAACCTCCAAGTTCAGTGATGTCAGTGAATTGAAGGAGGAGTTGATGTCTTTCATCATGGAACTAAACATTCATGTAGCTTAGGAAGTCAGAGATGCTGAAAAAAAGAATATGGCAGAAACTTGAGATAAAGCAGGCCTGACTTGTGCCCACACAAAGTGAGTGACAGATCAGTAGCAAACTCTGTGGCCTACAATAGTGCCTGAAACGTCCTTTGTGTGTACATATATATGTGTATATACATACACACAGGTATATATATGTGTATATACATATGTATATATATACATGTATATACATACACACAATATACAATATATTTGTATGTATAATATAGTACATATTACATATATATTAATTTTAGTATAGATTTATATTTACAAAAAAGTTGTGAAGATAGTACAGGTCTTTCTGTTGGGAAAGGCAGTCTTATGTGCATGGTCTTTGTACTCTCACACAGCCACACAAGCATAGGTCTTGGGCTTTAAGTTTCCCTACCAAGAGATAGAGCCATCATTTGCTACCTTGTGTGGGAATATCTTTCGCTGTTTCAAGGTCAACAAATGTTCCTTTTTTCTGCTTAGGCATGTACGTCAGTCAATGGCCTTCAGTCTTGCTCATGGCTTTTGGGATTTGGCACTGAAACAGTCAGGGTCCTTATGTGGGGGTATTAGTGGAGGGCATGTAGGCTGTCAGTTAAAGCAAAGGCTTTTACAGCCTTGCTTTAACTGCCAAGAACACCTGCTGGCTATGTGTGGGACTATGATACCCACTTTTGTAATTGATCTTGCTCTCTCTCTTCTCTATGTGAGTAAAAGCATTGACTGTGTTGTGCTTTCCTTGATGACTCAGATACCAAGATGCAGTGCACAGAAGTATTTGTGGACTTCCATTTCTGGTGTCTGGAATGGTGATGATCTTTGCTATCTTTCTCATAGTTGTAATCCTCTCTTGGTGCTGGTTACCATGCACTGTGTGCAGCTTAACACTCCCTGCATAGCCCACACCTGGTTTCTTCTATTGTTAACATCTTATATTTCTATAGTATTTTTGTCATAATCAATGAACTAATATTAAAATATTGTTAGCTAAAGTCTATTTTAAGATTTCCTTATTTTTACCTAATTTTTTATTTCTATTACAAGATATTATCCAGGACACCATATTATATTTAGTCATCATGACTCTTTAGGCTCTTCTTCGCTATAGCAGTTTCTCAACTTGCTTTGTTTTTGATGACCTTGAAGGTATTGAAAAGTACTGGTCAGGTTATTTTGTAAAATGTCCCTCAATTAGGATTCATCTGATTTTTTTTTCATAATTAGATTAGAAATAGAAGCAAATATTGAAAATCATCATTTATCTTGCCACAAAGATTTCACTTCCAGTAGTGTTTTAAGAATTAACTTCTTTTAATAGCATAATAAAAAAATGACATAATATATTTTGCTTTCTTTCTACATTATTTTATTGATTTCTTCCATGCTATTAGGTGGCTTTTAGCTGCTGCATAATATCCCTACATGTAGGGATCATGTACTTAAGAAGTAGTTCTGAAGCTCTATAACAAAAGAAGCCCAAACAATAGTTTAAACAAGATAGACCTTTATTTATCTGTGAAATAAAAGTCTCAGAAACAGGTGGTCTGGTAAGTTCCTGTACACCAAAATCATCAGAGATTCAAGATCATTTGCTTTGTTTCTCTGCCATCCATTCTACCAAGTCCACATTATAGCAAGGAAACAGAAGCAGTAGAGGACTACCCTTCATTTTAAGGCCACAGATATTGTACAATATATTTTGCTTACATCAAATTGGCATGAATATAGTAATGTCATCACTGTAGCAAAAAGAAAGGCTTAGAGTTACAGTATTTTTCTATGTGGCCACATATTAATTAACATTAGAGGGTTGCTTTAATAGTAGAGGTAGGAGAGCATGGATCATTAGGCAATATTAGCAGTATCAATGTAGATATTTCTGCCTTCTACTCTTGTTATTTAAACAGATTTTAGTTGTTGTCAATGATGCTGTGTTGATCACCCTTAAACAAAACATTTTTATCCACATTTATAACTTTCTAAAAAATATTAAGGAAATGAATTCCTTTAGGCATTTACTTTAGATAAATACTGCTAAATCACTTTCCTGATATTTTGGGCTACTTTGATATTCTATTAGCAGTATATAAGAAAGCCTACAATATTATTTTAATTCTTAAATTATTTTGGTTAATCTAACAGATTAAACATATTTAATCATTGGTTTAATTTGCATTATTTCAGTTATTCAAGAGTTTGCACATTATTTTTCCATTTATAACTATTTGAATGTCCTACTGTTAAATGTTTTGCTCATTGTTCTTTCAAGATTTTTATGTTGACTTGTAAACGTTCTTATGAGTGTAGCTTTGGGAATATATGCAGTAATACACTCATATTGGTATAACTTTCTTGAATGCAACTTGACAATATTTATTAAGACCTTTACAATAGTCATATAGTATAATCCATTATTATTTCTAATTCTAGTGTTTTATTCCATAAAACTATCAGAAGTATGCATGAAGATTTATATACAATATTGTTAATAAAACCAGACTATTAAAATCCTTGTTTTATCAGGAGAGAAATGGATAAATTATAGAACTATATATATTGATTGATTATGCAGCCATCAAAAAGTGTTTTCAAAGATTAGTTAATATAGTAGAAACACACACTTATGATGCAATATCAAATGACATTTGTGCATTAGAATCAAGAGTAAAGTTCATCTGGGTGGCTCAATTGGTTAACCATGCAACTCTTGATTTCTGCTCAGGTCACAATCTCACAATTTCTGAGACAATGCTGTGCTGACAGCATGGAACCAAATTGGGATTCTCTCTCTCACTCTCTCTCTGCCCTTTCCCCGCTCATGCTTTTTCTCTCTCACAAAATAAATAAATAAACTTAAGAAAAAAAAACATGAAATCTCCAAGAGTGAGATATAATGTGGAGACTTTTATAAACTTACTTTAATGCAAAACTCCTTTTCATCTAGAATATCTTAAGGATCAGTGTTATGCAGGACATGGTTGGTAAATAATACCTTTTTAATCAAGCCCTTTAAATAAGGTTTATTATTCCTGCACTGGTAACTGAAGAATAACTCAAAAGAATTTGAGGGGGGCACCTGGGTGGTTCAGTTGGTTGAGCGTCTGACTTTGGCTCAGGTCATGGTCTAGCAGTCTGTGAGTTTGAGCCCTGCATTGGGCTCTGTGCTGACAGATCAGAGCCTAGAGCCTGCTTCAAAGTCTGTGCATCTCCCACTCACATTCTGCCTCTCTCTCTCTCAAAAATAAATAAACATTAAAAAAAAAGAATTTGAGGAACTGGTACACACAGGAAACTGCTTATAACCTGTTTAAGTAAAAAGTCAAGGGCTGTATTTCATAGTCATGGATATGCTACTTTCCTTTTTTTCCCCGCTTAGCTCTTATGAACATATTTATATTTTGAATTGTTATGGTGGAGACATTTCAGTCCTTCCCTATTTATTTTAGAATCACCTGTCCATTTTCTGGTTCAAAGAATAAAACATAAGAGGATTAGATTTCTCTTCTGTAGTAATGTTAGTAACTTTGTTCTCAAGTTGACTTAGAGATTGCGCCTACAAATGCCTATCTACTGGATACATTTAGGAAACTGAAAACACTGGAGAAACTCCCAGTTCTTAAATTTAAGACTCAATCCAAAATTCTTCCTGTGTTTGTGATATTTGATGCTATTAAAATGTTGTTTTAATCTTTTAAAAATATTTTTCATTTTTATTTTTGAGAGTAAGAGAGAGACAGTGGGGACAGGCAGAGAGCGAGGAAGAGGGACAGAATCCCAAGCAGGCTCCAC
Source organism: Proteles cristata cristata (assembly GCA_017311185.1). Taxonomy (NCBI): domain Eukaryota; kingdom Metazoa; phylum Chordata; class Mammalia; order Carnivora; family Hyaenidae; genus Proteles; species Proteles cristata. The sequence goes on along the minus strand of JAESUZ010002769.1, from coordinate 266,529 downwards.
ATCCTCATCTCAGAGCCCGACACAGGGCTTAAACCCACGAACCATGAGATAATGACCTGAGCTGAGACCAAGAGTCAGATGCCCAACCCACTAAGCTACCCAGGTGCTCCTATTGTTTTAATCTTGAAAGTCCTAGAATTCAGTGCTGATAATGTTGAATAGTTAAAATACATTGAATCAAAATGTTTTATTCATATCTGAAGAGTTTTTTTGAAAGCGCTATAATGTCTAGCGTATCACTAGACTTTCTAAATTCTAGAAGAATTTAGTGCAAATCTATGCTTAATAGCAAGAAGTTTTGAATTCACATTACCTAAGGCCTATTTTTCATGATGTAAGTGATTACCTAGAAAATATAGAAACCAGAAAAATTCCTAGTTACCTTATATTTGACATTTGTTATATTTACTATTTTCTAAATATCATCATCAATTACCTAGGCTAAAATACTCTACAAAATACAAGTGTGTGTGTGTGTGTGTGTGTGTGTGTAAATCTAGATATAGAGATGTAATAAAAAAAGATTTTTCTTCTCCCTAATAGGTAACCAACTCTTCCTATGTAAATGCTAAGTTGACAGAACCTATAATATGTATCCAGAAGAACAAATTATACTATTAATGATAAAAATTAAAAAGAAATAAATTAGCATCTGTAGTATCATCCACTAACAATAGTAAAGTCCATTATAATTACTTTACTGAAATAATACCTACTTGAAATCTATCATATTAGCAGCAGTTACAATCATGTAACATCTAAAATGAAAGTATTTCAAAAAATAAATAAATAAATAAAATGACAGTACTCCATTTTATACTTTCTTTTTTTTTATTATTTTTATTTATTTCTAGGAGGGAGAGAGAGACAGCGTAGGCAGGGGAGGGTCAGAGAGAGAGGGAGTCACAGACTGAAACAGGCTCCAAGCTCTGAGCTGGCAGTCAGCACAGAGCCCGACGCGGGGCTCGAACCCACGAACCGCGAGATCATGACCCAAGCGAAAGTCGGCTGCTTAACCGACTAAGCCACCCAGGCGCCCAGTCCATTTTATACTTTCATCTCTTTGAACTGGAACCCATAACTCATAGTATTATTTCTATTTATGAAACAAAAAGAAAAAAGAAAACTGCTTTTCTTAAGAAGTTAACACAAATAATGGACTTCAGATAATAACTTAATCAAATGATATCTTTTCAAAATATTCCAGTTTTCAAATTAATAATCTTTTATAATATTTATGTTCGGGGGGAGAAAAATGTCTTCAGAATAAAACCACCAAAGTGCATTCATCTATAGAAGACCATTCATTGTCCATTTATTTATGTACCTGTGAGCTTATATTTTGCATGGTGGAATAATTTTATGCATAATTGTTAAATATTGACTTAAGGGAGAGATAATATTTATATATTAAGGCATGGGCCATAGAATACCCTCAACAGCCTGATTTAGAATCATAGCACCCTTAACTATTTTTCTGAACAACTATTTGATGTGTCTATCACTTGGCAGAACATAATTTTTTTTCTATCTGGCATTTTACCTTTGTCATCTTTATCATATATCCTGTATCATTATAATTCATTGACACACACACACTTCAAACCCTTTTATCTATTTTCTGTGCCAATTACATATTCATTTGGAAATTTTTACAATTTTCAAATAAATACCGCATGCGTATCTATTATTACTTGAAATGTTTTTTAAAATTCATTTTTCTTTAAAATATTTCTATATGACATTTCTATATAAAATATTTTATATGACAATAAAATAATCAGCTTCCCTATTATTTTCATAACCACATGAGGTTTTTATTATAATTGAGAGTTGTTATACATTTGAAAACTCACTTAGAAGACCAGTTTGATATCCTCTACATGTACTGAGCACATTTGTCTTCCTTTATTTTCAAAGTTTATATATTTATTTATTTATTTAGAGAGTACATGAGTGGGAGAGAGACATAAGGAGGTAGAGAGAATCCCAAGCAAGATCCATGCTGTCAGTGCAGAGCCCAACACACTCACAAACTGTGAGATCATTACCTGAGCCAAACATCAAGAGTTGGGTGCTTAAGTGACTTAACCTCCTAGATGCCCCTTGTCTGCCTTTTTAAATTAAAAAAAGAAGCCATGGCACCTAACACACTGGAAAGTAAGAAAAATTTCTAACTGGGTTCTTTATACTTACAGGTTATTAAAGATCACACAATACTCAGATCACATTTTTCTGAGATGCATTCTTAAATCATAAACTCTCCTACTTCTCCCAGACCCTTATCACTCCGTGAAATAATTTACAATGAGAACAGCGGCAGTATATCTATGGAAGTAAAGGGACTCTCTATAGTGATTAAAGTGGAGTACTTTCAATTTTTTAAATTGAGAATAAATGACATACAGTATCATATTAGTTTCAGATGTACAACATAGTGATTCAACACGTATATACATTATGAAATGTTCACCAGGATAAATGTAGTTACCGTTAATCACCATATAAGATTATTAAAATATTATTGCTTATATCCCCTATGCTTTTGACTTGTTTGAAGAAATTCAAGAGATATTACTGAAACTGGAATTTTGAACTTGAGAGGTTTTATACACAGTAGAGAAACAAAGAGAAAAACATGATCTGGTCAGTTCTTAGGAGTTTTCATATATTTTTATAAATGTTGAACAGATTTCAATGGGGGTAAAATATGGAGCAACAATAGTACTAGATTATTTTGAGTGGTTAAAGAATTTTAGTTTTGATCTATTTATTTTGATTATTACAAGAAGTTGAATCCCTGTTTACATGTTGGTTATAGCTCTTCCTAAGAAATCATTCTGCCCACCTTAAAGCCTTAACTTTCCTGGTGCCCATGAACCATAAGCAAGAAGCTGTCACTGGCAGAATTTTCGAAAATATTCCATATTCACACAAGCTTTGGTCCATGGAGAGTTAAATTATATTCTGTGAGAACATTTCTAACAAGAGAATATTTACTAACCTCGATTGAGCCCTATTATTCTTTAAATTCCTATGGTTTAAGTTATTAAAATTTAAATGATGTGTAAATAATTGGACTGATGATCAGACAAAACCAAGGCTTGCTAAACAAACATATATGCAGGAGTATGGATATAGAGGTGGATTAAAACAGAAAGAGCACATAACAAAATAGATAATATTCATTCTAGTCAGATGAGTTGAAAAGAATTTTATGGATAATGTATTTCAAGTAAAAAAACTGTAAAAGGCAACCTAAATCAGAGATACAGGGTAGAAGTAAAGGCAGCCCCAAATAAGCGGGACTTCTTTTACTGAAACACATGCAGTACAGTGAAACTTCAAGAGCCATGTGACTTTAGCAATATGCATTTTAATCTCATGATAGAATTGGGCAAGTGTTTTATTCTAAGACGATTATAAATTACTTTTCATGATGATTTTATATCCTGTACCTGAAACTCTCATCACAGAGTTAAGAGTGTTTGCCTTTGAGATAAGAAAAAAAATATCTCCTTCTCACACTGTCATTTTTAAAATAATTACAAATTTAAAATGACTACCCTATGTAAACTGTAAAAAACTTAAATAAGATGATGATCTCATAAAATGTCGATATTCTTGATATGCCATATTTTAGATAAACAAAGATAGATTGAGTCATTTTTACCTGGTGGTGGAAAAGAAACAGTATTTTATGAATAAGGAAAAAATGCAGTATCTACCTATTGAATTTATAGGAAAGCATGATTTCATGGAGGTTTGTACAGATATTTTCTGACATGGTATTATCATCTTGAAACAATGTTCTTTGGCTTTTTTGAGAGATGGAGGTAAGAGTATTGTTTGTTTGTTCATTCACTTATATTCATTTTTGTACACATGGTATTTTCCAAAACAATGATAGGTTTGAAAGTTCATCACAGCCATGCCTGCTTTAAACACTTATAAGCTGTGAAGCATTTACAATGATAAATAGTAATCACGGTGCTTACTAAACCCATATTCATCATAACTTTCTGTTTACATAGCATAGTTTTTCAGGGTAACCACAGGGAAAAAATAGAGAACAGCCCTACCAGATATACTTATATTCAAAGAGTAATATACTATATTTTATTTGCTGATAGTACTTAAAAAAAAAGAAGGGAATTAAGCTGTTAACAGTAGTTTAGCTGCTAATCTAAAGGCCTGGTTGTGAGTCATAGGAGTTTTAATACCTGAACTGAGACTACCTATTGTAGAGCTTGTATTATACTAGAATATTCTCAGACATTCACCAGACTCAACCATTTTTTGATTTTTAAGTTTTTAATGTTTTATTTATTTCTGAGAGAGAGAGAGAGAGAGAGAGCAGCGGAGGGTCAGAGAGAGAGAGAGATACAGAATCAGAAGCAGGCTCCAGGCTCTGAGCTAGCTGTCAGCACAGAGCTCGATGTGGGGCTCGAACCCACGAACCATGAGATCATGACCTGAGCCGAAGTCGGACACTTAACCGACTGAGCCACCCAGGTGCACCGGTATTAATTTAATATATATTTAAACATATTTTTGAGAGTGAGCACTAGTGGGAGAGGGGTAGAAGGTGACAGTGAGAATCTTAAACAGGCTCCCTGCCCAGTGTGAAGCCCAAAACAGGGCTAGATCTCATAAATGTGAGATCAGACCTTGAGCAAAATTCAAGAGTTGGAGACCTAACCAAATGAGCTGCACAGGCACTTCAGCAATTTAATGTGTATTTAAATGATAGAAACACTGACCATTATACAAAATTTGGACTCAAAGTTTTTTTTTTAGAATTTTGTATATGAAAGATTATTTTTGTATATCCAAATTAAATTTCAAAAAAGTATCTGCCCTTTAGAAAAAAAAATAAGGCATTTGAAGAAAATCTTTTCCATCATGGAAAATGAAGCAGAAATCAAAGAAAATACCTACTTCTACATATTTTTCACAACACATTTTTCTTTTTATCGTAACTTATTTAATAACATCATGCAAAATGTAAAATTATTTTTTTCTTGCAATTATTACTTAGGAAACACGATTTTTGAAAGTCAAGTTTTATTTTGTTGAGTTTGGTTCAAACATCTGGCCTTGAAGCACTGATAATTGACATTAGTGCTAGGGTTGAAATACATTAACGAGTCCCTTCCCTGTAGGATAAAATTCACACTACTTGATGTGAGATTCAATTCTTCCCAAAGAGTACATTCTGCCAATCTTTCCACACTTTTCTCCCATGGAACCTAATGGATCTTAGGGAGGAACAAGGAACCTCCATAATTTTACAGATAAGGGACAAGGCATCCAGAGAATGACTTGAACATGAAACACATTTAATTACTGGGAATGCCTCAAGTAGAATTCAAGTATTTTGGAAGGAGGTCTAGCTCTTTATAAGTACAAAGCCCTGTGTCATTTAAGTAAGGAAATTGTGGTGAAAAAATTATCCTTTCCTTGTGATTAAAATTAAATACTCAGAAGAAGTCACCAAAATGAAATCTTAATTAGTTATTAGGAAATCTATTTGGACTGTGCTAGCAAATTCTGACTGACCATTTTCCTTTAGAAGGTGGTAATTTTATGAAGTATGACTTATTATGATTCATAATCAACACTTCAGTAGAAACCCAGCTACATAATGAAAGCTCATGCATAGAACAGCTATCCTTTTATGAATCATGTTACTATGGTAATCATTATTTCAGTTTACACCAATATTATCTCAATTTCTTTTCTGACTTACTGTAACTCTTGGAATTTTCATTGAAACATTTATTCCACTTCTGGATGGCTCACTCTCCTTTCCCTCTAAAAATAATCTCTTGCTGAAAATAGCAATGCATTCCAAAGAGCTGCTAAGAATTTGCAATGTTTGGGGAAAGTAAACATCTACTTTGAAATATTTTTAATACGTAATTTATTGAACAGCTTGATAGCCTTTTATTGAGAGCTATTTGTGTTAGTGTTTCTTGTTTTTCACTGCATGGAAAAATATATTTTTTCAAAGTCTTAAAAATAAACTGGATAAAATACAATTATAAGTTTACCATGCTAGACAGAGAAGCAGACTATGTAGGTGGATGTCATTTAGCATTAAGTGACACTAAGTTGCAGTATGCTGTTCACAGAGAGATGGATGGCAATTCAGATTGTTATACAGATGCTTAACTCAGTGGTGTGCATTATAATTTTGAAGATGCCATCTGATTTGCACAGATTAGAATGCCATACTGACAAAGATATGATGCAGGAGATTGGAAGTCAAAATTGATTTCTTTTTCCTATTCTATGTTGCCTGACATCCTTGATTCCAAGTCTCAGTCATTATGGCAGACATATTTCTAGCCATTGGAGCTTGGAATTTCACTTGGGTAGGAAAATGCTTAGTGTTTCTATGGCTAATTTGAATAGCTCAAGTCTTTTTGATCTTTAATAGTTTTGAAAACTTAGGAAAGACTATTATGGTTTATTGTCCAATTTGCACTTGACTGTACAACCAAAGAATAACCAGTAGCCTTTGCATTCATTGTGGTAGACTCTGCATACATTGATTGTATCCTGCAAGCCCATCTCCACATGGGTCTTGGAAACACTGTATAGCAGTACAAATTCCCAAACAAAGTGGAAAAGAACATCTGCTGAGGGGTTTAAGTAATTTTCCAGTCAATTTGTTCTGTCAAGAAGATAAAGCATTTCATTCCTTTGAAGAAACCAGTAGCATTGGGTGGAGTGGAGGTGGAGCTTAAAAGATTATACAAATTGATGACGACATCTCTGTATTCAAAATAATTCTTCTATCACACACCAAAATGCCAATGCTGCTTTAGTCTTTTGCTACATTTCTCCTAGTTCTACTCTGAGTTTTCCTGACACAGAAAGTACATTATTTCTCAAGAATATGTATGATTTCATGACACTTCAAAACTGCTTGGTAATGAAGTTTAAAATATGAACAAGGCTTATGCAGGAAAGTTACTGTAGACTGTGTCTTACCTAGTGATCAGACACTAAAATGTTTTTGCTTTTGAGTCAACTTATAAGTATTTGTCAGTATGAATGCTTTTATTTTTTTCTTTACTAAGACTATTATTATTAGGAAAATTATTAAATTAACAGAATGAAAAAGATACATGATTTTATTTTGATATCTTTAAGTCTTGACAAACAGCATGGGAATATTTTACAATCATCACAAATAACAGTAAGGAAGAGAGTTGTTTTCACCATCATAATTGCTGTCAGGGAAAGATGATAAAGGATGATCACTGTTGGAATATATTACTCATTTTATTAACATGAAGACATTATGTAAAACATTAAGGGAAGGACAACACCTACCTGTGGAAAAACTTTACTACAAACATTTCCTCCTGTAGAAACAAGCATTTTATTAAAAAATATCCAAAGAAGCACAGCCTACGCCACTTTATTTTTCTAAACATAGACATAGAACTTATGATATAGTTTCCTATTATCTTGAAAGTTTTATATTTATTCATATAACCCTATGAAATATATATTGTTCTCCAATTATCTTGAAAGTTAAACAGATGTTAATGTTACTTGATAAGTATGAGCATTTAAAGTAGCAATAAATATTAGAACTATTAGAAATGTCTAATACTGTGGGGCGCCTGGGTGGCTCAGTCGGTTGAGCAACCAACTCTTGATTCCAGTTTAGGTCATGATCCCAGGATGATGGGATTTAGCCCTGCATTGGGCCCCATACTGAGTGTGGAGCCTGCTTAAGATTCTCACTTTTTACTTCTGCTCCTCTGCTTCCTCTTCCATGCTCTGTCTAAAATTAAAAAAAGAAAGAGAGAGAGAGAGAGAGAAATAAAGAAAGCCTTTATCTAATATTGTGACATTGGAATGTAACAAGCCTATTTTAGAAAGTTGAACATTTCTGATATTCACACATGTCTACAAACACTTGTATTAACTTCTCTGAGCTTTCACTATTCTCTTTACTTACATAAAACTCAGGTCTTTTTGGAGCACCTGGGTGGCTCAGTCAGCTGAGGACTGGACTCTTGATTTAGCCTCAGGTCATGATCTTACAGCTTGTGAGTTTGATCTCAGTGTTGATATTTTCTCTCTCACCCTCTCTTTTCTGCTCCTCCCTTGCTCCTGCTCTCTCTCTTTCTCTCAAGATAAAAAAATAAATTTTAAAAAAGCAAAACACAGGACTTTTAGTTATGCATAAAATGATTCCGTTTAAAAAATATACATTATTAACATCATCAAGAATAATAGAGCAAGTGTTTACTGAAATTAATTCTTGGTTTGGGGAAGACTCTAATTTTTTCTATATGACTCTAGCTCTAGAATGATAGATCTCATATGTATTGAGAGCGGCCCTTCCTATGACAATTAAAAGTTCAGGTTAGAAAATGTCTCCATCAGGAAAAGGGAGCATATTTATCAGCCTGTGGAATGTTCATCAGATGAGCGGCAGGAATGTGTGCCCTCCTGGGTGACTGATACAAGCTGTGGTGGACCCCCGGGTGCCCTTGCCAGTCATCTGGAAAAGATCACCAATCAAGAACTGGCCTTTCCTGTGACACATTCAGGATACCATATGTCAAAGGCAAGGAACAATAGGTATTTTTGGTAAATGAGGGAAGCAAAGTTTCAGGGAGAACAAAGCTATTTTATACCTCTATCAAAATATTCAGAACAGTCTTATTTGTCACTTTCTTGGTCCCGTTTCCCTGTCTAATTTGTCACATCTAGTCTCCTATTACAGGATTTCCCAAATTTGAGTTAGACATGTATCAACTTCATGATTTATGTCACATTTAAGCATTACATATAGTTTTAAACCGTCATATTTTTATTTAAATAAATGATTTAAAATTTGTATCACTACTATAGATGAAATTTCATTGTTACTCTGCACTGATGTGAAGCAAATGATTTACTTTTTCAAATATATTAATATATCATGAATTTCATAAAAGACTCATTCAATGCATAGAATTTGAAGTAATCTTTCATATCATACTTTGAGAGTCATTACTCTTAGACCCCATAATAGGACAGAAAGATAGATTGTTATTTGGGGCAATACAAAAACACATTTTCTCAAATTCATTAACCTTATAATCTCTCTCTATTTATACTTATTCACAGGTACAAGAATCTCACAAGACAATGTCAGTAAAGAAGGGAAGGAGGGATTATACACACAAGCATGTGCACACACACACACACACATATATGTGTGCAGATGCACACACGCACACTTAAACACATTTAGCACAAATGTGTACTAGACACCTGGGCTCACCCTCTAGCCACTCTCAGTACTAGACCACTTTCTCTGACTTGTTCGTGGTACCACTGCCTGTCTTACTTTTGAACTTGTGGTAAATTTCCCTGAGTATAGTTAGAACTCTACTTTGGACTAAATGTTCCCAGCTACATTCCAGGCTCTATCTTGGATCTCTATTTAATTTCTTTTTTGATTTGCTGTCATAGAAAATCCCTCACTAAAATCATTTTGGTTCCATGTTGCTTCTAGAATATACATTTTAGTAGAGTCCTCAGGGTGATATCCTTAAGCATGCTCATGACATTGAATAACAGAGAAGAGAAGGAGAAAGAGAACAGACTCTGAAATGTATTTATATGTAACCCAGGGAAGAGTAACATAATGCTTCTGCTTTCATATCACTACTAATAATGATTAAAACTTCATGAAGCATCAAGAATTAGAAATGTCATCATTATAAAAGTCATTGTTAACATTTGTTAAAGTCTATGCTACCCATTGTAATCAACAATTTAAAAAATAATTCATTCTCATAAGAACTTCATGAATTTGATTCTATAATTGTGTCCACTTTACAGATGAAGAAACTAAGAGAGAAATGTAATATATTAAGGGTCCTACAGGTTGTAATTAATGGAATTCACAGAAAGAGTCGATATCAGAAACTGAAATTTTAACTCTCTATGGTTCATAATCCATTAGCCAAAAATAAATGCTATTAACATTCAGGCATTTCTATTTTGAATCTTCAATTTCCACTTTCAATTTCTACTTTAAATCTTCAATCTAAATATATATATTTAGATATCATAAAATTCAGAGCACACTATGTGTACTATGTTGTATATGTGTACCATGTTGTATATATTATTTTGCAAACTACTTTCACTCAATGTTTTTGTTGTGAATGTTTTCAAAAGAAATTAAATGTTTATCTTATCAACCAAAAGGTATTCTTTAAGGATTTATAGTTGAATTTCCCAAATTTTCTCAGTTTTATGCAACTCTTAGTGTCTCAGTATTTATTTTTCACAGCACCTCTAGGAAAAAAATAGCTCTATTTATTAAAAAGTTAGAAGCAAGCAATTTAATCAGCATTTATATCCTTATGTAATATTACTGTTCTTAAGAGACATTTATATCTTAATTCCATTTGAAAAATAATGCACATAACTCAGAGAAAAAAAATGTATTCCTAACCACAATCACAGATGGGAAGTCTGCTTTGGGTACTTCCTGCTTTTCTTTTCTTTTTTTTAAATTAAAAAAATATTTATTTTTGAGAGAGACAATGACAGAGCCTGAGCAGGGGAGGGGCAGAAAGAGAAGAGGACACAGAATTTGAAGCACGCTTTAGGCTCTAAGCTGTCAGTACAGAGTCCAAAGTGGGGCCCAAACCCACGAAGTGCAAGATCATGATCTGAGCTAAAGTTTGACACCCAACTGACTGAGTTGCCCAGGCGGCCCTGGGCACTTCCTGTTTTTCAAGCCTTGGAATTATATTGGACACCACCACTCTCATTTTCTTTTCCACACTGATTTTCACACAATACTTGTTTTACTCTCTAGAATTGCCCAAAACCTAGCTTCGTAAGAGAACAATTGTCACTGAAAAAATTATAGCCCATCTTAATGGTGACACTGAATTATATGAAACTAGTGAATCATACAGTATCTGATAAAGATAAAATATTCTGCTTCTCTTTAAAATTTATAATGACCTATGGAAACCCTGGGGGTTTACTGGATGTCTCTTACAAATTACATATTTATGTGGAAATAGCCATCGTTAATATGCTCATTGTTTCGGTTTTGTGACTTAGCCAAGGCTCAGGAGATAGTTTCTCCCTGCTTGATATAACCACAGTGGGGATACTCAAATGAAATTGGAGGGTCACCTTGAAGATGATTCAGTATTATGGGTAGGAAGTTGATTCTGTCTTTAGTTAGGAGTTTAAAAGGGATTCTCATATTGGGGATCCCAGTTGTCTACCATATGGGCTTTTCAATATGACTGCATGGGCTTCCTCACTGCTTAATGGTTATACTATGGCTATATTTTAAGATATTATAGATGATACAGATACAGATATAGATATAGATATATAATGAGGAATTGGATCATGTTATTATGAAGGCTGAGAAGTCCTGATATCTTCATAATGCAAGCTAGAAACCCAAGAGCACTGATGACATAGTTACTGTCTGAGTCCAGAGACCTGAGAACTATTAGAGCCAATGGTGTAAGTTTCAATGTGAGTCACAGTCTGAATTCAGAACACTAGAAAATTGGTCTCCCAGCCTGAAGATAGGCAGAGCAAGTAAATTTGCCCTTACACCAGGGTTTTTGTTCTATTCACATCTTCAACTGACTAGATGAGGCCTGCCTACAATGAGGAGAACAATTGGCTTTACTCAAGTACTGATTTAAACATTAACCTCATCCAGAAACCCCCTCCTGGAAACACTTTAAATATGTTTAACTAAATCTCTGAGCACCTCATGGTCCAGTCAAGTTGACATCAAATTAACCATCACACTTATTTTTTTCATGATTAAAATTTACAGTTAATGTCCCAATATATATATTTTTTATCTTAGTCTCATTATTTGGTTTTAAAATCAATTCCAGAAGAAAAATCCCTCTTTTATAAGATCTAAAAACCCATGTTTTTTACATCTCATCAAATTACCTCCAGCAGGGTGAATGCCCATTCTCTGACATCAAGCCGTACCTCGTTCTTTCTCGTTTACTCATAATCTTCATGCCATTTATCCAATGATCTATAAGTAGTAATCCTTGGGATAAGTAACTTGAGGTATATAAGGAAAATATGATTTCTGGAAAATTAATAAGCCAGTATTTTACAATGAGAAATATATATTTTGTATTTTGTTATAGCAAGAACTATAAATACCATCTATTTCCAGTAGCTGTGTTGTTCATATTTGTGGTCTAGTTGGCTTGTTCCCCTTTCCTACCTTTCCCTGTTCCCCAGTCTTTTAAAAATTGTTTTAAATGTTTATTCATTTTTTTAAAAAAATTTTTTAATGTTTTATTTATTTCTAGGAGAGAGAGAGAGACAGCGCGAGCAGGGGAGGGTCATAGAGAGAGGGAGTCACAGACTGAAACAGGCTCCAGGCTCCGAGCTGGCAGTCAGCACAGAGCCCGACGCGGGGCTCGAACCCACGAACCGCGAGATCATGACCTAAGCGAAAGTCGGACGCTTAACTGACTAAGCCACCCAGGAGCCCCAAATGTTTATTCATTTTTGAGAGAGAGAGAGAGACAGCATAAGCAGGGGAAGGGCAGAGAGAGAGGGAGATACAGAATCTGAAGCAGGCTCCAGGCTCTGAGTTGTCAGCACAGAGTCTGACGTGAACCCTTAACCCATGAACCACCGGAATATGATCTAAGCCGAAGCTAGAAGCTTAACTGACTGAGTCACCCAAGTACCCCTCCCCTGTCAGTTTTTAACAAAGTTTCTTGCTCCATAGTTTTTTTATCCTGTGTTGATATCTATTTTATCTCAGAGCTGCTACTGATATATTCATAGAGAATTTAAGAGTTAAGTTTAAGTGAAATCCTTAACATCTTAATAAAATCCTCTTCCTTCCTTTATGCCCTGTGAAGATCTTTATGTTTTGTGTTTTGTTTTTATAAAATTTCTCTTCTCTGATGGAGGACTTCTCAGGAATCTTTGCTTTGTGTTGGAGTGTACATTATTCCTATGTGGCAGTGACAGACATGGGTGCATTTCTGCTCGCTTTGTTGGGGAAAACAATTTCTCATCCCATTTCCAAGAAAGTTGACCTGTTGGGAAGTAACTTGGCACTTCTCCTATCACATCATTAAACATCTTCCTAGAAGCAAAATTTTAGAGATAACTGATTCTATCTAGTTCAAAATAAATTTTATCCAGGGGCACTTTGGTAGGTCAGTTGGTTGAGCATCCAGCTCTTTTCTGCTGGGTCATGATCCCAGGGTCACGTGGAACCTGCTTGAGATTTTCTTTCTCTCCCCCTGTCCATCTCACCCACATGTACTTTCCTTCTCTAAAATAAAAAATAAAAATAAATCTTATTCAGACTTCATTTATCCTAAGTTGTATTATTAAACTCAATATATACAAATTAGCAAGTATAATAGCTGAATCCATGTAGGATCTTCAGATTTAGTCTCCATTTTTGAGTATAATATCTAACTTTGGTCTGTGACTTCTGAAAAGTAGTGTGCCAAGGGGCGCTGGGGTGGCTCAGTCTTTAATAGTCAGACTCTAGATTTCAGCTTAGGTGATGATCTCACAGTTCTCACAGTTTCTGAGTTTGAGCTCCATGTCTGCCTCTGCACTGGCAGCGTGGAAGGTTCTCTCTGCCTATCCCTAGCTCTCACTCTCTCTCAAAATAAATAAACAAATAAACTTAAAAAAAAAGCAGGCTTCCAAAATTAAGTGACCATAAATTTGTAAAAAATGCTTTCAGTCTTTTGTTTTACCAAGACATTAGATAATTATGGTTGCATTTTGCATTAACACAAGAAAGCAATTAAATGTTCTCTCAGCAAACTCAAGTGCCAAAGATTAAGTTATGAAACAGGAAGAATGATATGATTTACTGTTCTCAACTCCACCCACATGTTGAGTTTCTTTTAATGATTGCCTAACATGATTGTCATCAGATTTTTTTTCTTTTTTGGCCTTCTAAAGTTTAGTGGGTCTGTTATAATTGACATCTATGTAACTGAAGGGAAAAGATTCCTTTCCTCAAGAGATTGTTTTTTTCTTCTATTTTTTTTCAGCTGTTTTCTTACCCCAAGTCTTTTAAAATCTGGCAATCTAAAATAAGGAAATAAACAAACAGGCTTATCAAATTATATACACACCAAAAAGGACAGAAGCTTAATAAAGGGGCACCATTTCTGGTATGTATTAAAAGGTCTTTACAAACTAAATCTCTAATTATTCCCAGATACGATTAATAAACAGAATATAAGATAATATTTGAATTCCAATTTCTATTAACAGAATCTCTCTGGTCCATTCTATTATAAGTGTATTGTGTGAAAAGTAATTATTTCTTTTTGAATTTCTATTTATATGGAAAAATAACTAAACAAACTCCTCCTACAAATAAAAGGAAACAAATAACATTCATTTTAAAAGATTTTGACTAATTTTCATATGTATGTAATTTCAGTTCTAGGAATTAATAAGGATCACTCCTAATAATGCTTGTGTTTGATCACTAGAAAAGGAATAATTTACACTCAATTTGTCCTCCTCTGTTTGGCTTATTAACTATATTAAGTTAGCTTTATTGCTGTTTCTAAAAGGTCAGTTACTACTTTGTAATCAAATATGCTATTCATTCTCAACGAACACAACGAAACTATCTGTCGCTGGAAATGTGACTAGGTTCCAGTTGTTTTTCTGGATTTAAAATGTGCTTTATTGAAAATTTTACTTCAATAAAAATGAAACAAATGCCTAGAAATAAACATTAATTGGTAAGTTTTTTTTAAAACTTAGCTGTGAGAATTTAACAGTGATATACAAGTATTTATTGTAATGATTTAAATCTAAGAAAATGACATTTTCTGTTACTGAAAATGAGAAGAAAATAAATATAATAAATAAAAAATAAAATAAATACTACTAAATAAATTAAAATAGTTTTAATTTTTAATTTTCAGCAAAAAGTAAATACTTCCATAATATGAATTTAAAGTTATTGATTTATTTACTACTTATGTAGGTATCCATGAATGAGTATGTGTGATTCACCTAAACTTATGTTTTAAGTTATAAAAAGATGGTGTGGTATCTACAGATTAAGGCATATGTGTTAAAATGCTTAAAAAGGAGTCAGCATTGCAATGTGATAAATGACATAAACTTTTGAGCAGAAAATCTCACTTCAAACTCCCCTTCACCACTAACCAGTGCTATGATCATTATCATTCATGTAACCTTGATGAAATTCAGTGTTTTTCATTATTAAAATAGGTATAACAATTATAATCTTGAAGAATGATAGGGTAAAAATATAAACTGCTTATAAAGTTTATATTTTAAACACCATATTTTTCTCATATTTGGAAATCAATTATGAATGGTAATAATCATTACAGTTATTAATCCAAATGATGAAAAATAACACATGTAATAGAGAAATATAGATAGAGATTGTAGATAATTAACAGAGTCTGGGGTCTTCTCTTATTTAAATAGATTTAAAGACATTCAGAAAATGAAGAGCCTGGTGGCTTAGTAGATTAAACATCAGACTCTTGATTTTGTCTCAGGTCATGTTCTTGTGGTTGGTAAGTTTGAGCCCTGTGTCAAGCTACACGTTGATGTTGCAGAACCTAGTTGGGATTCTCTCTCCCTCTCTCTCTCTACACCACCTGCTCTCTCTCTCTCTCACTCTTTCTCAAGATAAATAAATAAATAAATACTTAAGAAAAAAAAGACATAAAGTAAAACAATTACAATGAGAACAGAAATAAAGGATAAAAGTTAACCATATTACTAAACTCAGCAATGAACTTTACTATCTGCAGTAAACAGAGAAGCAGTAAATAATAACGTCATGACTAATGTAAAGTTTATAAAACAATGTTACTAAAAAATGAAAGTGGAAGATCAAGATCAGACTCACTCCTACTTTCATAGCAAGGACTGGACTGCATAAGATACACACCAACCAATGTGAATGTGCACATTTTCTCCAAAGGCAACATATTTTCTGAAGTAACCAGAATGTGTTCCTTCTCTTCTCCTCTCAGTAAGAACCTTACTATGTCATTGTAAACATATATATACATTCTATTTTTAGTCCCTTCTATTAAATGGAACAGAGAAGTTGTTTAACACCTAAATTCAGGGAAAAAAGTTTTGGCCATTTTTGGTATTGTTGTTCTTATAATTTTCTTATGGAGTGATATGGAAAGTAATCTCACAGATGAGGTAGGCAGTGATAGTTTCTGGTCTTGACTTTGCGTAAATTATGTGCTTGCTCTTGCCCACTCATTGAGCAATAAGAATAAGGCATTCAATCTGGTAGACCCACCCAATTAGGATTTCAAAAAAATAACATCAACTCCAACTAAATCTCATAGAAACAATTCTTTATAGTAAATAGAGTTTCTTTTGCCAGAAGAAGTAGCTGAAAGTTACTGAATAGATAAAAACTAGATTTCACTATAAGAGTTAACAATTATCCATTATATATTTAGCAATGCAGAGGTTCCTGGTGACCCTACAGTTACTAGATTTGAGGAAATAAAGACATAATGGATAGTACAATAGAGACAAATTGACTGAGGAAAAATACCAGATACCAGCTAGAAGAAAAAAAATAAATTTTTCTAATAAACAAAAGTCACAAGCCAGTTTAGAAGTTAACAAAAAAGATCTATTTGAGAATAAGTAGTTAAAGGATTAGATCTAAAGGAGAAACTGATCCCCAGTAGAAGAAGAGAGCTCCTCTTTTTCAGGAAGGGAGAACAGGATGGGTGCAGACATAGATAAGTTTGTATGTTGGTAGATCTAATGGCCTCTGTCTTCATTGAGAAGTATAAAGCAAGATGAGAGAAGATGCAGGGGGCTTCAGAAGTTTAAGGAAAATGCAAATAGTTTGATGTGGTATAATAGATGGTAAATGTGTCAATTATACAAGGAATCATAGTAAGATTGTAAGGGTGAATTGAGACTGATAAGTGATACTACATAGGGTTACAGTGTATACTACTTTGCTGTGTGACTGTCTTCAGTTGTGTCTGACTGTCCTTGATACAGGCTAAAATAAAAACTAAAACAAGAGGGAGAATTACATTCATCCAGGTTTAGATCTTTGCCTGTTGAGGCAACAAAAGGAGAGTATCAAACAAGTCTGTATGTTACAGGAATGCTTCAATAATTAAGGAGGGTTTTAAGATGGAGGAGAAAGGAAAAAAAGAGAAAATGAATGGAAAGTATTCATAAAGTAATGAACTAGAGATCCCACTGTAGTATGATGACACTTGTATTAGAAATACCCAAAAAAACACTGGAAAGAGGTAAAATCAGTTTCAGAAAAAAGTATTGCAAAATCTCAAACAGCAGTTCCATGTTATGAAATCTCTAAGTAGAAAGGGAATGCAGAGAATGAAGGCTTACTCTAATCCTCACCTTATATTAACACAGTCTATAATTCATGAAGTTAAATGAATATATGATTATAGAGAACATAAGGATAATCAGCAGCTAAGGGTGCAGCTAGAGTTGCATACCATTTTGATTGACGGAGGTTAAAAAACTGGAAAGATACTAGTCCAATTTGGCATAAGACCAGATACGGAAAAAATGAAATAAGCATAAAATCAAACTTGAAATAAAATGAGATGCATTGATTAAGTTAAGTTAGACTATTTTAGCTATAATAATAAAGAGAAAAATTGAATAAAATAAACTAGAACTGAAAAAGGAAAAGTCGAAATGCTCATGAAACATATTCAAAAATAGTTCAAATTTGTATATATCCAAATTAAATCAATGACATGCTATTTTTGCCCCATAAATTGGTAAAAGAGTGAAATATAATACCTACTGTTTGCAAATGAATACATTAAATGAGTCCTTTCATATATTTGAATTGGAAATAAATTGCTACATTTCAAAAGAACATTTCACAATATGTTTAAGAACTTAGATATGATCTGACCTTGACCCAAATATCAAATATCTAAAGATATATACTGAAGATATATGTTAGACTTTATTAATAAGGATATCAACCAAATTTTACTTATAAAATCCAATGTTGCCACATATTTTAGAAAATTATTCTATAAACTAGGAAAAAATGACAATAAGAAGTCACAAATTATATATAAATGATAGTAATATTTATTATCATTCTTACAAGATTATTATTCTTTTTATATTTTTTCTTTGTTTTATCTTTTCCTTTTATATTTCAATATTGTTGATACGTATTATAATATTGTACTATAATATTATACTATAATATTGCTGAGAGTCTGTGTATTGCCTGTGTATTTTGTCCCATTTGTCTGTTTTCCTATAACATGTAATGATGTTCTCTGAGTATTATGACATGTTCATTTTACTCTTCTATATTTATGTATTAGTCTCTATTGAATCTTAAGTATTTTCATACATTATTTTGTGGATGCAGGCCATATATGTGTATATACACTTATGCATATACATATTCAATATTTATTACTTATAATACCAATATTATAAATTACCAACCTAATATTTTTAACAATTTACTTCATTAAATTAATGAAGTAATAAATTAAATTGAGAATGTTTTACATATATTTATTCTGTAATGAATGATCATTTTGTTTACAGCTCATAACAAGTGCATATTATGCATTTGTCTTTCTGAAAAATCACCTAAAAAATTTGAGCAATTTAAATGTGTGATACTACCCAATGATTAGAATCAGATTATTTCTACTGTAAAGGATGCTAAGTAAAGGAATCTGAAATCTCTCAGGATCGGAGATATGATAAAATGGGAATATTGCATTTGTGGTAGTAATTCTGAAATCATTATTTAAGGAATGTTTTCACACCAGTTGCTAAATGAGTTATTGATTGTAAAATGACTTAAATGGTTTCAGAGCTAATCAATTGGTAATACATCCATATAATGCTTAGACAAGGACCACTGTTTTCAGGCTTATGTTTTACTAATCTAAAGAGAAAGCAAGATCAAAGTTTCTGCTCAATAATTTTTTATAAGCATAAAGTGTATCAACTCCCACCCTATTAATATCATAGCCAATCATTTATTAAATAAACTAAAGTACCTCTTTGACGCCAGAAAGTATGTTAGACCCTGAGTACACACTGTGAGCAAAAGAGCAAGTGCTTTGCCTGATGGAATTCAGTGTAAGAGAAATTTGGAACATAAAGGGGGATTATCCTGGGAACATCCTGATCTCTAACTCTGGCTCTACATTGTGTTACATTGGCTCTCTCACTGTGTTACTTCAGGAAATTTATTTAACCTCTCTGTGTCTTTGTTTCCAGTAGGTAATCAAGATAAAATAATACTATTAACCAACTGACTTGTTATGAGGTTCAAAATACATAATACACACAAATTACAGAATAGTGCGTAGCATGAAGTGTGAGATAGTAGTATGAGGTAGCCATTTTATTACATTGTTTTCATCATCATTTTTATCACGATGACTTGAATCGATTTCATTTGGAAATGGGTCTTTGCAGATAGAGTAGACTTAAGATGAGTAAGATGAGGTCAGACTGTATTAAGTGAGTGGGCCATAAATCCGATGACTGGTACCCTCATTGGAGAGATTGGAGGAGAGAGAGATTGGGGAGACAGAGAGACACAAGTGAGAAGCCCATCTGACAATAGGGCAAAGATTAGGGTGATGTGATTAGAAGCCAAAGAATGCTAAAGGTTGAAGGCAGCCAGCAAAAGTATGGGAGAGGCGTGAGATAAAATATCTCCCACATCCTGGAGAGAGAGCATGGCCGTGGCTGCTGGACTGTGAAAGAATCCACTTTGTTGTTTTAAGCCAAACAGGTAATCTGTTACAGTAGCCCTCTGAAACTAATGTCAGTGGCAGATATTGTTATTTCATTTAAAGACAGAGAATCCAAAGCCCAATGGATGGACTTAATGACTTGCTCAAAGTTACACAATTAGAGAGATGAAGCCAGGCTTCTAGTCTCAGGCAATTTGACTTAAAAACATACATTTTAACTAATTTGTATTCTTGGTCTACTGATACATAGTCTTAATACTATTTTGTAATCAATATTTACTGAAAAGCCATTATATGCCAAGCACCACTCTAAGCATTTGAAATCCAATAGTAAACAAAACAGAAAAACAATCTGCATTTTGATCTAAGGAGGGTAGTCAAAATAATTAAGAAACATATGTATGTATATACATATATGTTATTTTAGACATAAATGCTGTTAAAGAGAAAATTATACTGGTGAGGGATCAAATAGGGAGTTCTGGTTGGGTAACCAGGGAATATTTCTTCACATGACTTTTGAGCAAAGTATATGGCTTACCCCATATGTGGGGTAAGAGACCAAGAGAAAACCAAATGCAAATGTCCTAAGGTACACGTATACCTGAGTATTTGAAGAATTATAAGGAGGCCACTGTAGGTGCAGTGGAATATAATAAATAGTAGGAGTTGTGTTTAAGGAGGAATTAAAGGCAAACATTTAACTTGGATGAATATATAAGTAGATTGATACATGGGGGTTAATATGTACACAGGGTTTAAACTTATGGGATTGGATAAGTTTATGCAAGTAGAGGTTGACAAAAAGTAGAAGCCACCCACAGGCTGAGCTGTGAACTCCTCTAACGTCCAAAGGCCAGGCAGATGAGAAGGAACTAGCAAAGACTGGAAAGTAGATGCCATTCAATAAGTAGAACATCTTTCATGTGCTGATCTGGAAGTCAAGTTTATTCTTTCATAACAAGTATCATATGTTAAGGGAAATGGCAACTCAACATATGTATGAATAATCTTTGTATAAAAATTTCTAGTTAGACTTTGTATTCATAACCTATGCATATAAAATTTTATTCAGAATTATTATAAGGAGAAAATGGCTGCTTCTTATAATACTTATTACTTCTGTTTTCAAAAACCTTTGGTTTATAAAATTATTGTATCATCTCCTTAAAAGATTCAAGAAAAATATTTAACATAGCTTTATAAAGATCACTCTATGTATGGTGAGAATCATAAGAATAAAATGAATAAGTTATTGTGTCATCTCTACCTTCTCACTATTCAACCCATCTTATTGCAATTCTCTTACTTAGGTATGGTTGTCTATAATTAGACTGAATTGCTGGCCTTGGTTGTCTATATTTTGTCTTCATATTTAGTTTGTATCTTGATACTGGTAAGCATATCAACTTCTTATAATAGGCTATATCCTTTAAATAACAATCTGATATTTAATGTTCTTTGACATTCAATTTATCTTTCAAATGGTGACTACGTATGTCTTTGTGTCACTTGTGACAAAGGCCAGAAGTATCATTTCTGACTATGAAGTATAGGAAAGAAAACGGGTTGGTGTAAGATTAAAGTTATATAACCTTGGCATTCTTTACCTAATTGGCTACTACATAGACAGGTTTTCAATTAACACTGTATTATTAGTACCTTCTATACAGAAGTCGTAAAGGCTATTTTATAGATTCTGAGTTGAGTAGTTTTATATATTTTATCAGTGACCTAGAAGAGTAAATGTGTATGTTGGCTAGCCCTTAAGAGGAGAAGATTATAATTCAAATTGACCTTGACAACTTGGAAGAGTAGTTGGAAATAATGAAAATCCTGAGGTCAAGATATAAAGCAGTAACTACTGGAAGGAAGAACATGATACATGCAAGACAGGGAATGACTAATTAGGCATACACATGGCAGAAAAGAACTTAGAGATCACAGGGGACATGAATTGAACATAATTCAGCTCAGCAGCATTATTTTAGAGCCTTGAACACATAACAGTAAAATGTACTATAAAAAACAGGGTTATTCTGATAAAAAAAATTATAAGATAAAACTTCATCTACGTTTTACACTGATCAGTTGAAAGCTAAAACAGTATGTCAAACTTTGGACAGCTTAAATCTGGAGAATTTGTAGAAGGCCCAAAAGACAGAAGTAGATTAAGTGATTAGAAAATTGGAGTTTCAAAGAAGCAATGACATTATTTGAAATGTGTGATTGTAAAAGAAGCATGAGGAGTGATTTAATAACTGCCTTGAAGTATACAAGTGGTGATTTTATGAATTGCTGACCAAATGCTCTTGAGCTTCTTTGCAGTCAAATTCTTGTTAAAATTTCAACAGGGATGACATTAATTTGTTTAAACACACACACACACACACACACACACACACAGCCCGAAAGAAAGATGATAATGTGGCATGGACTAGAAAGGCTTATTTTCAAATCTTACTCCATGAGAGTTGAGTGTGGATTTAGGCTTCTAGATAATCAAGTCTGAATAATATAACCCCATTTCGTCACTTAACTCAACCATAGTTGAGTTTCAATTTCAACTGTATAGGTACATGTTTTGTTTGGTATCAAGTAACTTTTTTTCTCTGAGTTTTTACAGTAATAGCTGATAAGAGTAAACCGTATATTAAAAGTATTACTATTAATTTACAAAAAATAACCAGTTGCACGCGTGCGTGTATGGGGCACACACACACACACACACACACACATGCACACACACACACACAAGATAAGTTGAAATTTATCTCCCAAATGTAAACTTTATTTTGATGTATGAGTTATCTGGTTACTACTTTTCATGTTCTCTTCCACTGCTCAGTTCTGACCTCATGGAAAGGTCTAACTGTATATGGAGATGGAATATATCATTTCATTGATATGATTTAAGTGACACCAAAAATGTACCTAAAAGTATCTAGGCTACATTACTCTACTGGCTTGCCCTTATGCTGAAATTCTTCACCATTAATACCATACCTCTAGGCACTTATTTCTCAATAAGATTTTATATTTTAAGTGAGCCAGAGGAAGAGGTTATCTAAGGGGTTAAAGTATGTTGTTAGCTAGCTATGAGTTTGATATATGTTATTCTCTTCGTCATTAAAAAATGCACCTTCCAAGGTTCCCTCTGGTACCTAAGTCACAAGGTTCAATGAGAATGGTCTGATGGAGAGATAAGATCTGCAAAATAGGAGAGGAAAGAGACCTATCTTGAGAGGATTGCATACTGCCCATGTTAAGGGCACAGAGTCCTCAAAGCACAGGCAAACGGACCACAGCAAGGCAACAGGGATAGCGCACTGCAAAGCAGAGGTATAACACCTCTGAAAAGATGAATCAGAAAACACTTAAGCTGTCATCCATTTTAATATTTTGCTAAGGGCCAGCCACATAGATATGGAATAAGCATATCATGGCTTATATATACGATGTTTTGTCTTATCAAAATAGGCTGGTAGAAAATTAGCTTTCTCAAATATTAAAAAAATTCTATGCTTTGGGGATCTCTTGTTTGTCACCCCTCCTATGAATTCTAAGCAAAGAAGTGAGAAGGCAAGGTGAAAATATGTTTTTAACATGCTACTTTGTTCTGAAATTATGTTGGTCAAAGCCTAAAAATTACTGATGTTTTCTTCTTTTTTAAAATGTTTATTCATTTACTTTGAGAGAGAGAGAGAGAGAAAGAGAGAGAGAGAGAGAGAGAGAGAGAATCCCAAGCACAGATCTTGGGATCTGTACCACCAGCCCAGAGCTCCATGTGGGACTTAAACCCTTGAATCATGAAATCGTGACCTCAGTTGGAACCAAGAGTTGGACACAACTGACTGAGCCACCCAGGTGCCCTTGATGTTTTCTAAATAAGTTGTAGCTATACTAGTGTTGAGACTGAAAGCATTCTGCCTTTTCATTCCAAATAATTATATTTCTTTGCTTTAAGACTTTTTAAAAGGGTAATCAAGTAAAATTAACCTTAGGGAAGTTTTGCCTAAATTACTATAAATAGCAGTTTATGATAATTTCCAGGTCCTCTAAATAATCCTCAGGAATATCAGTATCTTGAGAACTGAATAAGTCAAAAATACCATATACTCAATTTGTCCTCACTGGTGGTTAATTTTCCTTGTACTGGACTTATTGATCACTGATTCATTCTTCAAATACTTTATAGACCAAAAAAGCATGAGTGAGGAAGAAAATATCTTAAGTATTAAGGCAACAGAATTTAATGTAAGTGTGTGTATTCATTCTTAATTTTTGGCAAGTACTTCGCTGCCATTTAGGAGCTGAATGCCTATAGGAAAAATAGACGCATGAAGCAAAAATAATTCTAGAGAACAGTAGATGTTTGTGGTAGAAAAGAAGAGTGGCATGAAATCAAAATGAATTCTCATGGAAAACTTCACAGTCAAGTGCTCACACACCAGCAACTGTGAAGCTGGTCACGCCATGCCATCCATTCCCATCATGACTTTGCTTCTGTTATCCCTTTTCCCTTAAAAGTTGTCCTTCTTTCCATTTACTTATTGGCTTATTTTCACCCAAATAACTGCTCTTTTTTCCATTAAAATCGAGTTCAAGTAGTGTTTCTATAATACTTCAGGTCCCAAATGTGCACATTTCTCTCACTACATGTCTACATCAAGTTTTAATTATGCATTTAAATTTCTACCTATTAGACTAGACCTTTTCATAACTCAAGATCTGTTTTACTCATTTTTATATCTATATAGAAAAATAGGCTCAGCATATTGATGCTCAGCAATTGAAATACCATAATTATTTTCCAATTATCTTTCTCAATTTCTAATAGAAAAACAGCAAATCACTTCCTTATTATATAATTCTCTAAGAAGGCCCAAAATAAACACATTACTGAAAAATAATGAAATGAAATGTTAATATCCTATTCCCCCCCGCCAGAATTTAGCTAAAAATATAGCTCTCAAGTAAGGCTGAGATGAACCTGAGAATATTTGGGGTGACTTGAGTTGCAGAAACCCCACTCACATGAGCCCAAAAAAGAGTGCATGAGCCCAAACAAGAATGTAATGGTTCTTGAAACTGAAAGGCATAAAACTTACAGTCTATTTTTCTTTCAGCTTGATGGTTTCCTCTTCATTTAATGTGCCTTTCACCTTCCCCCCACCCAATTTCAGTCTATTCCATCTACCTCCAAAAAATAAGGTAGTGAAAGGAAGGAAATGGTGGGGTTCTAAGCCCCTTGGGCATTTAGAGAGGGACAGAAACCACAACAGTAACTGGATGAGACAGAGATTGACAATCAAGAAGTCTAAAGCAGAGTGTGAAAGGTGGCGAAGAGCAAGGGGAGAAAGGAAAAATCCTAGAGGCCAGGTGCCCCATTATTCCTCCAGTTAAGAAGGGCTTGAGGAGAGCCCCAGACATAAGGAAGCCCAGGGCCTAAAGAAGGGAGGTGATGGTGGGCCTGAAGAAGGTATGGGTCAGGGGAAGGGAGACCATCTCTCTCTCTGTCAAAGCTTAAATTATTGCTTAATCCAGGAGTAAAATTATATCACTCACATCCACTTTCTTTTTCACTACTTTCCTGCATTTTCTTTCCTCCCACCCCCACTCTCTCCCACCCTCTTCAAAATCTTTGCAAATATTGCAGTCAGAAGTTACAGGTGGGTTATTATGTGTCTCTCTAATGCTAGGATAAAAGTGGTAGGATGAACGTTGTTTTAAAATGTTTTTGGTGGTTTTTTATATATATATTTTTTTACTATACACTCATCCTTATAATTAGGGGCTTTGTCAATCTACCTAACTGGAAAACTATTAAAACTATTTTTTCAGAGGAAAATAGTAATTCTGTCACCAGATTTTTTAAAAACTTCTGGCTGTCAGAAAATAATTGTTAAATATGCTACATTTTTCTCTTCTTCATGCTTTATTCAGTTTATTAAGTCACAAAACAGGTAATTGTAGCTACCGAGATTCTGTTGATATTGGCCAATGAGTTCCAATGTATAAGTAGATACGTAAATAAATATAAACAAAACAAACAAAAACAAACAGTCATTAACTTTGAGGCATAAATGGGCAAAAGGAAACAATTTAAAAAAGGAAACAATTTTTAAAATA
Source organism: Proteles cristata cristata (assembly GCA_017311185.1). Classification (NCBI taxonomy): domain Eukaryota; kingdom Metazoa; phylum Chordata; class Mammalia; order Carnivora; family Hyaenidae; genus Proteles; species Proteles cristata. The sequence goes on along the minus strand of JAESUZ010002769.1, from coordinate 240,574 downwards.
AAATAGTTTTCAGTTGAAAGTTACCCAAAGACTTTGTGTTCTTCTTTTATTAAATTATTATTAAAACTTTATTGGCCATTTTTTACATGCTACTGCGAGAAATTTGAGGCACCAAAAGTTTAAGAGAAATGAAACTCACCTGTGGTAAAGGAAACAATTATGTTGTTAATGGATACACTAAGTTTGAGAGGAGTACTTATTGGCAAAATATTTATCCAATGGCTATTATGGGCCACATACCCTTATGGGTCAAGAAATGGACATGAATCAGTGAACAAGACAGTCAAAGTCCCCAGTTTCATAGAATTTACATTTTAATGGCATAAATAGACACTTAAGCTTATATTCCCATAACAGTGAGGCATGTGAGTCTATATCTTAGTGGAGATGTTAGTGCTGGAGCTATGTATTTGAGTTATTCTTATCCTTTACTCCCTTCTCAGTAAGAACTTATGAAGTGACACAATCCATTTCCAAATCCTACTACTTCCAATACCATGTCTCTGAGATGACCTCTTTAGGTTTCTATTTTTAGTTCTTCTAGCAGTTATTTCTGCAACTACATATTATGGTTTTTCCTCTTTTCATGACTCTTCTACTCAAGATGGTATGTATTGATTCTCTAATATGAAAGATAAAAATTTCAACTCACTTGTATCATTTCCTCTTATGTATAATCACCTATTTCTACATTGAAAAAAGTAAAATCATTGTGTAATTTTTAAAAAAAATTTTTAGCATTTATTCAGTTGAGAGACAGAGAATGAGTGGGGAAGGGGCAGAGAGAGAGGGAGACACAGAATCTGAAACAGGTTCTGAACCATCATCACAGAGCCTGATGTGGGGCTCGAACCCACAAACTGTGAGATCATGACCTGAGCTGAAGTCGGATGCTTAACCGCCTGAACCACGCAGGCACCCCTGCGTAATTTTCTTAAAAAAGTAAACTCATTTTCAAAGATAGAAGGATCTAATTTTTACCCATTGCTCACTGAACTATGTAGAGACATGTAGTTTTGGGTTTTTAATAGCTAAGTCAATCTTTTTAGCTAAAATTCACCGCTTTTTCATGTAGGACATTTCTCTGGCCTAGAGTTTTGTTGCTGAACAAATGTTTCCACTGCTTTTCCTTTGTACATAGTATCCTCCTTTTATTAGCCTTCCCCTGTTGAGCTCCTTCACATTCTTCTGTTTGTACCTCATATGTTATTTCACGTTATTTCCTTTGAGAAATCTAATTGTCAACTCTGCCTCTTTAGTCTCATAGACTTTCTTGAACTTCATTTATAACAGTATTATCTACTTTCATTCATAGTTATTTTGGAATTTAATTTTTCTTAAGTGTAAGCTTCTTGGAACCAGGGACCACATTATCTACATAATTTTATCACCTAAAGTATCTTGGTGCAATGTACCTCACATATTGTTAGGTTAATTAATACTCTTTTACTATCGAATGAAAGCATGTATGAATATTACGGCCTTCCTGACATTAAAAGATGTTCCCAATTATTTGACTACAACATGTCATGGTGCAGGATACCTAAAAAATGAATATTGTCAAAAAATGTTAGTGAGAAAGTAAGAATACTGGTAATATTTAATAAATAACAACTAATTAATTATCACTGTTTACATTTGATAGTTTCAAATAATAAAAAAAATATTAAATCTTGAATGTTTGGGACTCTAATCATCTGAATAGTTTCACTTCTGAGTGTCTTAAAAGAAAGATAGAAATTTTCAGAATAGCCCCATTTATGTCTTCACTCTAAGCTCCAGGGAGAGGCGAACTTTCTCACTTGGCTCATGAGCCTTATTACTAAACTAGATTTGTTTCACAGGAAGAAAAATAAAAAATGAGTATACATACATGTTTGTTCTTCTTGATAAGAAAATATAGAATGGCATGGCTCATATTATTCCTTCCTCTTAATTTTAGGAAATTATATATATAAGGTGCATGTTATAAAACACAAACTTTGGAAACCTTTAGAACTGTATTGATATTCAAAGGACACAGAATAAGCATAATGAGGGGCACCTGGGAGCGTCAGTTGGTGGAGTGTCTGACTCCTGATTTCAGCTCAGGTCATGATCTCACAGTTTGTGAGTTCAGGCCTTGCACTAGGCTCTGCACTGACAGTGTGGAGCCTCCTTGGGATTCTGTCTCCTCCCTCTCTCTCCCCCTTGCTGGCTCTCTATCTTACTCTCTCTCAAAAATAAATAAATAAACCCTTTTTAAAAAGATACCTTCTCTCTCCCTCTGCCTCCCTCTCCCCAATCTCTTTCTCTCTGTTTCTTTAAAAAAAAAAAAAAAAAAAAAAGGAAGCATAAGGAAAGAGAAAGGTTAAAGGGAGAGAAAACCTGAATGGGGCGCAGAGTCAATAGGAGGAGCATGGGTTGCTCTATGTCCTGGCCCTGGAATACATGTTCTCCTTCAAGTCTTCTGGAATATTCCGACCATCTTAACATTAAGCTTTACAGGATACCTACCAAAAGGTTTCAAAGCTACAGGGAGTGCTGCAGAAAGGAGGATGGTGATATTTATTAAGAACCGTAGTGTATAAGTTTCAAAATTTCAAACATTTTCCAGATGAAAAATGTTTCATCTTGGGGCGCCTGGGTGGCTTAGTCGGTTAAGCGCCCGACTTTCGCTTAGGTCATGATCTCGCGGTTCGTGGGTTCGAGCCCTGTGTCGGGCTCTGTGCTGACTGCCAGCTCAGAGCCTGGAGCCTCTTTCAGTCTGTGACTCCCTCTCTCTCTGACCCTCCCCTGCTCACGCTGTCTCTCTCTCTCTCCTAGAAATAAATGAAAAACATAAAAAAAAATTAAAAAAAAAGAAAAATGTTTCATCAAACTTCATCAACGGATAAGTTATGTATGAAAGACCACTGAACAGTGTGCTAAACATCAGCAAAGCCTGCTACTTTCCCATAAAACCCAGCATTGACCAACTCTTTCAATCCAAAAGAGGAGTATGCTATTGTTACGCCCGAATCAAGAGACCCCAGAGACCTCCAAGGAGCTGGCACGATGCAAGAACAAAAGGGTCTTTATTACAAGCTCGAGCAGGGGCTCACCCATCTCCCGGCGCAGCGGCAGCAAGATGAAGCTCCAAACAGTGGTGAGCAGGGTTTTTATGGGGGGAAGGGCGGGGGTGTTACCGTGCACACGTTGTACGTTTTGCATCATTACATAAGCACCGATCATAATTATGCAATACCCATAGTAACAGCATAGTAACAGTTTTGACCATTCAGTATCTGCGAGGCTTCTGTTACTTTTGGCCGGACCAATCATGACCTTTGGGAGTCTTTTAAAATGACCGGTTATGAAGTGGGCTCAGAGAATCTACCTGGGGCTTCTGCAAGTGGTGATTGATTGGCAAGTTTGTACAAAGTAACTACCTGCAGTTCCCAGCCCTGTCTCCAAGACTACAGGAATGTTACACATTTCTTTTGATTGACAAATCCGAGGGCGGTCAGAGGGTGGCTTCAGCTGAGGCTTTTCCTGGACTGGAACTGCGTGCAGCCTGAGGTTTTTTTCTAACGGAGGACTTAATTTCAGGCTCCTCACTATCATGGTAAACTCACTCTTCTCCAGGGCACCCTTTTGAAAGACAAGACATAAGGAAGCCAATTAGCTTAGGAAGCTAGGCAGTGAGGGTTCTATCTCCTCATGCCACCACACATTGTTGTACAGCTTCAATTTAGCACAAATATTAAATTAGTTTAATATTAATATTATCCCTAATCTACCTATTTAGAAAACCAAAAACAGGGTACCTCGGTGGCAGCTAATCTCCAACTTCGGCTCAGGTCATAATTTCGCGGTTCATGGGTTTGAGCCCCGCGTCGGGCTCTGTGCTGACAGCTGGCTCAGACCCTGGAGCCTGTTTCAGATTCTGTGACTCCCTCTCTCTCTGACTCTCCCCTGCTCACGCTGTCTGTCTCTCTCAGAAATAAATAAAACATTTAAAAAATTAAAAAAAAAAAAGCCATTGTGATACCACACGTAGTAATTCCAAAATTTCTGAAGTGACTTTTCAAGTTAGGGCTATATGTTACAGCAGTCAAGAACAGGTTTAAAACACTAGGCCTTGAGGAAACCAAAACCCACTCTGCGACACATTGTTTTTAATTTGTTTTACTTAAAATGTGATGTGTTAATTTTACTCATAGGTTTTTATTTCAAAGGCTAAATCCAATTTCCAAATCAGAGTATATAAGAACATGTTTTGTTTGTGTGTGTGTTTATTTAATGTTTATTTATTTTGGGAAAGAGAGAGAGAGAGACAGAGCGTGAGGGAGGGGCAGAGAGAGGAGGACACAGAATCTGAAGCAGGCTCTAGGCTCTGAGCTGTCAGCTCAGAGCCCAATGTGGCGCTTGAACCCACAAACTGTGAGATCATGACATGAGCCAAAGTCAGGCACTTAACTGACTGAACCACCAGGCGCCTCTCCCTTTTTTTTAAAAGTTATAAGAACATGTTTTAAAGTAATTTTTAAAAATAATGAATTGCCACAAAATGTGACTTTGTTATACAAGATTTGTTCCAATCAATACCCACAGTCCATAGGATTGGTACTCTAAGGATATATAAAAAGAAATACGGTGTTAAATCACAAACAAAATATCAATATTTTATTCAATTTGAATGAGTTAATGAATCAGTGAATACTTCCTGTTTTTTGTAGCATTTACTATCATTTTCTCCCAGATGATGCCTAATCATTTAACCCTGAAACATGGGGGTCTTTCTCAATTTATCTTTTTCTTTCAGCTTTCATACTAAACAATCCTCTTAAGTTTTATTGTTCTCTTAATTTTTTAACTTTTTTTTTATTTTTGAGCGAGAGAGAGAGAGAGAGAGATTGGAAGAGAGATTGAGAGAGAAAGAGTGGGGGAGGGGCAGAGAGAAAGGGAGTCAGAGAATCTGAAGCTGGCTCTGTGATGTCAGCTCAAAGCCTGATGTGGGTCTCAAATTCAAAGAACAGAGATCATGACCTGAGCATAAATTGGCCTCTCAACTGACTGAGGCATCCAGGTGCTCCAGTTCTACTGGTTGTCTTAATATCTCTGAGATTTGTATTTTTCCATCTCTATTGCTAGTGCTTACTCCAATCCCTGATGTTTTTAATCAAACTTATTACAGAAGTACATTTTTTGATCTTGCTATTTCTAATATCTGCCCACATCCATCCTGGACCAGTAATCAAACTGCTATGTCTGTACATGTGTGTATAGAACAAATAAATAAAAATTTAAAAATCACTGGAATGATATACATCAAAGTACTATATAAATGATAGAATTCATGCAATTTATGTTATCTTCCTCTTTTTTTATACATTTCAAGTTTTCAAAAATAATTGCAAATTGTTTTAATTGAGAAATGCACTACTATTACAAGTGAATTATCTATCACATACATTTCATCAGTCATTTGCTTGTCATGATCTGCTTGTCCATGATTATTTATACATGCAGTAAAAATTCCCTAAGACAAAGTGGAAGATACTTTTAGATCTGACTTCTTGTTACATTTTGATTACATTTTGGGAAGGTTAAACAGTATACTTCATTGTCCAAATTTAAACACTTCTAATAATGAAAATGAGGCCTATAATACGTGCACCTAAACAACTGGTCTAAACTCAAACAGTCTGGCCAAATAGATAAAAGATACTCCTTGCTTTTTGTGAGATTTTTCCCCTCTTTTTTGTGTATGTGAAATATGCAGGTAGTATTGTTGCTTTTGGTTTTTCGTCACCATATTTTGCCATAAATTCATTATTTATAACTTGAAATAATCTGCTGCTTCCTCATTAGAGGGTCATTACTTTGAAATTCATAGCCTTCAAATCCTAACTATATGATATGAACAGGTATGAACTTATTTAGAGTTAATTGGTATAAGTCTAATTTATTCTAGTGAAATATAAATTCCATTAGTGCAGAATTTTAGGCTTATTTTATTAATAGCTTTATTCATGGTACTTTGAAAATACTTGGAATATAGCAATAACAATAGATTTTTGTTAAATGAGATGATTTATTTAAAGACTGTGGAGTTCCTTTCCATCTTTCTTTCTCTATTTTTTCCTTTCTTTTTTCCTTCCTTCTTCCTTTCTTCCTTCCTTTCTTCCTTCTTTCCTTCCTTCCTTTCTTCTGAGAGAGCACATGCAAGGGGCAGAGAGAGAGAGAGAGGGAGAATCTTAAGCAGGCTCCACGTCCCAAGCATGGATCCCAACATGAGACTAGGTCTTAGAACTTTGAGATAATGACCTGTGTCAAAATCAAGAGTGGGATGCTTAACCAACTGAGCCATACAGGCTCCCTGAGAGAGATAATTTGATTAAAGTTAAGTGTGTTGGCAAAAAGCTTCAATGAGGTCCTTTCTAATACTCCTACTTCTGAAAAACAAGCAAAGCTTTATCTATTGTGCTTATTAAGTAGTATATTATTGAATGTCTATTGTGTAGATTTGTCATAAGTAATATAATCCAATAATTTAGAATGAGGAAACAGATTGTAGTTTAGAGTATTCAACCTTTCATTTTGAGATTGAGAATTTTAGGCCAGGAAGTGACCAAGGACACAAAACATTCTAGTAACTGAATACTAATCATAGCTCAGACCTATAATCCTACAGGTTTCTCCACTCTCCATAAAACCTCCAATATTTATCTACTAGAAATAGCATTTGTATCTGAATACAACATGGACTTTGGGTATAATAATATTGTATGAATACTGGCTAGTGTATTTTAACACATGTACCATATTAATGTAAGATAAAAAATATAGGGGAAATTATACATTGGATAAGTGGGAACTCAATAGTATCTTTGTAACTTTTTGTAAATGTAAAACTATTTTAAAATATAGAGAATATTTTTTAAAATATCACTTATATTCAAAATAAACATCGATAAAATGGATCACTCACATAGTCTACAAATAATGTTCTTGTTAAAGAGATAAAAACAAAATTAACAGAATTAGTTGGAAACCAAATATATTATTTCCACTCCAGTCACTGAGATTCCTAAACAACTCTTCTATATATGTCTGCCGTGTGTAACATATTTTTCATAGGTCTTTTTATATTCATGTGTTTCAACTGTGGCATTGACTTACTTTGTTTTAATTAATTATTAATATCTTCGCTTCTAGAAGATTCTGGTTTCCATATTATGAACCAAATAACCATATAATAAACACCAACTACTGCCCCTTTAACTTGTGCTCCCATGAAATTCTACTTACCTCAAAGGCTAGTACTATTCTTGATATTAGAGATCACTCAAAATGAAGTTTTTCCCCTATTACCATCTTCAGACCATCAAAGTAGGCAAAGAAAATATATTAAAATATGTGTATTTTGATTTTAAGTTACTGATGGTAGTTTACGTGGATATTTGTGGAAACATTTTAATAGTTATAATAAAAAAATTGAATAACGGCAACTTCTCACTCAGGTAATTAGCTTTCCCTTTGTAACTATTTTCACAGGATTTTACAGGGTAAAGTTTTGGAATGTGTCTCCTTATTTCGTAGCCTAGCTCAACCAAATGTTTTTACAACTTCGTGTACAAGTCAAAGGTCCTCTGCGGGAATTCTGTGGGAAATATGCAGACTGACCTGCACATAAGGAACAAGGAAAACATCTCAGCATGGGATGGTATGGAAGTTAAAATGAAATATTTGAAGCTCTGTGCATGGTTCTTTTAAAATCTTCCATAGGAGGTCTATGTTGTGCTGACAGAGGAGTCACATTTTTATGGTTATGATGCTATTTAGAATTAGACACTGTCTGAGTATGATTCTCTCCACAGATTTAGAATCCATTAAATATTGTGTGAAAAGAACAGTGGTAATTGAGACTTTGTCACTTAAATCAATTTACTTCTGCTGTAACACACCAAACTAGAGGTGGGAAGGGCAGACTGTCCCTTCCGATCTTTGTTAGCTGATGTCTTAGTAATAAATGGAAGCTAAAATGTGCTGTCAGAGGTCGATGTCAAATCTTCACTATTATGCTATTAGCTGCCAACATTATCACTGATTGTTGCCTTTAACAACAAAAAGAATGTTGATGTGAAGTTATGGGCAGTTCTATTTGCTTAAGTTCTCTGAGATCTATTAAAAAGTTCTACCCTTTAGAAAATCCTAGTATAGTTTTGAAAATGTACTTATGTTTTAAATAATTGAATGATTTCTGACGATTAGGAAGAAAACTCATGATGTCAATGAGAATATGTTTTAAAGTCTTCCTGTGAGATCACTGTTGTGGTATGTTCATTGGTTTTTGTCTGACATAATGACTTCCAATAATTTTGTTTCTGTTGTCAGTTTCACTAATGTCTTGAGAATGTATTTCAAAAGGAGAATAGGAGACATGAATGAAGCAAAATGAAGGGGCAAAAAGTCAACACTGCCATTTCAAAATTAAAGAAAAATGTTAAGAACACAAAACTACCTTAGTATTAATAGAACTTCTTGATTTTTTTCCCTCTGTTAACAATAGGTGTGTGTTTATTATTTATATTAGGCGGCAACAACCAGATCACAGGTTGGCATTTTATGTTGGAGTTACACTGAATGATGTGAATTAAGCATAAGCATGGCTCATTTGTCAACATAACAGAGAATCTTGCAAATGCACATTCTAAGACTTATCAGTCCACAGAATGAACACAGAGAAATGAAATTATCTGTTGGTAAGTTTTTCAATTTATCATAAGATTATGATTACATCCTCCAAGTTTTGAAGTTTTCTCTGAAATAGCTGTGATTATGGTTCCTCTTATTCCAAGCATCTTAACTAAATGATTAATACATGTAAAATCTGTTAATTATAAGGTGCTTTCAAAATTAGGGCAGATTTTTTTTTTTTAGTTTTTTGGTTTGATAAGCATCTCCTGACCAGTAGGAATATTTCCTCAAAGTATTTGACATGGGATAATAAAGTTTACTAATAAGTTGATAGTATCATTAACTTTCTGAATATGAATAAGTTATCAGAAAAAGGAGAAATGGATAGACAAAGCAAATCAAAACAAAAAGTTTGGGAAATGACAGTATTCACAAAAAGAAACTGTATTCCTTGCTCTTATACCCCAGTGATACTGTGATACCTTGTAATTCGCACTCCCGTCTCTCTGTTCCCATTTCCCCCATTTCACTTTCTTGTTGTATTGAGCACTACTTTCTCCTAAGCTATTAGATGTATTCTGTTCTTTCTCAAAATTCATGCTTTAGAATAATTTTAACCCTACAAAGATTCAAACTGACCATTTCTGAAGATATTTTAAATACTCAAACAATTTAATAATTATAGACTATAGTTTTAGTACAGCAGAAATAGTTATTCTAAAGATCGACTATCTCAAAAAAGTTAACAAGAGTTAGAGAACTGTAGTTAAAGTACTAGGAAGCTTCGATTATCTTTTTCACACAAAGATTCGTGGAATACTCTACTATGATATAATGCTGAATTAAGGTTTTAAGGTAGAATAAGGGTGCTTCCTTAAACAGATTTATTTAGACCCACAAAGCAAGCCAGGACATTGAATTTGACGTTAAGTAAAGAGGAAAAATGACTACAGCAAATTTAGTTTTAAAAAAATTTGAGACAACTAAAGACAACATTCAGAAGAATAAATGACAATTAAAAAACACACACACATATGCTTCCCAGTTTTTGAAAAGAGAAACTACAATAAATTACAAGCAATAAGAAAATATTAAATATAGTGTTATTTTTTTAATGAAAACTATTGGGTATATTATTTTAAGAAACATTTTTTAGTATGTTATTTGTACCAAAAGGTAAAATGTTAAAACAGAAAATCCACTGTTTATAGATCACACTGTCAACTATCAAGATAAATTGTCATTATTTTTAAGTCATACTTTTTATTTATTTTTAATTTAAAAAGTTTTTAATGTTTATTTTTGACACATAGAGAGACAGAGCACAAGTGAGGGAGGGGTGAAGAGAGAGACACACACACACACACAAAATCCGAAGCAGGTTCCATGGTCTGACCTGTAAGCCCGGAGCCTGACGTGGGGCTCGAACTCATCAACAGTAAAATCGTGACCTGAGCCGAAGTTGGACGCCCAACCAACTGAGCCGCCCAGGTGTCCTTAAATAAAAAAGGTGTACCTTTTATAAAGTGGGAAAGTGAATACAATAAGATAACAAGCTGTCATGGGCTAAATGCTATACAAAATTGAGGAAATATATTGGCAAAAGGCAAATAACTGCTTTAATATAGCCATTCACGTTCTAAAGCAAGCTTTTTAAATTGTTTTTTAAAAATATTAATTGGGACCACTTGTTGAACTTTGTGCAAAATGAATGATATGATATAAGAACAAAACCCAATAAATTAATTTCGTTCATCAGATCTTTTGGTGATTTCCTTTTGGTAATTCTTTTGAAAATGGCAATAAATGACAAAAGATAATAAACTCATGTAAAAGTTTATGCTATTCCATTACTCTTAATAAGGAAACTAAATATCAACATAACATATAAATAAATCAAGACCAGGATACTTTGAGAAATATCAATATAAAGTTTCAAAAAGTTGTATAGAATTTGGAATTTTATGAAACCACCATTATACTTGAAGAATGACAGCTTGTCAACATGTTTCCTAAAACTACAAGAAATGCTTCCCAAATTTTTCTAGGCAGGTAATTTTCTAGACCTTCACTGTTTAAGTGATACACATTAGTCACATGTGGTTGTTTAAATTTAAATTATGTAATTAATTAAATAAATAAAATTAAAGATTAATTCTTCAGTTGTACCAGTCACATTTCAAATGATCAATAGCTATATGTGGTGGCCTTTGCCACCTTCAAAGTCATTTGTATAAGATGACATATTCAGAGTAATTTAACCAATCTGAAAAGATGATGAGTTCTGAAGTATTAAACACTTACTTGAAGCTCTGTATTCCCTGAAGGTAGAGGTTTAATATTCTTACACAGAACCCAGAAGGATAACTAGTATCAGATTCCTTCAATGACAGTAATGAGATCAAAATCTGAAAAGTACCTTAACAAATAAGGGGTGTTTCTGCAACTCATACATAGCCTGAAAAGTCATAAAAGCCATAGCCCCTCCTGCAGTTCTCTTTTGCTTGGGGCTGGGGAAATCAAAATTACTTTGATTCTGCAATACACTTTTATCTGGGATACTGAAAGTGGAGGTGTAATTAAGGCTTTGATACATTCTTCTCCTAATCACTCCCCCCCAAGTATAAATAGATAATTTTGCAGAAATGTGCCAGGGCTCAGAACACCAGAAAGCTATTCTCAGGATTCCCTCACATTCCATGATTGAGAAGTTAATAAGCACAATTTTAAAAGATATTCCAGAAACTTATAATGTTTGTATCTTTAAGAAGGAAATGGCATTTTTTAGCATCAGTCTAGAAACAGCTTAGATCTGCCTTTCATTTGTTTATTTTCTGGATGTAGTGGAGTTCATGGTTTTTTTTGTTTGTTTGTTTTTGTTTTGTTTTTTTCGCAGTGGTCTTCTGTGTTTAAGTCAAATGTTAAATAGGAATCATATCCTAAAACATAAATTCAATATTTTTATTAGTATATGTTGATTTTAAGTTAAAATTTCCTCCATTTATTTAGTATTAACTTGATCCATGATAATGTCTTAATGAGGCAAAAATTCCATAATTGAAATGTTTGGATCCTCACTATATCAAATAGCAATATTTTATTTTTAAACATCTTTCTTATAATCTAAGATATCCAAAATATATAAAGAATACCTTGTACCATAAAGAAAAGATAAAGAATCCAGTAGGGTCTGGACAAAACACTTAAGCGTTTCACCAAATAGCCTAATTTTACATGGCCAATAAATATATAAAATGATGTTCAATATTAGCAGAAAAATGTCAATTAAAACTAAAATGAATCATTTTTATGTAACCATTAAAATAGCAACATTAAAAACTCAGAAAATTCCAAAAAGTGAAGAAGATGTAGAGTAGTGGAAAATCTCAGACACTACTGGTTGGAATATAAATTGATATAATACTTTGGAGAACTTTTGGCATTGGCTGCTAAAGCTTTTACTTTTACCCAATGATCTATTAAGTCTACACATAGGAATACATCCAAAAGAATAATGTAATCATGTGCATGAAAGGATATGAATATGAGCACTTAGAGAAGCAATTTTCATATTAATCAATATTAGCGAATAACTTAAATGTCCAAAATACTAGAATGAGCACTTAAATGATGAAATATTCACACAATGGATAAGTAATCAACAAATCCCACAAACAAGAATAAATGCCACCCAAAACAATTCATGAAAGAAGCTAAATAAAAATACATGCCGTGTGTTTCCTCTGAAATAAAGTTTAAAAATCTGGGAAACTTAATTCTAATACAGAAGAATGCGTAATTACATAGCAATACCATAAAAGTATCAGACAAGGATCATCATTAAACCAAGGTATTTGTTGTCTTTGGAAGAATGGACAATGGGACGAGGACCAAAAAAGAGCTTCAAGGCTGCCAGGAGCCTCTAGACCTTCATCTTAGTGAGTAAATTTGTTCACTTTACAATAGCTCATAAGCTTACATTTTTGTTTTGTGTACTTTTCTGTATGCGTGTTGCATTTCTACTGTAAAATGGGTTTTAAAACACAACAGAATTTAGGTCATTCTGCAAAGGGTGCCCACTCTGTGTCCATCTGGGCCATTTACCAAGGGAGTTGCAGCCCAGAGATCTGGCAGTGGTTACCTAGAAGGTCAAACTTTTAATCACATTGTAGCTTTTGTTTGTTTATAAGACTAAATGAATAAATGAAACTTATACCCTAGGGTGTGTATCAAAGATCAAAGCTAAGGAAGACAAATTCAGTCATTGAGACAAACACAACATTAGAGAAGCTAAAGATGGAAAGAAACAGAAAGTGAGAGTTAATGCTGAAAGTAACTCAGTGTGTATTTTTACTAATCACTGATCAACCATACTGTTTGAGGACTGGCCAGCCTAGCTTAGAGACATAGAGTAAAAAATAACAAACAATAAACCAAATGCTCTATCATATGGACTCTATTAAATATTGGACCATGGATTTTCATAAGTCATATAAAAACATAGTCTTGTTCGATTACAGTCAAGTCCTTTTTAAGGTCCCCCAAAGAAATACATATTCAGAGTTCAAGTCAAAATCTACACATCTTTCTTACTATTATACTTTGTCACCAAAGCCCGATTTGATTCTTTTTTTGAGCTAAACTTTTTTTTGAGCTGGCACAAAAGGTGCTCTTTTGTCTAGGTGAAAGACAAAATCAAGGACCCTTGATTAATCCGAAACAACAACAACAGCAACAACAACATAACCACATATACGAGAACAGAAGAGCTTTCCCTAATAGTAAAATCTTGGTCTTTCTAAGCCTCGTCATCTTCCAACTAATCAGTTACTCTATATTCTTAAGTAGAGAAGATAGAAATAGTCCCAGAAATGGATTTCCAGGAATAGAGAACATTCATCTAAGATCTTGGCCTTGACTCTTACATCAGCATTTCTCCTTGGGAGCCAAGTAAAAGATGAACAGAAGAAAAACAAAATACGATATTGCATGCCCCTGAGGGCAGGTGATACAGCTTTGTCCTTGATTAGTTCTTTTATTTTATTTTATTTTTTATTTATTTCTAGGAGAGAAAGAGAGAGAGAGAGAGACAGAGAGAGAGAGAGAGAGAGAGAGCATGAGAAGTGGAGGGTCAGAGAGAGAGGGAGACACAGACTCCGAAATAGGCTCCAGGCTCTGAGCTGGCAGTCAGCACAGAGCCCGACACGGGGCTCGAACCCAGGAACCGCAAGATCATGACCTAAGCGAAAGTGGGACGCTTAACCGACTAAGCCACCCAGCCGCCCCTGTCCTTGATTAGTTCTAATAATAATGGTTATAATAATGGTTGTTGTTCATTGATCTTCTATACAACATGTCAGACAATGTCTAAATACTATTTTATGGCATCTCATTTACATATGATAAAAATTCAATGAGGCATATATTATTATATTTTATAAATAACAATTGTAAGGGTCAAAGAGGCAAAGTAAATTGCATGAGGTCAGGACTGGCAATAAGGAGAGCCAAGATTTTGATCAAAAAAAAAATTTTTTTTTTCATTAAATCACACTGACTTAGGCTCCTTCCACATTAAAGCCTCAAAATAATACCTGAATACGGTTTGCGATCACTATTTATTAAAACTCAAAACAAAATAAAAACAAAAACAGAGAAAGGAAAGATATTTATAAGGATGAGACAATCAAGAGGATAACTATATTCTTCTATTAGACAAGACCATAAAAGATTTTTATTTTGGAAATATGAAGATTGAATGACAGTTAAGTTTATAGAATTATGAGGGATATTGATGAATCAAGAAATAAGTCAAATGAAAGATTCTTTGCACAATAGATAGGATTATTATAGATTTCTACACTATCAAACATTGTATAGAATAAAGGGTTAAGTTAAATTCCTAGCCAATGGACAAAACAGGCCATCAATAATATATGTGTGCTGCTTTCCCAACTTTGCTGTTATTTTAACTGGTCAAAATTACTAACAAATTGAATCATGGAAAGGATGTACCATTAGATTGATCAGTATGCCAAGTCTTCTATACTAAGATATCTATTATTTAATTGTCAGTGCCTAATTTATTTGGATTTCTCTCTTTTCAATCTTTTACCTCACTCATCATATGAAAAATGTATAATTTCTACTACAAAGGTAGAGACTAACCATTTAATGCTGCATTCCAAATTACTATGATGAATAAAAGTGTTTAATAATTGTAATAACTTTGTAACTCCTTGACAATCTTACAGATAATTATTATTTTAGACTATAAATACTACCTCCAAAAAGGCAAACTGTCATCTACTTTGAATCATGTAATTGTCAGTCTTCTGTTCAAAATTCTAAACCATAGCAACAGAAATTTACTTACCATTTTAAGGAATGCAGGTGAGAAACTAGGAATAATTAGCTAAGAAACCAATAGACAGAAATATAGGGATGTTTAAACATTTAAAATGAATTAATTATTTACTGTGATTTTGTTTATTTAGAAAGTATATATTTATATATATCTATATAAGTATACATATTTATATATATGTATGTATATATGTATTCCATATAAATTACGCATTCCATATAAATACATAAACACATGTATAGTTCATATATATGTATTGTTTCTATTTATTGCATATATATGTATTCATTTCACACATACACGTATATATATACATGTATGTATATTCATACATATATGTGTATATACATACACACACATATAAAAGTGGAGTGGAATCCATGGCCATTGCCTTTATAAGTGTTAGAGATGAAATGCAAAATAACTCCTCTAAATATCTTGTTTTAGAGAGCTAAATTACATAATGTGAAAGACAAATCAATATGCTTGTTTCCAGGGGGAAAAATTGGAGATTTGATTTATTTTGGATCTATATTCAAAAGTTCAGCAGCACATCGGGATCACTTTAATCCATAAGGCTTTTCACAATAAATTTTTATAATGACAACTGCTAATAGAAACATACTTTATGTATTATTAACATTTTGTTACTATTTATGAAGGTCTCTAAATGCAAATTTAGACTCAAAGAAAAATAATCAAATCTGAACTTACATTAGGATATTGTTATAATTTAGGAAATCTATTTTTACAAGAAATCTTCTAGTAATTTTTTCTCTTAGTAACAACACTTTTGTGAAAGGTTGAAGTTCAATTGTTTGATCTAGAGCTTCTCATAAATCAAGATGTATATTTGGTAATGTATTTCAGGGGACAGTTGTGAAAGTGTCAGGAAAACATTTAAGTTATTTAGATACTATTTAGGCACAGCCTCACTGGTATAATCCGCTCTGTTAAAATACAAATAACAATAAAACACAACAACTTACTTGTTACTTTAACATCCAGAAAACCCATCATATGACTGAATTCTAGGGTTGGAATTTTGTTGACAAACACTCAGAATATGTAACTTTGTAGTAAAAGGATGGTTTTGCTGAGACAGTAAGATGATATATGGGAGCTACAAGGAGATTGAAAGGCACACATTTCTCAAGTGTGTTCTGAGAACCATTTATCTAGTTCTTAAATACCTCACCTGAATCCCAGCTGCAAAGTTTAAAAGTGAACAAGGAACTGAGAGAACATTCTGATAATGACCTACAGGAGAAGTTGTTGTTGCATTGGATTTGCCCTGGACTCGAGAGTTTCTCAGAGAGAAGAATGTGTGCATGCTTCCCATTGAATACATGTGAGGAATGGCAGGAAAGAGTGTCAGCATTTAGATTCTAGTCAAGAAAGTTGCTTGGTAGTGGTAGAAAAGGCTGTGAGTGGACAGCTGGATTCCTAGGAAGATGTGGAAGGCATAAAGCCAGATATGAGTTTAGCCAGATTAAAGATTTTAGTCGTCCAAAAAGACTGAAGATTATGAATACAGCAGAGTGGCTGTCACTTGAATTTAGATCTTTGAAATGAAAATCACTGTAAGGAAAAAAAAATGGGAAGCACATTTTGTAAAATCTTGGATCACAAGCAGCACAGCTTTGGGATCCTCTAGTGAAATGGGATATTAAGGGGAAAAAAGCTTTCTTCTTTTCCTTGCTACATTCTCTTTGATATAGTTGTCATACTATTTTGGCACCATGAGTACGTGGCAGCAGGGTCAAGTGAGAGACAGAATCAAGGGCACGGGACACAGATGGATTTACCTGGAGGAGCAGTGAAAGTACCCGTGCACCTGGTGAAGAAGTCCCAGCTGTTTGGTGAAGAAGTGGATCTTCCTGGCTGTGCATCAGGGATTTCCAAATGCTTGTGAATACCCTGGAGAGCAGAAAACAGCAGGCATGATCAAGGCAACCTTGAAGACCATAAAAAAGCAGTAGAAACTGCCACCTCCATGGAATAAAAGTGGTCTCAGGAAGAAAAATAAATCACTTAAATCAAAAGCAACCGTGGTAAAATCACGACGATCCCAATGTAGATGGCTAGATGGGTGACTATCGAACAACGCACACAAATGTCACCTCTTAGAAAATGGCTTCCGCAGAGAAGTTGCAATCCCAAGAAAAGTGGGCTTGGTTGTAAGCTGGTGTACAAACTAGAGGACTCCAAACTTCTTGAAACCTTGGCAGTGGGTTGTGTAATGGTGTGGTCAGCGGAAACTGAGTTACTACATTTGTAGGGAGCAGCACAACGCAAGAGATTTTGAGTTATGTTAATATCAGCACTTTACATGCACAGGCTGGTAGGAACTAGGGAATATAGACATATCAACATTTAAACAACCAAGAACATAATCACTTAAAGTTTTCTATCAATTTCATTGATTAAAAAGTGCAACCCATCTTTCTAGTAAAACTCCAAATTAAAATAGACTAAGATTATTTTGCATTGCACTTGATTTTTTAAAATTTTAGGGGAAAACTGCATGAAAATTAAGATGATAGTACTAGTTTTTAAACATATCATTATAAGAACTGGGTAATAGTGAATGAATATTCTACAGTATCTACATATTCCTAATTGTTAGATATCAAACTTATTTCCAAATATTTACATTAATAGTAATACCTCACTAAACATATATTTGCTTAATGTTTTCCCATCCTGCCCCAGGATAATTTCTTTACACTAGAACCCAAGAAATGGAATTATGGATTTCCTTAACAAATACTATAAAGTTATTTTTAAGATTGTTTATACAAATCACACTTCCAACACCAAAGAATATAAACATTTTACTTCTCTTTTATCAACCTAAAGTGTTTTTTAATATTTCCTAAATTGAAAGGAAAAATACATGTTTCACTGATGGTTTAGTTAGTTTTCTTTACTTGCTAATACGTGTTATGATTTTTCAAGTTAGTTATTTGTTAGTTATGATGACTTTATATTTTTCCCCACTTACATTTTGAGGTTTGGGATCTGACTATAGATTTTATTGATTTATTTTTAATTATCAACTTCATTTTTTACCAAAAATTTTCATATATCATAAATATATTTGCATATTAAATATACAAATGTTTTCTATTGCAAGGTGCTTAAATTTATCGATCTTTGTTTTATGTTTTTTCTACATTATTTCTGAACTTAGAACATCTGCTTCCCACTACTTCTACCCAGACTTAATATATGTTCATCTTTATTTTCTCCTAGTTTTATAAATAAGTAAATATTCAATATACTGGAAGTTTGCTTTGAGGTAAGGTGTGAATAATGGGTGTATTGATTTTTCTTTATAATTTCCAAAGCCGTCATTTGATTGTGATTTATCGAATAATAGATTCTTTCCCTGTGACCTGTTAGTAGGTCTCCATACATTTAGTTTTAACAGTTATTACTGATTAAACTGGATAAGATTATAATCCAATATATTTTTTGATTAATTACTGCCTATGAAATAAATAGTAAAGGGTAGGCTTTGCTCACTATCACTGAGAACAAACATAGACTTTATTTGCCCTACAGTTTTCTTATATTAATTTTTTATCTTTATTTGAAGCCTATATCTGTGGAACAGTAGGAGAGCCAATGTATAATTCCATATTATTTGATATACAACCATTATATACTGCATGGTTTTCAAAATTCTTTCTAATTCTAACAAAACTTAATGTTTTGGGACACAAAAGAATGTGTTCCTAATTTACCTTATAGGGTAGGGAATGGCATTTATTATTTTGTGCCACAGTGTATAGATAATTAGGTAACTTTTATAGTGGATCAGGTAAAAAGAAATTATAATTTGGAATCAATTTGGATTTAAATTCTAGCCTGAGAAATTTATTAGGTTTTAGGAAATTATTTAACCCAAGATCCAATTATGAATTTTGTTTTATGTCTTTGAAAATAATGCTACATTTTTTAATGAAAAATAACTGCCTAACATTGGTCATGGCATACAGTAGGCTCAAAGTTATATGTTTTATGGTTTCTGGTAATTGAATTCATTTTTAATATTTTCATACCATACTTTAATCACCTAGCAACTACATGTAATAAAAAATTCAAAACTCAGACTAGCATTTTCTTCAGAAGAAAGGTTAGATTGGTTATCAGCTGTACTAGACCATTCTAATTATGGCTGTGCAAAGCTAAGGGATAGAAACGATGTTATATCTTATAAGATATCCTGTATCTTATTCCAAAAAAGAGAACTGCATAAATGTAGTTAAGAAAAGCTGGTGGAATACAAACTGTAAAGGAAGGTTTGAGTAGAAAGCTCAACTAGATTCAAGGCAGATTCCATTTCACTAAATCAATAGTAAATCCTTAAGTTCCCAAGTTCAAATGGAAGCATCCTGCAGTCTCTGCTAATTTCTCTGGGAAATTTTGATTAAGATGAGCATTTCTCAAGGCACATAAGACTTAAGCATACACATGAACATACTAGTGAAAACTTACAAAATATGTGTATGTGTGTGTGTGTGTGGGTGCAATTCCCACCAAAACAGAGGAGCCATCATTTATCAAGAAAAATTCCAGTGGAACAAAACACAAACATAAGAATAAGAATTTGAATAAATTCCCAAACCTCTGATGTGTAGAATTCATCCTGTATAGATAGGAATATAACAACAGGTGACATCAAAGACCAGAGGAGAAATGGAGGCACGTTATGATAAATGGTTTTAGGGCAATTTTTCAATCTTATAACAAATACCAAATAATTCAATATAAACTCATTAATTTTATATAAAATTTAAAACAAAAATCAGATGTAAATAGAAATGTATATTTATAAAATATCTAGATAAATAAAGACCTCCGAGGTTGAAATCTATGGAATATGTCACATTGAAAATGTTTCATAGATAATCACTATGTAGCAAGAAGTCAAAAATAAAGTGGAAGAAGTTTTCAAAACAAATAGGTCAGAAAAACGTTATTGGAGTCAGTGCCATCTTTCATTTATTCAAACTAATAACAAGCATTTATTGAGTGCCCAGAAGTGTCAGATGCTGGCCTAGAAATACTGAATATATAGAGTGAAAAAAAATGCACTCCTGTACTCATGGATCCTAGAATTTTTCAGGATTTTCTCAAATATTTTTCAGACACAAGGTAAATAAATATTACACAAGGAGTTGTAGAAGTTAAACTTTGATGAAGTTAAATAGAAGTTAAATTCTGCTAAGCAGAAGTACAAGAAAGAGTCTAAGAATACACAAGAGGAAAGATTTTAGAGAACAAGTGACATGTTTCAGGTAAGACCTTGAGAATATTAACAAAGTCTTATTAACAAAGGGGCAAAGGGAGACACTCCAGACAGAAGGAGCAAATTATGAGATGTCCAGAGAGTGTAAGGGAGTTTCAAATATCTGAATTAGTGGAAGAAGACCAAGTGGAAAAGATGAGGCTGAACAGATATATGAACCAGATCACAAGGGCCTATGTTAAGGAATTTACTAAGAGCAAGCCAACATCATTGAAATGTTTTAAGCAGAGCAGTAGCAAGACCACATTTCAGTTTTGAAAAACTCCTTCTGACTCCTGTGTGAAAATGACATTGGCGGGGGCAAGAGCATCTCCTCCAAGCCAAGAGTACCATAGAGGGAGAGGTCGTGCAAAGAATGGCTCCCAAGTGTCTGTCATAAGCAGCAGAATGAACGGGCAGTGTCACTCATGTGATGGGAAGAACCAGGAGTGGGTTGGGTTTAAAAGATAAGTGATACATTGATTTTTTTTTTTAATGTCCTGTTTGAGGTACATGAAAATAGTTAAGTGTATGTTAAATGAAAAAAGAAATACAAGTGGTAATATATACTAGGATTTCAACTTAGTTAAAAAAAAATGTGTGGATAAAAAGTTGTAAGAAATCACACCAAAGTAGAAATGTCACCAGTTCTAAGTTGTGAGATTTGGGATAATTGTTACACATAAAAAACTTTTGTTGTATATTTAAAACATATTTTACAGAGAGTGATTTGTTTTGAATCTTAAAGACCCTTCATATTTAGTGCTTTAAAATTTCTTCATATGTATTAGGCCTTTTACCAAATGTAAGGACAGATTAGAAATTTTTCTCTGTATAAGTTCATAAGACAAATATGCTAATGCTGGTATTTTTGCATACATTAAGTAGGACATACTGGATCACTATGATGAACTAAATTTCATGGAGATTAGTTAGCCTCTGCCTGAGTCATCATTCAACATCTCTTTTGCCGTTGCCCGCATTAATCATGTCAGACTCATCAGAACATGTGTGCCATGCTATTTAAAATAATAAACTGCACAATGTTAAATACATCTCTAGTCTATTTTAAGAGTAAAGCCTCATGTGCCTGGATGGCTTAGATGGTTATGTGTCTGACTTCTACTTAGGTCATGATCTCATGGGTTTTGAGTTCAAGCCTTGCGTCAAGTCTGTGCTGACAGCTCAGAGCCTGAAACCTGCTTCGAATTCTGTGTATCCTTGCTCTCTGCCCTTCCCCCATTTGCATTCTGTCTCTCTCTCCCTCTCAAAATTAAATAAACGTTACAAAATTTAAAAAAGAAGAGTGAAGCCTCATGAAATAATTCACTGCCTTTCTCAGTGGGCTTGATAAAATTTTGGGAGTACTTTGTAACTAATTCTATTTGAATTTAAGGTATACTTTCTTAATGTTCCATTGTTTTCTTAAGGCTAGGCTTTACACTTTTTTATTTTGAAACAAAGCAGTTCACCAAAAAGATCCTATCATATACCAAGCTTTTGTTTTTTCCCTAAGAGAAATTTTTTAAATAACCCAACTGGGTTTGTGGGTTTTGAGTTATGGACCCTTCACACTTATGATGAAAAGCAAAGCATTCAGACTTATTCAGTGAAGTATATTAACAGTATATTCAACTTGACGTTATGACCAATACGGCCCTCAGGAGTTTGCCTGTAAATTCAGGAGTTGTCAAAGAGTTAAAGGCTTTGTTTCTTACAGGCTATATATAGTAGCCAGATCTTTATCCTCTTACTGGTTATGTTTCAAATGCAAACCCTGAATATACATTTATTGTATACATATAGCTTAAAGTCAAAGTGCTCAATAGTAGCCTAGTTCCTACCTTTGAGGATCTTATATATTAATCGTAAAATAAGGCATACAGAAAATGACTGTAACATATGATTCTACATGTTTTACATGCTAAGAAAATAATACAGAAAGTTTCAGAAGGCATTTGTTACCAAATTATCATATGACTTCATACAAAGAAAATAAAACAATATAGTTATACACATATATATTAGAGAGAGTGTGGAGGGGGGAAGAGAAGATAAGAAGAATCTCAAGCAGGCTCCACACTGTCAGCCGAGAGCCCGATGTGGGGCTGGAACTCACAAATTGTGAGAGCATGATTTGAGCTAAAATAAACTGTCAGACCCTTAACTGACTAAGTCCGCCAGGCTCCTCTTTTTTTTTTTTTTTTTTTAATTCAAAAACATGAAACATGAGAGTCCAGAATCCTGGAAGAATTAAACAAGGATTGATTGCCTGAACAAAATCCCTGAAGGAAGTTTTCAAACTATATTAAACCTAGAAATCTGTGTCTGTAATGTCTTTGCTCTCTGCTGCTTTCCCACTGTAGTGAGCCTGGGCAAATGTGAACCAGTGAGAGACTCTCAGCACTGACTGCCATGGTTCTGGTCCCTCAGTGACAAGAGCCAGAGCATGAACCTTTTCCCGGTCTTGATCCCCTGAAATTTCTTTCTTGACATGTTACTAGTGTCAAGAAATAGAACATGAGATTACTTGAATATGTAACTGCATTTACTTGACCAGATTCAGTAGGATGAAACCAAGTTCTGTTGTATCCAAAAGCACTCTCAAAGTTGCACACTAAATTCACCCTCTAAGCATTATTCAGGTTCTATTCTTTTTAACTTATGCTTTGATCATCTCACAGAGTCACATTCTTTCACCTTCCTACCCTCAGAGTAGAACTTGCTGGACCAGCTATAACTTAGCATCTAGCTTCTGGTTACTTCATTTGCATGTGATGTTTGTCATTATAGGGTGGATAACCCATTCACAGGGTCTTTGGATGTTATAAGTACTCCTGGTTAAACTCCTATTATGTTCTTGTCTCTTCTGAAATTATTTGGTTACAAAAATGTAAATATTGATCTTTTACTCCCTTGATATTGCATATATTTGGTCAACAGTTTAACTCCCCAATATCATATCTTTAACTTTAAGCATCTGACCTTACTTTGTTCTATTTCTAACATCCTAGCATCACCTTGTTTCATAAAATAAATTTTCCCCATTTAATTCCTCTGTTGTTAATGGAGTCCATTTAATATTCCTTCACTTTTCTATGTTTACCTAAATTGTTGTTTCCCTATAAAAAGATTCCTACATTTTATCCTGCCCTTTTAGCATTTTTTTTAATTGAAGTATTGTGGTAGGGTCCCCTCTCTAAGGAAAAAAGAAACAAACAAACAAAAAATCCCTCAAGGCAATCTGGCTATATGTGTATGTGACAACATCCCCCATACCTTGTAGCATGAGACCACTTAATCAGACTGCATGTTTGTGTTACCATATATGGGAGACAAAGAAATAGAAAGTGTATAAAAGACTATGCCACGTGGCATTTGGGGCTCAGTTCTTCAGGTAGAATCCAAGTGAGTAGGGCCGGCAACTAATAAAGTTGCTTCCTAGAAAGAAAAGCCTCGATGTCACGATGCTGTGTGCGATAATCCTGCTACAGTACAATTAACACACAATGTTATATAGGAACCAGATATACAACACAGTGATTCCACAACTTTATGCATTATGCACTGCTCATCATACATGTGATTAACTGTCACCATACAACGCTATTAAAAACATTGACTATATTTCATATGCTGTATTTTTTATCCCTGTGAGTTATGCATTGCATAGCTGGAAGACTGAATCTCCCACTCCTCTTCACCTATGTGGCCCATCCCCCCAACATCCCTCCTAAATGTGTGTGTGTGTGTGTGTGTGTGTGTGTGTGTGTGTGTGTGTATAACTATATACCATCTTTATCCATTCAAGTACTCATGGACGCTTGAGTTGCTTCCACGACTCAAGTTGCACATAGAGAATGCTACAATCAGCATAGAGGTGTGTAAATCTTTTCAAATTAATGTTTTCGTTTTCTTTGGATAAATACCTAATAGTAGAATTACTGGATCATATGATATTTCTATTTTTTTAAAGCCTCCATACTGTTTTTTACAGTGTCTGCAATAATTTATATTCCCATCAGTGGTGCATAAGAGTCTCCTTTAAATTTTTTTTTATTTTATATTTTATTTATTTCTGAGAGACAAAGAGAGAGCGCATGAGCAAGCAGGGGAGGGTCAGAGAGAGAGAGGGAGACACAGAATCTGAAACAGGCTCCAGGCTGGCTGTCAGGACAGAGCCTGACGCAGGGCTCGAACCCACAAACTGTGAGATCATGACCTGAGCCGAAGTCAGATGCTTATCCAACTGAGCCACCCAGGTGCCCCTAAAATTTTCTTAATGTTTACTTTTGAGAGGGGTGCAGAGAAAGAGGAGGAAGAAAATCTGGAGCAGGCTCTGTACTGACAGCAGAAAGTCCGATGCCGGGCTTGAACTCAAGAGCTGTGAGACCATGACCTGGGCCAAAGTCCAACTCTTAACCGACTGAGCCACCCAGGCACACTGAGAGTTCCCTTTTTTCACATCCTCAACAATGCTTGTTATTTCTTGTCTTTTTGATTCTAGCAATTAAGACAGGTGTAGGGTGATATCTCATTGGGGTTTAGATGTGCATTTCCCTAATGATGGATGAGTGATGTTGAGCATGTTTTCATGTGTTTGTTGGCCATCTGTGTGCTTCCTTTGAAAATGTCTTTTCAGATCCTTTGCCCATTTTTTTATGTTTTTAATTTATTTTTGAGAGTCAGAGAGACAGCTTGAGCAGGGGAGGGTCAGAGAGAGAGAGAGAGAGAGAGAGAGAGAGAGATACAGAATCCTAAGACAGTCTCCAGGCTCTGAGCTAGCTGTCAGCACAGAACCTGATACGGGGCTCAAACCCATGAACTGTAAGATCATGACCTGAGACAAAGGTGGATGCTTAGCCAACTGAGCCACCCAGTTGCCCCTCGTTTGCCCATTTTTAAATGGATTATTTGGGGAGGGGGGTTGAGTTGTATAAGCTCTTCATAAATTTTGGATCTTAACCTCTTATTGGATGTATAATTTGCAGATATCTTCTCCCAATCATAGGTTACCTTTTTATATGTTGGTAGTTTGCTTTGTTGTGCAAGAGTCTTTATTTTGATGTAGTCCCAAAAGTTAATTTTTGCTTCTGTTTCTCTTGCGTGAGTAGACACATTTAGAAAAATCCTGCTAAGGCTGATGTCGAAGAAATCACTGCCTTGTTTTCTTTTAGGAGTTTTATGGTTTCAGGTATCACATTTAGCTCTTTAATCCATTTTGAGTAAATTTTTTTGTATCATGTAAGGAAATTGTCCAGTTTTATTCTTTTTCATGTAGCTGACCAGTTTTCACAGCAACATTTATTGAAGAGACTGCATTTTCCCCATCATATATTCTTGCCTCCTTTTTCATAGATTAATTGACCATATAAGTATGGGTTTATTTTTAGACTCTCTATTCTGTTGTGTTGATTTTTGTGTGTATTTTTGTGCCAGTACCATACCATTTGATTACTACCAATTTATAGCATACCTTGAAATGTGGCATTAGGACATCTCCAGCTTTGTTCTTCTTTCTCAAGATTACTTTGACTACTAGGGGTCTCTTATAGTTTCACACATATTTTAGTATTATTCATTCTAGTTCTGTGAAAATGCTGTTGGTATTTTGTTAAGGATTGTATTAAAATGTAGATTGCTTCAGATGGTATGGACATTTTAAAAATAGAATTCTTCTAATCCATGGGCATAGAATATCTTTCCATTTGTTTATGTCATTTTTAATTTCTTTCATCTGTGGCTTATAGTTTTGAGAATACGAGTCTTACCTTCTTAATTTATTTTAGGTATTTTATTCTTTTTGGTGTCCTTTTTACTATTTTTCTACAATTTTGCCTCCACAATAAAATTATTTTAAAAAATATACTTACCATTATTAAATCCCATAAAATAACAAAAGTATTATTTTTTCTTCTGAGATTATTATTGTCAGTCGTGCATCTGGAAGCATAGTTCAACAATTGCAGGTGGCTTTCACTTCTTCCTTGTTCCATTGTATAAAAATGGCCACACTTTTCCACCATGTCTTCATGTTGTAGATTATTGACACCTGTATTTACAGTTTTATGCTTTTCTTATATTGTGCACCAATAAACTAACTAGTTATCAACTTACTATAAACACTGTTATTTCCATCAAGGTTCACTCTACTTTCCTAATGCACAAATGAGGAACCTGTCCATCTCAAAGGACACTTTCTAGGCACTTCACTACACAAGAGCATCCATATTACATGTTGCATGTGTGCACATCATGGCTCTCTCTATCAGAATCACTACTCCAAGTATGAAGACCCAGCTAACTGGGTCTGATAACTGCCATCAAAACTGATTTGCATTTTGCCCATATCCATTATAAGCCTATATGTCTATATAACACTGAACAGTACCTGACAACTTGACATATTAGCTACAGTACTTTTATTCTAGACAGAATTTCTCTAAATTGGATACTTGGGTAACTGAAAAATAAGTTGCAAAAGTAATTTACCATATAGACCTACCAGCAGTTTGGTAGTGCAGTTAAAGAAAACATGTCAAATATCAAGTACACTACTCAACATCATCACCTTGTACTTCTACTTTAAAGCTAGCAAAATCTGAAGCTTTAATTAACTGAAGATGAGTTCTTTGTTTGCATTTCCATTATCATCACAGAAAATTAGCAATATACATTTACTAAGTGATCCAATAAGAAGAAAATACTTCACTAATCCATACTGTTGATATTAAGGGATCATAACTATCATAGGAGAAGAGATATTCAGTTACTTACCTCATAAGATATCAAATCGGGACACAGAATTATAATTCATTCTACCAGCAGGCTTCCTGCTGGAGTGCATTGGGTTTATCTGATAACAAAGTGCATGACGGACATGAAAGAAAGAAGTAGTATACCACATACAATATTCAATACAATATATTGCATATTATAATATAATTATAATATAAAGTATGCAAAATACCATCTAGGTTTCTGCAAAATATAATCCTAGTAAAGTGGACAAAGAGCAAAGAAAGATGACTTCTGAAACTTAAGCTATTTAAATAAGCAACAGAATTAGAAATCACCTAATAAAATTTGTTTGCACACACACACAAATATATAATATATCATCACTGGTTGACTTCCCTTGAAAGAAGATGAGGCAGATTTTAGCTTGTAAAATTGTTTAGTGAGTGCTCACAGACAAATACAAAAGGAAGAAAAGGGAAGGAAGATTAGGCAGAGGAAAGTGGATTATGTGGTGCCTCTCCATGGATTCCCCCTTCAGAACCAGGAATTAATTCCCACAACTGCCTAGAGTACTGGCTGCCAACAGTTTAGAGTACTTTTCTGAGAATCATCCTTGGTTTAAGAGAGATTTTTCACTCCTTAGCCAAACCCACCAGTAACTCTTGAGCTGGGATGGCTTTTCAGAGCTGCTTTTAACTTCACTTTAATATGCCATTGAATACAGTCTGCCCCTGAAGGAGGCATGGCCTTGGGGTAAGGCAGTTTTTATCATCCAAGGAAATCCATGAAGATGGCTGAAAGTTAATCTTAGAACAATGCTCCTGAGAGCTTGGAAAATAGTCCTTACATTCCTGTAAGACAATCTAAAAATGTATTGCAGCATCACCCACAAATGTGTAAAACGTGATAGTGAGTTACCCTTAATTAATGGCACCATTTCCAGGTGACTTTTCATAAATTCTTATTTGATATGTATCAAATGTCTCCCTAAGTGACTTTTTATATGAAATAAGTTTTCATATAAGAAATTGAAAAATTGACAGTTGAAATGAAGATTTGGCTAGTATATGGAAAATGCTGGTGCTGATGCTCCCATCAGAGTCATCAGCTCACCCCAGAGGGGGCCTGGAACTGAAATGGCCCCTCAGAAATGTCACCAATTAAAGCAGGGGAGCAAGCCTTTGTCCATCATTGTATGTGGACTGTCCTTTGGGAGGGAAAAGACTTCAGGTGAGGCAATTCCCTTCAGCCAAAGGTAATGCTCAGCAATCAGTGAGGTGATTTCTGTTAGCAACAAGCATTCCAGGCAGCTGTAGGAATGAGTTCCTTGGTTCCTAAAGGAGTTCTGCACATCATTCACAATAATAAATTTAATTAAGGGTATTATTTGAAAATATTTTCAAAAACACTCACCAGATTTCTTTCGTGGAAAACTAATAATACACTATCTTACATACGGCACTGTTATTTACCTTAACTTTGTTACTTATATAGGTTATTGCTTCTTCTTTTCTTTTCCTATTTTAATTTAAATTCTAGTTAGTTAACATACAGTGCAGTATTGGTTTCAGGAATAGAATTTAGTGATTCATCACTTACATACAACACCCACTGTTCATCATACATAACAAGTGCTCTCCTTAATACTCATCACCTGTCTAGCCCATTCCCCAATCACCTACCTCCATCAACCCTCAGTTTATTCTATCTTTAAGAGCCTCTTATATTTTGTTTCCCTCTTTTCTCTTTTTTCTCCCCCCCAACCCATATGTTCATATGTTTTGTTTCTTAATTCCACATATGGGTAAAATCATATTGTACTTGCATTCTCTGATTGACTTATTTCACTTAGCATAATACATTCTAACTCCATCCACATCATTGCAAATGGCAAGATTTCATTATTTTGATGGCTGAGTAATATTCTTGTGTGTGTGTGTGTGTGTGTGTGTGTGTTGTCTGTGCTTTATTCATTCATTGGCCAATGGACATTTGGATTCTCTCCATATTTTGACTAACGCTGCTATGAACATTGGGTGCATGTGTCCTTTCAAATCCGCATTTTTGTATCCTTTGGGTAAATATCTAGTAATTCGATTGTTGGATTGTAGGGTAGTTCTATTTTTAAGTTTTTGAGAAAACTCCATACTGTTTTCTAGAGTGCCGCACCAGTTTGCATTCCCACCAACAGTACAAGAGGGTTTCTTTTTCTCCGAATCCTTGACAACACCAGCAGTTCTTGTGTTTTTAATTTCAGCCATTCTTATAGGTGTGAGGTGGTATCTCATCACGGATTTGATTTGTATTTCCCTGATGGTCAGTGATGTTGAACATCTTTTAATGTGTCTGTTAGCCACCACGGTGTCTTCTTTGGAAAAGTGTCTGTTCATATCTTCTGCCTATTTCTTAACAAAATTATTTGGGACTTTATTAAGATAAACACTTCTGTGCAAAGAAGGAAATAATCAACAAACCTAAATGGAAGTCTACAGAATGGAAGAAGATATTTGCAAATGACATACCTGATAAAGCATTAGTATCCAAAATATATTAAGGACTTATTAAACTCAACAACCAAAAATCAAATAATCCAGTTAAATAATTAAGAAATGCTTATTCTTTTTATACATTATGATTATATATGCACATACTATACAATATGATAATATGCATGTAATATACGTATATGGAGGAATAATAAAAACAGTTATCAAAACAATTAGCTGCAAAAACATAGTCTCAAAAAATGTCCTTCCCAATAAGAATTATCATATAACTGAGAATTTTAATGTACAAATATGTTCATCTTATTTTTCAGTTATGTGAAAGTAGGATTGGGAAAGATAGAGGAAGATGGTGGTAAAAAATCATATCTCAGGACAGTTGATATTGAAATACTAATGAAAATTTCTAGTTGTGAAGCTTTACATTTCTGTTCTATGCCCAATAATGAAATTAGCATCTTTGATTAAGTATGCAATGGGTAATATTTATAGTTTTCATGATGTAAAAGTTATTCTGACATAAATGAGTAATTTTTATATTGTGCTTCTGCATCGGTCACCTTGGCCACCATGACAAAATATCACAGACTGAGTGAATCAAACAGCAGAAAAGTATTTTCTCACAGTTGAAGAAAAAGTTAATTGAAGAAAGACTTCTCTCACAGGCTAGAAGTCTGAGATCAGGATGCCTGGAGGGTCAGGTTATGGCAAGAGTTATCTTCCTGACTGTCAGGTGCCCGTCTTCTCACTGTGTTCTCAGGTGGCCTTTCCTCCATACTTATGCACGGAGAGAGAGTTCTCTCTCCAGTCCTCTTCTCCGAAGGCTATCAATCTTATTTCATTAGGACTGCAGCATCAGGACTTGATTTAACCTTTATTACCTCCTAAAAGCCCTATACTGTCAGATTGTGGTTTAGGGCTTTAACGTACGAATTTGGGGAGCATATAATTTAATCCTTAGAGTCTTCTATTTGAGGTTACCTTTCTCCTTTTTTAAAAAAAATTTTTGATGTGCACTTCCAAGTGTTTAGTTCTAAAGGTATTATATTGTAGCATAGCCCTCTCCCTAAGTATCTATAAGGCATAATTCTCAATTAACATCAAACTATTAGAAAGAGTGTAGGGATTTTAAATATTATATATAGTGCAGAGTAAATTAAGATAAAACTGATCTTACCTCTATAGCAAATCTTATGGCACCTTAGACCAAAAGATGAAAAATTATCACTTATTTTATGGTTTATGATTTCTGACCCAACTTATTGAATAAATTTATTTTACATGTTCATGCTTTTAGTTACAATTTTAGAACATGTATTTTTCTATCTGACTTCAGTCAAGTTTGACTCTATCTGGTATCTGGTTCTGTTGCTATGATTATTTTCTTTGTAGCTATAATGATGTTTTATGGTTTAAATACCTCAACTGCTATCTGCTGCTAACCTTACAAACATACAATTTTGTACTTAAAAACACTTCAGACATAATTTGTTTCATGACTACTTCATAACTCAGACATAATATTATCTTACTTTTAGAGATATTGAAGTTGCCAACTACCTAAGCAAAAATCATGATGTGAAATCATAGTGTGAACTTTCTTCCTATCATTTAAGAATTTTAAATCTATCACTACTGTTTCTAGTACTAACAAATATGTAGGTATACGCATTTGAAAAGCATGAAGATTAATAAAAGTTCATCTTTTTTATTCCAAGTATTCTAAAATTAGGTCATAAAAATGGTTATGAATCATGCCTCTGAAATGGAAGAAATCACTCGAGTATGTTAAGGTAATTACCACCTGTAACTCAGGGTAGTGTTTCCTGAATGCACTGTGCATGTCTTTTACTGCTTCTGAGCATAACTAAGTCATTTTAAACATAAAATTTAATAAATCACATCATTGAGAATGTACTAAAAACTCTGTAACATGGAAACAATTACACATGATTAATGGGTGAAGTAAATCTTCCAACTAGAAAGAAGTTTGCACTGCTTGAAAAGACATCTGGGTGAGAGGAAAGTCTAAAGGTTGTCTTCTGCTAGAGCTCAGGGAGGGTTTTGGAAATGGTAAATAGCTCCTCTGATAAGATTTGTAAGAGAGCTGTGGGGTTTCCAGGCCATTCACTAAGAGACAAATTAAATGCAATAATCCTGTGAAGAATTTGGTAAACTAGAGATAGGGGAGGGTTATAATGTTATAATTAGTGAATTCCATTGTCTGTAAGACTTCTCAGTGACAGGGTAGTCATGGTTACAACTGACCATGGTTTCACACCGCACAGATCAGGACACTGACTGCTTTCACCAAGAACTTTGAATATCGCCTAATGATAAAGAAAACGGTACATAGTATGGCACCGGTAACTAAAGACAAGCATCCTTTCTACACAATCTTTGCCAGATTAGCATAGGTCCAATTTAGCTGTCAGTAAAATTTCTTATCCTTCCTGTGGTCATGGGCCAGTCTCTGTCTTATGCTAATTACTTAGCGATGGTCACTGCATCTCAAATGTACACAAACATTTTCTTCACACCTCTCTTTCTTTTGTTGGATGGCAGACTGCAGCAATGACCTACTGTCTTCTCACATAGTTTAGCAGGGAAGGGAGTCGCGATGCTGTCTGGAGTTAGTGGCTACACAAAGGACGGATGCATTAGACTCACAAACACATTGCAGCTCATAGCTCCACCAGGACCTAAATGAGTCCTTTATTTTTTTCAAGACAAAAAGAAGCTCAGGCCCCGCAGCTGCTCCATAAAATATGGTAAAAAAAAGATCACTGGAATTTAAATAAAAAGGATATGAAACAGACTGAGTCATTCATGGTCCAATTTAGGGATGTGCTATGTGGTTTGGGTTAAAAGTGATTTGAGAGCAGTTAATCTACCGCCTGAAATTATCAAAAAGTTTTTTGTTTATGGAAAGTGCATATAGAATTTTTAATTATACTGAATGTACCTGTGTGTCTATGGTAATTGTATTGCATATAAGTGGGCATTGATATGTAGCTTTGCTAAAGCTTGCATATAAATACCTTCCATACATAAGAAGTTTAAAGAAACACCCTGTGGTAACTGAGTACACCTATGGGCATTCATTTTTTTTTAAAGGCAGTACATGTAAATCTGGAATAAAAATGTCAGTAGTCTAAGTCTTTAACTTAGATTCTTATCTGATATTGATTTAGTACATGTAGTAAAAGCATAATTATGTAATTTTTGCTAACTCAAAATTGTAAAAGTATATGTCTCTGGACTTGTACTGAATTTTAGAAGCATTTCCATCACCCCCACAAAGGCTTCTGTAGTGTTAGATTCAAGCAATTGAACACATACAAACTTTGGTAAAACTTTAGCACGAAAATAGTCTAAAGACATTTTCTTCAGTTTAAGAATCACAAGAAATAAGCTTAAAAAAAGAAAGAGGGACTTCTGAACATTTAAAAAGGTTCTGCTAATGATGTTAGAAAACCAGGTGTCTCACAAATGTCATATTATTATTTCTGAAATATAGGAGCCAGGAAGAGAGACAGATTGCCTAGGTTATAGTATTCTCAATTCCTCAGACAAAATTCTTAAATCACTAAAAAGATATCCCAACACAAACAACAAATATTGTCCTCTTAATTTCTTATTTTTTAATATTTGTTTGTTTTGAGAGAGAGAGAGAGAGAGCAAGGAGGGACAGAGAGAGAGGGAGACAGAATCCCTAGCAGGCTCTGCACAGTCAGCACAAAGCCCAATGTGGGGCTCAAACTCCTGAACCGTGAGATCATGACCTTAGCTGAAATCAAGAGCCAGATGCTTAACCAACTGAGTCATCCAGGTACCCCTGTCCCCTTAATTTCTATCAGCATTTTGCAACTCTGGATTAAGCAAGCCAAAGAGTAATTCTTAGTGAGAATGTCCTATAGCACATTCATGAGGTTTTGGCGCCATAGAGCAATAACATATATAAAATATGGTAATACAATAACAAGACTATATTAAATAAGAAAGAACTTATTCATCCAATTAAATTCTGTCTTTAAGAGTAAGCCCATATAAGCTTTACAGAAATTCCCATATGTTTCCATTAGTTAAAATATTTGGAAGCTCTGTCCTTTTCCCTTCCTTCCTTCCTCTCTCTCTCTCTTTCTTTCTTTCTTTTTTCCTTGTATTTTTTTTTTTTGAGAGAGAGAGCGAGAGAGCATGTGAGAAAACATGAGAGGGGGAGAGAGAATCTCGTAACCCTGAGATCATGACCTGAGCCAAAATCAGCAGTCTGACGTTTAACAGAATAAATCACGCAGGCGCCCCTGAAAACTCTTCTAATAATGTCTACATAACCATTAGATATGCCAGAGAAGAAAAACAGACTCTTTTTGCTGAAATTTAATATAAAAAAACCCCTTTTATTCAAAATTGATGACTCAAAAATGTTAGAAGTTTCTAAAGCTGGCCATCAAATACAGAGTTGCCAGCACTCTGGTCATTTCAAAACTTCATCTTAGACTGAAATCTAAAAACATCATATGTACTCTTTCTCACACCACTCCCCATTAAATTCATCTCCAAATCTTGCAAACAATAATGCCTCAATTTACTCAGAATCTGTCTTCTCCTTTTCCATTGCTGCCTCGATTCCAGTCTCATATTACTACACTCTCGTCGCTGGATAATCTCCCTTCAGGGGGGCTCTGCTTCTTGGATGGCTTAGAAAAGTTTTATAGTTTTAAACACCACACCAATACCAAACTGTTTACAATTCTCTGGACACACAAGATTGTTTTGCGATTCCCTACCACATAACTCTTACTGAAATTCAAAATCTAATGAAAACATTACTCATTCTTAGGAAGCTTTGACTGTTTCCACCATCCGTACCATTTCTTAATGTATATTTATTACTGTTTACATTCCTTCAACGATCACTTACTGGATACTTAATGTGCTGTCAGTGTGATGTTGGCTCTGGACAATCCCTACACCGTATACATTTCATCTCCATGAGAATCAAGGTTGTGTGCAAATTCTCAGATACGGCCGATTGTCAAAATGTCTGTGCTAAAATACTGAGAGGATGCTGTGCTGTGGTGCTTATTCGTGTATTCTATCTCTCCCACTAGACTATATACACTCTGAGGGCAAGAATTATGTCTTACTTATTTTCTACCTCCAGCACCAAGAATAATATCTTGCATACAGTGTGTGCCAAGTATTCAATGTGAGCTGAATATTTTTGTTTGGTAGGCTTTGAAAGCAGTTCAAAGAAAAGCTTGCAAATAAGTTGTGAGCAATGATGACATCAGTGGAACAGGGAAAAGGCTTCCAAAGCAGTTACTACAAACATTCCTCTTTTTTTTTTTTAACACATTGAGTTTTAATAATTTATACAGACAATAATTATAACAGCTAACATGTATTGGGCATGCACAATATTTCAGGCACTGTTATAAATATTTTATACATATTAACTTATTGACTTTTTTAATGCTCTCAAGTCCTCTGTAAGCTGAATACTATCATCATCATCATCATCTTGATTTTACAAGTGTGGAAACTGAGGCACAGCGAGTTCAATCATTTATCCAAATTCCTAAAGCTAGTGAGTAGCAGTAGAGCCAAGTGATCTGATGTCTTTCTCACTTCTTTTGGTGGTTTCTGTGTCAAGGCCACTGGCACTGGTGCCAGATTCTTCTGAGAAATGCTATTACTTAGTACCTAGGCCAAAATTGACATGCAATGCGTTTAAGAGTATGTGAGCTTTCTCTCAAAATATCCTGTCACAACTATACTTTTAAGTTTATACTAGCAAATTTAAGGTTTAACACGATTTTCAATATGTTTTCTTTAATTTTCCTCTCGAAAAAGCATTATGAAACAGGTTTTACTATATTAATTGAATTAATATCAGTTTGGACAGGTGGCTGATACATTAAGTGTTGTAAATCTTTAAAACTTAACTTTTAATAAATTGACTTTGGTTTATAAAAATGAGTATATCTGATTTGTTACCTTAGAGAAATATTCTACATTTTAATCCCATATTGTATTGTCACATACAGTTCCATATTGATTCTCTTTTCATCTTAGTGTCATGGCTTTTTTTTTTTAAAGCTCAAAATAATTTTTAGGCCTTGTGAGTGTAGGGATCTAAGCTTGAGAGCTATGAAGAGCTTACCCTGGTAAGCAGTGGGTTGCAAAGCTTGCCTTTTTAGTTATTTTATCTCAATGTAAAAACCACAGTGGGATTATTGAGCTGTTGAAAATTGGTGGCAATAAAAAAATTAAGCATGAAAATACAGTTGCAGTAAAATAAAGCCTTCATTTTAGATATGCAATAATATTTAAGTGAACAGTTTTTAGTTTAGCTATAATACATAACAAATAGTTGAGCCAGATTTCAAAGGAAAAAAAAAAAGCAGGAAGAGCACTTGGTCTACTGAAGAACCATGGTTTTAATAAGCTCACATTCTGATACTGTAACGTACTTCATTAAGCCATGGGAGCAAAATTAAAATGATAGGGGTCGTATACTGAGATTTCCTGCTAAAATATGCTGTAGGTGCTATAAAAACTAGAAGTAATGTTCAGATACTATCTTCTTTCTGGTTCTCTATTATTTTGTTATATCATTTTTCTTCTCCCTCTTATTAGATCTATACCTCTCCCCTCATCTTTAAAGAAGTGAAATACAGATATAATTTTTAAGAAAAAAGAGTCATGATTTTCAAAGGAAATAAAACAATAAGTAAGCATTGCAAGGTAGCTTTCAGAAAAATGGAGAAATTGGCAGTGCTGATAGTTATGTCCTATTTGCTATGTGTTCCCCTGCCATCCACACTTTTGCACTGGCTCCTGATACCCAAGGGAGCACCTCTCACCTAAGGCTAATACACACAAATACAAATAAAGAGGAAATCTACTGGGGACTTTTTTTTAAAGTAATATGCCACACTTAGATATTTTTGGCACCCTGTGTTCCAAACACTGCTTGTGTCCCCTGTCATAGCTTTTCTCTTTATTAAGGGCTATTTAGAAAATCTAACATACAGAAGTATGGGTGCCACAGTTTCTTTACTACACTACAACAATGTAATGTGGAACTTCAGCACTTTTAGAGGAGATATTAATGAAAAAGTGGACCTTACAGGTTGACCTCAACTCTCTGGGATCCTACAAGTTACATCTTTCTGCTATTTTCTTTCTCTGTATGGGAACTTCTTTAAACTCATCACTATTAGCAGATATTCAGTTTAGCCTATTCTGTGAAATCACTGTGTTAAAAATTGTAAAGCAGGTAAGATGTTGATCAGACTAAAAGCTTATAATGCATGAAAAATACAGAACTAGAAACCATTGTAACAGGAAGATGTTGAAGATTTCCCAGTATTGCTATAGCTTCTGCCCCATGTGCATAACAATGATATATCAAATAGGAAAACCAAACAAAATAAAAACTGCTCTTAAAGAAAGACATAATATTGTAGAGCACAAAGGGAAACTGGAAGTGCAATACTGCAGGTTTTAGCTTCCTGGTGCCCAGGAGTTTAACTGCTGTGGGTAGAGACTAAGTGTGTTTAAGGCAAGACAGTGGGCTCAGAGTCTATAGCTTACTGCTAGAATTCAGATACTGGGAATATATTCATGGATGGAAGATTTTTGTAAAAAATGCAATAGTGATACTGGTAATATGACTGATGATATAGCTGCTGGCCTACTATGGCTCTACCTTGCAGGAAGACCTCTGGATAACCTCGATACCAGGATGAAATCAGACCTCTCATTGGCCTGAAGACTGGATATGCAGTATCACTGCAGGAAAAAAGCTGCAGACTGAATGTAGGACCATGAGGGAGGGGGTAGGTGGAGGTAACTGAGATCAAGGCAACTGCTAAGTAGAAATGAGGCCATTGGGGTGAGCCCTGATTCAGCCTCACTGGTGCCTTTATCAAAGGAGGACAATTGCACACAAAGAGACACTAGGGCTGTGTCTGCACAGAGGAAAAGCCTTGTGAAAGGGCGATGAGAAGGCAGGTATCCTAAATCACAGAGAGACGCCTCAGGAGAAATCAGACCTCCCAATTCCTTGATCACGTACTTATAGCCCACACAACTCTGAGAAAATTAATTATTGCTGTTTAAGTCACCAAGACTATGACATTTGTTAAGGACACTCTAGCAAACTCATACAGTAGCCATGCCAATGGATCTGAGGTGATATCTTCTTGAGGTTTTGATCTACATTTCTCTAATGACAATGTTGAACATACTTCATATTCTTGATATCCTGATCATTTTTGTATGGTCTTTGGAGAAATGCCTATTCAAGTCCTTCACCCACTTAAGAAAAATAAGGTTACTTGCTTTGTGTTGCTGTTGAGTAATAAGAGTTCTTTATGTATTCTAGATATTAATCTTTTATCAGATACATTATTTGCAAATATTTTCTCCCATTCTGCATTCTATGATCTTTTATATTTTCTCTCTCCAAGCCTCTGACTGAACAGGCAAGCCATGTGCCACTGCCCAAGAGTCTATATGTAAATTTAACCTTGGGCCAAGTTTTATCTTACACCTGAGTAGATGACCAATGGTTGGAACAGCAGAATAGTAGCAGTCCATTTTCTGTTTATACCCACCGACATGACCCATTCATTATCCAGGTTTGCCTTTTTGCTTTCAGTCAGTTGGACAGAAGAAACTCCTTCATGTGGGCTTAGATGTAAGCTAAAGGAGATGTATCGGCCTACCTGCTTTAAAAGCTTATATGTGCCCCTGCTCGTGCCTGATCCTACAATTGTTACTTCCATCATATGATTAATTGTTCCTTCATCTGCCTACACTTGTAACTTGTTGTAGTCTAGATTCAGAGTCATTTATGGTCCATGGCAAGAGCCTCAATCTCTACCAGAGTTTATTTGCATGTTAGAGACTATTTTTTAAATGATATATGATTTTCTTCTTTAGAGAGTTTTGCTTTTGCTTTGCTCCTGAAACCATGTCTACAATGGGATTCTCCTACCAGGGCGTGTGATACACTCCACATGGCATCTTTTTCCACAGAGACTCTTCCATAGGATAGTCCAAAGCTTTCATCCCAAGAGTTGGTACTGCTTCCAGTGAGAGCTGGGCCTGCTATAGAGTTCTTTCTTGTTCTTGACCTTGTGCAAACATGACATCTATCTAAATTACCCAATAAAAGACTTGGAAAAGTATTCCAAGTATGGAATATGCTGTCCCAGATCACAGACAGGCCTACCTCTTGTTCAGGTGACAGCACTTGGAAGACAACATAATTAATCCCTTACTTTGTGTGATATATCTGGGGTATCCTGTCATTTCACAGAACACAAGACGCTTAAAAATGTGACTGATATAATGAATCTCTGAATATTCATAGGGATTATCAAAGCTGAGTTCCAAGTAGAACAAAATGTTAATAATGTTTTAAAAACTAGGTCCATAAATGCAAACACCAAAGTGATATTAAATAGTCCCAAAGGGAAAAGACATATGGCTTAAGAATTAAGTGGCCTACAGGAGGAAAACAATCTTAAAAAAGAAGAGTAAAGGGCTGCCTGGGTGTCTCAGTCAGTTAACTGACTGACGTTTGATTTTGGCTGTCATGATCCCAGAGTCGTGGGATTGAGCCCTGCATCAGGCTCCTTGCTGAGCATGAAGCCTGCTTAAGAGTCTCTCTTTCTGTCTCCCCCGCTTCTGTCCCTTCTCCCTGTGCTCATCTTCCCTCCCTCCCTTCCTCTCTCTCGCTCTCTCTCTCTCAAAAACAAAACAAAACAAAAAAGAAGAGCAAAATTAAAAAGCTTATACCATCTAATTGCAAGACTTATAAAAGTACAAAAATCAAGACAGTGTGGAGATGGTGTATAGATTAATGGAAAAGAATAGAGTTCAGAAATATATCCACACATGGGGCACCTGGGTGGCTTAGTAGGTTAAGCGTCCGACTTTCACTTAGGTCATGATCTCGCGGTTCGTGGGTTCGAGCCCCGCGTCGGGCTGTGTGCTGACTGCCAGCTCAGAGCCTGGAGCCTGTTTCAGAGTCTGTGATTCCCTCTCTCTCTGACCCTCCCCTGCTCATGCTGTCTCTCTCTCTCCTAGAAATAAATAAAACATTAAAAAAAAATTTAAAAAAAAAAAGAAAGAAATATATCCACACATATACAATGGATTTTGGACCATGACATTAGGCTATTCAGTAGGAAAATACAGTGTTTTCAATAAATATTGGTGGACCAACCCTATATCATTATAAAAAATATTTATTTTATTTATTTTAATTTAATTTTTTTGAGAGAGAGAGAGACACGGAGACACAAAGAGAAACAGAGAGAGAAAGAGATTAGAAGGAGCAGAGAGAAAGAGATAGAGGATCCACAGTGGCTCTATGTTGACAGCAGAAAGCCCAATGTGGGGCTCAAACTCACGCATGGTGAGATCATGACCTATGCCAAAGTTGAATGCTTAACCTACTGAGCCACCCAGGTGCCCTATGGAAAAAAAAAAATTAAACCTTAATCTTTACATCACACTGTACTCAAAAATAATTATTTTTAAAAGTATATAAGAGAATAGCTTTCTAACACAAATACAGAGAGAAAGGAACATACTTTACATGCTTGAAGTATAGTGAAAAAGCAAATTTGATTAGAATACACAGAACATGATGGAGAGCAGATTACATCAAGTATGTAGAAAGGAACCTGATTGTGTGAAGTTTTATAAACTACAGTAAGAACATTGGTTTTTATTACATATGTAATTGGTAGCCTCCGGTGTAATTTAAGCAGAAGACTGATGTGAGCTGATTTGGGTTTTAAAGGGGTCATGGTCCTGTGTTGGAGATGAACTTGTAGATAAGCATAAGTGGACATAAAGACACCCATGAGATCATTGCATGAGACTGGAAAAGAGATATAGGAATTTGGACTGGAGTTTTGATAATGAAAATAGTGCAAAGTGGTTAGATTCATGTAATTTTAAAGGGAGTGCTCACAAAAATTGCTAATGAATTAGAAATGAGATGTATAAAAATGAGAAAAATTGGAGATTACTCATAAGAAAAAATTTCAGAGGAAAGCCGATTTGGTGAGGGCATGTGATGATCATTTATTTAACTTTGGACATGGAAAGGTTATGATTTTCTGTAAAGAATCAAGTCTGCAGCCAAGTGAGAGTTCTTGTCTGAAAATATACAGTGGAGACTAGTTTGTGCCTAGATGTCGTTTGAAATTTAAGAAAGGGATCTTGGAGGAGTGGAGAGCAATAAAAAAAGATTAACAAGAAATTCCCCAACGAATTAGGAGAGAAACCAATGAAGACATTAAAGTATTTTAAGAATGGGGCACCTGGGTGGCTCAGTTGGTTGAGTGTCAGACTTCAGCTCAGGTCATGATCTCATGGTTCGTGCGTTCAAGCCCCGTGTCCGGCTCTGTGCTGATAGCTCAGAGCCTGGAGCCTGCTTCGGATTCTGTGTCTCCCTCTCTCTCTGACCCTTCCCTGCTCACACTCTGTCTCTCTCTCCCTCAATATAAATAAGCATTTAAAAAATAAAGTATTTCAAGAATAAAGGAATGACTAATTTTTGTCATATTTGTAGAAAGTTTGATTGAACTGATGACTGGTTTCAGAAAGGCGTACATTTCTGTGAGTAACTTTGAGAACAGATGTTAAAACATTGCAAGTGTGTAAGTGCTACTGAATGAAGAGAATTTTTTTTTTTTTTTTTTTTTGCTGAGCAGTTTAGGATAGAAGGTAAAACAAATTAAAAAAATATCTTGTATTTTCTAAACTTTGTTCCATAGACAATATAGCACCCATATTTGTTTTAGAGTAGTGACACAATCAAAAGAATATTTTAGCCATCTGAACTACATCTGCGTGAAGGACATTGAATGAAATCACCATGCCAATCCTAGTCAACAACAGAGCTGTGAGAGATAATCATAAATTTAGTCTTAAGCCACTAAATTTGGAGTGATTTATTCTATAGCAAAATGATAACTGAAGCAATGCTTAACATTCACAACAGAAAACAAAAGCCAGAAAAACATACCAAAAAACCCACATCCCTGGTCAAATTTTTGTATGTCATAAAATATCCCTTCATCCTTGACATCTAGGAGTCTTTTGTGCTTTCAATTTCCCTTTCCTGGGGGTCTTTCAAAGCTCAGAATTTCCACATTGCCCTTTTCTTCAAGATTTCTTATTGTTCTCTCCTCTGCCAAAAACTCTATTATCCTTTTCCCCCCAGGCTGTACTACAGGCTTTCTACACAACAAAATACTTTATAAATGAAGACAAAATTAAATAAATTAGTAAGAAAATTAAAAAGTGTGCTTTTTTTTTTCTGACTGTTGCATTACCATGTTAAACTTCCAGGAGAAAAATATAATTCACAATTAGATGATGCATATATTTGTTTATATAATTGGATATACATTAAGCTCTTATTAGTACATAAATTCTATTATTTCCTCTTTTCTATAGGAAGATATATATAAACATAATGAACTTAAAACCACTTAAATCATTAAAATATTTTATGTCTAAATAACTGCATAAGTATAAGATTTTTATTGTTTCATTTAAAAATTCTTCAACAACAGGATCATCTCATAGGTTTAAGACTTTTTAAGCATTAGTTTTTGTCTTTGCATGCTGTTAATTTTTTTAAAATTAATATAGTCTCATGGATTAAAATCTGTTAAATATAGAGTGTCACTAAGATTATTTTAAAATATCACTCTAAGTAGAAAAAAAAAAAAAGAGGGAGGGCTCTTGGGTGGCTCAGTTGGTTAACTGTCCTACTTGGGCTCAGGTCATGATCTTGCGGTTTTTGATTTCAAGCCGCACATCAGACTCTGTACTGACGTCTCAGAACCTGGAGTCTGCTTCATTCTCTGTCTCCCTCTCTCTCTGCCCCTCCCTGGCTCATGCTCTGTCTCTCTCAGAAATAAATAAGCATTAGAATAACACTTGTCAAAAAAGAGAGAGATAAAACTATTTTTGCAAAAAGATCTTCAAGTATTTTCAAAACTTTAGAAAACCTTCCCCCAGCCCCCCAGTATCACTAAAGTATGCTTATATTTATATGATGATAGTATTTTGATCAGCTTTTTTGGGGTATCATTTTAATTTTTGCAGTTTTCTTTGGAGTGTGCCACCTCCTGGTGTAGCTGCTGCTTTGTGAGATGTGTGATGGGCACTCTGAATTCTATGGTGTTATTCCAAACATCATTGCCTTCTTTTGAAGTGTGTGGTTCACATTTCATACAGATCCTTTAGAATAATTTCCTTGCATAGTGGGAAGTTTTTGACGTGTTGGTTTTCTGGAGTCCCTTGGCTTTATACTTGGCTCAGAGCAGATGGTACTGCTAGAGAGCTCAGCAACACGGCTCTGGGCTTGGAAATGCAACACACACATGATGCCTTCTCCCCTCAGGTCTGGTGTGATTGACGGGACTTTGGAACTGAAAACTGAGAAAAATAGATTCTTCACAATTGGCTACTTGCTGACAAAAAAAAAAAATAGAAAGATCTCAAAGAAGAATGGGACATATTTCATTGTTTCAGTGCCAGATAATAGTCCCTTGCCATCTAGAGTGACTTGCCTCTAAAAATAAAGCTTTAAAACTGCTGAGTTTAAGGAAGCCTATAATAATAAATGTAAGGAAAATGAAATAGTTGTTTTCATTCTAAAATGCCTTTTAGCATTCTTATTGTACAGAACGGAAACTAAATGGCACTTAAGCCCCTGCTCTAAGAATAAAAATAAAGGAAAAAATGAAACATAAAGCTTCAGTGCTGTGTTTTGATACTAAATAGTATCTGAAGAAAATGTTAAAATGGCAATTGATGGTAAATAATTAGAAACAATACCCTTACTGAAAGGATGACAGATACATGAGAGATGGGTGTGTGGGGAGAAAAGAGAAAGAGAAATTCAGGTAAATTCTTCACTATATTTCATAATAATTTCCCATAAATCATGGAAAACAATGTATTGAATGGAATAGAGACTGTGCAGGAAATTATATGGAACCACGAAAGGGGGTAAAATTAAAATCCTAGCAAATCGTTTGCTATCCAATAATGTATCTACTAGGACATGAATACACATACACATGTATGTTTTCGTCTTTACAATGTGGCTAAATATTTCCTTTTATTGGTTTGTTCAGAAAACCTTTACCTTGATGTCTAACAACTTAACTCTATTAGATAGTTTAAGGAAGATCCTTACTTATGTAAATATAAGGTAAAGTAACACCTTGTAACAGAGACTGCCCCCATTTTCTAAAATATAGATTCTGGGGCACCTGTATGGCTCATTCAGTTAAACATCAGACTTTAGCTAAGATCATGATCTCATGTTTTGTGAGTTCGAGCCCTATATCAGGCTCTATGCTAACAGCTTGGAAACTGGAGCCTGCTTTGGATTCTGTGTCTCCTTCTATCTCTGCTGTTCCCCTACTCATGCTCTGTCTCTGTCTCTCAAAAATAAATAAACAGTAATAAAAGATTTTTTAAAAAGTAAAATATAGAATCATTGGGATCCTAAGGCACTAAGTAAGGATGGGTTAAGATGATAGACAAGGAAGACCCCACTGAAGGTCCAGTGGAAGGAAAGTTATAGTGTAACCTAGTGACCAATGGGCATAGTAAGTACAGTGTGGGAGAGAGTAGAAGTTCCTTAAGACGCAATAATGCTTTTAACAAATTTTTACTATTTGCTGCATACTAAGTACTCTATGATCATTAGCTCCTGGAGGCCTCCCAGAAAACACATGAAGCTTGTATAATTATCCCCATTTTAGAGATGAGAATACTGAGGCTTGGTCATGTAAAATATCTTGCTCAAGTAAGAAACTTACTAAGTAAAATTACAACTCAGGACATCAGATA
This sequence comes from Proteles cristata cristata, assembly GCA_017311185.1. Taxonomy (NCBI): domain Eukaryota; kingdom Metazoa; phylum Chordata; class Mammalia; order Carnivora; family Hyaenidae; genus Proteles; species Proteles cristata. The sequence continues at coordinate 196,083 of JAESUZ010002769.1, read as the reverse complement.
CAAAAGTCCTAATTCCCTACATAAGCAAAAATTTTATGTGACACTAATCAGTGAAATTAGAGATTTTTGTCTTACTACTATACTATTATCTAGAACAGGACTGGTAAAGACAACATGAATAATTGTTGAATAGAAGGTAAAATACATACATACATACATAAAGTAAAAAATTACTTTTACAATAATGGCACAAAGATTTTAAAATTATTATATTAATTATATGTTATATTAATTAAAATGTGATGCAAAAAGTTAAAAGTGTGAAAATGCATTCTTTTGCAACATAAAAAATGGTCACTGTTTCATACTATGTAAAATATAAATATACAAAAGAATTTTGCACACAAAAAGTTAAAACTTCTAGGGGAAGCTGGCTGGCTGTAGAATATACAGCTCTTGATATCAGGGCCATGAGTTCAGTTTCCACATTGGGTGTGGAGTCTACTTGAAAAAAAGTATTCTCAAAAATTAAAACTTCTTCCTATGATAGATTCTTAGTACCCTAAGTCACAAAACTTAGGTTGATATGTATCCTTCCCCAGGAAGAATTTCATAGTCCCTTCCATGAAGATAGGGTTGTCTTATCTAGGTAACTGGAAATATATGCCCCAAAAGAGGTTCACCTTTGTTAAGTAGTAATTAATTATTATTTAGTATTGAAATTATTTCAGATTTTGACAATTTTTATAATAGAAATTTATCAGTACCTACTTATAACCAAATATTTGCTGAATCCAGGTTAGTCTAGACCACTTTGAGAAGATAAAAAGAGAATGTGTAGCTTACACTTGTCAGAATGAATAGAATCAGAAAGACAAGAAATAATAAGTGTTGACAAAGATGTAAAAAAAGGGAACTCTTCTGTACTTTGAGTGGAAATGGAACAGTCACTGTGGAAAGTAGTATGGAAGTTCTTAAAAAAATTAAAAATAGAAATACCATATCATCCAATTATTCCACAAATGGGTATTTACCTAGAAAACACTAAAACACTAATTCAAAAAGATGTATCCACCCCTGTGTTTATTTCAGCATTATTTACAGTAGCTAAGATGTAGATACAATCTATCTATAATGTCCATCTACAGATGAACAGATAAATAAGGTGTAATAAAGAAACACACACACACACACACACACACACACACACACACACATACGCTATATTATGCAGCCACAATCAAGGACAGGATCTTGCTATTTGTGACCACATGAATGGATCTATGGGGTACTACACTAAATGCAATAAGTCCAGCTGACAAAGATAAATACCATATAGTTTCACTCATATTAAAAACAAAACTAATTCATAAGCAAACAAAAAGCAGAATCAGACCTATAAAAAAAGAGAACAAACTGATGGTTGTCCAAGGGCAAGGGGTTTGGGGAGGATGGGCAAAATGGGTAAAGTGGAATAAAGGCACAGGCTTCCAATTATGGAATAAATAGGAAGGTATGGCATAGAGAATACATTCTCTTCCATCTTCAATTGTGGAATGAATAAAAGGTACAGCATAGAGAATATATTCAGTAATATTATAATAGAATTGTATGGTGACAGATGGTAGCTATCCTTGTGAGCATAACATAATGTACAAAGATGGTTAATCACTATCTCGTGTACTTGAAACTAATATAACATTGTGCATTTACCATATTCAAAATTTTATTTTTAATTTTTAAAAAGTTAAAAAAGAGGCATTGATAAGAACTTGCTGTAGGTACCTAGATCTGAAGAGTTCATTGATACTCAGGTAATAAATACCATCTGTTTCCACAATGTTTTTGTTTTGTTTTGTTTTGTTTTTCTGGTTAATTGTTCATTTCATCTAAAATAAGTCAGTTCTTAGTATGTTCTTTCCTTTTCTTAGCCAGTTATTTCTCTATGGCTTCACTTTATTTTTTAACTTAAATAGAATTTCAACAATGAGCTATTCATGGCATTGTTTTTAACTTTGAGATTCTTTTTCTAAACCACAGAAGAATGTCAGAGCTAGTGATTTTCAGAAAGAAATATTATGGCAATGAGTATGGAATTAACCAGCTAACATAAGTAGAGGAATTGGTATATTCTTTTCTCCAAAGATATTCTGATATATATGAGAATGCCATGGAATAGTGACAAAAAGAAAAAACTAACATCATCATATTTCAAGCTATTTAAACATTTGATGTAGTCCATAATTTTGCCCACAGTGTTTTGTAATAAAAATATTTTGTTTCAGAATAAGTGCTTAATATCTAAAGTGTTCTTTGGTCTCACAATGTTAATAAAATAATAAAGTATTACCGATTAACTTTTTGCTTGGCATAGCAGAGAATTACTGATATAAGCGTTTCCATATATTAAGAATTATCTTTTTATCTGCAAACTTTTCAAATGTCTTTATTTGTCTTGATTAAGCTTTTAAACTTTGACTTTTTTGTTCTATATTATGAATACTGGTGTTTCAAGATGGCTATTTCACACTTTGTTTAATTCACTGCATCTCTGTGCTATATGACGGAAATTCTTTCTCTGTTTCATGGATCCTATGAACATGGGCAAACTGCAACACAATGTACTCATGAATTTTGCTAAGTTGGTACATTTGTGTAACCACTACTACACAATGAAAATGCAGATTACCATCATCCCAAAATGTTCCTTTAAAACCCTTTCTGGTCCATTCTAACCACACTATGATAACTACCAAACTTTCGTTGTCATAATGATTCTATTGGTCCCCGCTAGATTTTAAAATAAATGAGATCATGCAGTGTGCAGTCATTTGTGCCAGGCTTTTTTCGCTCAGGGTAATGTTGCTAAGATTTATCCATGCTGTTGCATGTCATCAATAGCTCATTCTTTCAACTGCTGAACACTATTCCATTTATGAACATACCATTATTCTTTTTATCCGTACAACTGTTATATTTATGTTGTTTCCAGTTTGGACTTCTTAGGAATAAGCTGTAGTAAACATTCATGTTCAAATGTTTCCATGGAAAAAAAATATTTTCATTTTAACTAGAAGTAGAGTGACTGGGTCTCATGGTAAGTATATGTTTAACTTCATAAAAAATTGCCAAACTGTTTTCCAAAATGCTTGCATAATTTTGCAATCCCAATAGCGATGTAAAAGAGTTTCAGTTGCTCTGAAATCTTGCCAGCATTTGGGTTTTGCCAGTCAATTTATTTTAGACATTGTAAAATGTGTATAGAAATTTTTAATTCTGGTGTTAAATGGTACCTTCCCTGATGATTGACATTGGACATCTCTCATGTGCTTTTTGACCCCTCTCATACCTCATTTTGCAAAGCGTCTGTTAAAATATTTTGTTCATTTTTACTGGGTTGATGATAATGGGGTTTTAATGATACATATTCTGTATGTAGTCATTAATTAGATACATTTATTGCAAATATTTTCTTCCATTGGTGGTTTGTCCTTATTTTTTCAATGTGTCTCTTCTAGAACAGAATTATCAAATTTTTATGGAGACTAATCATTTTATTCTTTTTTAACCTACAAGATATTTGCGTGTCCTAAGGAAATGAAGACTTTTCTCCTATGTTCCCCTATGTTTCCTATAATGTTTTATACTTTATCCTTTGTGTTGGACTATGATCTATTTACCGTTAAAATTTGTGTATGGCATAATGTAAGAGTCAATGTTCTTTTCTTTTGCTTATGAATGTACATTTCTTTAAACATTGTTTTAAACTATTCTTTCTCTAATAAATTCCATTAAATTTCTCTACGAAATTTCCCATGGAAATATTAGTAAAAATCATTCATTTGTCTATGCACATGTCTATTTGCTTCTGTTGAGTTGACCTAGCTTGTCTTTAAGCCAAAACCACAGTATCTTTCTTACTGTACTTAATAGTAATTCTTCAAATCATATAATGTAAATTCTTTTAACCTTGACCATTTATTTTAAAATTGTTTTTGCCATTTTAGGTCCTTTGTACTTTAATATAAACTTTAGGATCAGTTTGTTAATTTCTATAAAAAAATCTTTCTGGAATTTTGTTTGCGGTGTATAAACATATAGAGCATAATTGGGAGAATTTACAGCTTCACTAACTACATTCTCCAAGTCATCAACATCATATATCTTTCTTTTAATTAAATTTTATTTTTTCCCTTAGCAATGATTTTAGTTTTTATTGTATGATTCCTGAATGTTTTGTTGAATTCAAATCAAAATGTTATATTGTTGATACTATTCTAAATTACATATTTTCATTTTTCGGTTGGAATTACTTATTGCTAGTATGTTAAAAAGATTTTGTTTTCACATATTGTCTTTTAATGTGCAATACTGATAAACTCATTTATTATTTCTTATAGCCTTAGTATATACTTTTTAGGGCTTTTTTTTTTTAGTGTTTTATTTATTTCTGAGAGACACACACAGTGTGAGCAGGGGAGGGTCAGAGAGAGGGAGACACAAAATCTGAAACAGGCTCCAGGCTCTGAGCTGTCAACACAGAGCCCGATGTGAGGCTTGAACCACGAACCGTGTGATCATGACCTGATCCGAAGTCAGATGCTTAACTGACTGAGCCACCTAGGCGCCTCTTAGGGCTTTCTACATGCCCAAATGAATCATGTCCACATAGACAGCTTTCTGCCTTTTATAAACTCCCTTCCTTTTATTTCTTTCTCTTGCCTTGTTAAACTGACTAGGACTTCTAGTATAACATTGAAGAGGCATCGCAAAATGGGCAGTTTAACTCTGTTCCCCATCTTATGTAAAACATGTAATATTTTATCTTGAATAATCCTACCTCATGTTTATGGTAAGAAGTTTAAAACATACATTATATTTCCCACATTCAGCCCTTTGTGCTATTGATGGCATATATATTTTCTTCTATTTATGCTATAAACTCCATAAAACATTGATATTATTCCATTTTCAATTATTATTGATATTTATAAATGATTTGGTATAAAGAAAAAAGAATTTTAAAACATATATTTATCCACATATTTCTTCTTTGAGGTCTCTGGTTTCTTTGTGCAGACCCAAGTACCCTTCTGCCTATTTTAATAACTTTCCTTAACACTTCTTTGATTGTCTATAAAAGGATAAGGTAGATATGCTTTGATTGTCCATGAAAAGCTTCAGTTTATCTATACTTTGAATGGTAATTTTGTAGGTGAAGCACTCCAAATTGATGGCTTTCTTTTTTATTGAAAATAGAGGAGTTTTTATTGTAGTTATTATTATTGAAATCTAAAGAATTGACTCCATTTTCTTCAATAAACATTCTTTTTGTGACCCAGTCACTTGTCATACATATCAATTTTTAATATGTATAATTTGTCTTTTCTCTCCCATCCCACCCCTTTAGCCGCTTTTAAGGCTTATTCTTTATCAGCTTTTAGAAATTTGATTTGATTATGCTTTGGTTTGATTTTTTTCATAATTATTTCTGTTTGAATTTCATTGAAATTCTTAATGTTGTGAGTTTATAGATTTCACAAAATTAGAAAATTTCTGGCCAATAGTTCTTACCTCCTGCCCCCTTTTTGTATGTTACTAAATGTTTACTGAGTCTCAGTTCATATTTTATGTTTTTATTTCTCTGTGTGCTTTCTTTTGCTATGTTTTTTCATTCACTAATATTTTCTTCTGAAACATCTAATTCTCTATTAAATTTATCCAAAATGTATTTATTTGGTGTATATTTTTCATCCCTAGAAATATGATTTACTTTGTTATATCTTCCATTTCTCTCATGATGTTTATGTTTTATCTTCTTGGAAGTATGAAATTTATTTATAATAATGTTTTAAATGTTTTAATGTCCTAATTCTATAATCTATATCATTATATTTATATCATCTGTACTATAGGTCTATTTATGCTGATTATTTTTACTAGTTATGGGTCAAATATCCCCCTTTTTACTCAGTACTAAACACTTAGAATTTTATGCTGTTAAAGGCTGCATTCCCTTACATCTTACATACATACATTTTAGATACATAACAGTAACAAATTATGTTAATTTGGATCATTTTGATCCTCCATGACTTTTTAAAATTTGGTAGCTGTGTTCATGGCAGTCTTTAGTCTAAGTCACAGTCTAATTAGTTGTCCCTAAAACTGAGGCAATCAGTTTTTGAGAATCCTCCATGATGCCAGTATTAAAAGGACATTTAACTTTAACTAGGAGAAACAAAAATTACTTCCAGCAGTGTGTGAGCTTAAGGGATTATTTTGTTCACTTTTATTAAAGTATTCTTTCATCAACCCCTTCCTTAGTACTTTCCTCACATGTTCAGATAAGGATTCTGTCAAAGACTTGAGGAACCCCTTCACAGCTCTCTCTCTCTTTTTGCAGCTCTTTTTACTCTGACATTTTGCTCTGCAAATTCTAGCTTCTTGACCTCTCTAAATGCCAAAGTGTATATTCTCTACACAGTGAGAGTGTTGTGCTTTGTTTGGCTCCCTCATCTTATACTGGACCTTGGAAACTCCCCAGACACTAAGGTAAGACTCTCACAGAGCTCAATTTATTTATTCTCCTTTTCTCATGGATCATTCTTTGCAATGCCAATTAATTAACAACACACTACCATTGTGTCATAAATTTATCTAAGTTTCCTGAAACTTAAGATGTAGGGTAAGTCTGGTGTTTGTTACTCTGTAGCCAGTCTCAGTTTACCATGTAGATAGGTTATTGTGTTTCACTTCTCATCTCACTTATGAAGCAATTTTTATGTCTCAAATATTTTTCTTCTTTTCATGTAAGTGCATTTCATTTGTAGTTATATCTTTGTATTTTATGATCTTTGAAGCTGCCTTAAATTTCTTTCTGTATGAGACAGAGTATAAATACATTCATAAATATATACATAAATATGCCTAAAACTGTAAACATAGTTTAGAAAGAAAATATTTTCTAAGAGATATTAAACACAGAAAGAAAAAAGCTTTCCAAATATGTACATTAAAATTTTTATCATGACTAAGATATTTTTTATCAGAATGGAGATAATAAGTTTCATTTATTTAAATTAATAATATTAAAATAGTAATTAAAATGTGAACTTTAAAAAGAAATAAGTGGTTTAATAAAAAGTATCAATTGTAGATGGATATATAACATAAGTTTCATTGAGTTAACTAATAAGCCATTGGGGGGAATAAGATGTTATGACTACTTCAATCTGCATTACAAAAAATAAATATATATTAAATTAGTGAAAGTAAAATATAATAATTTAATGTCCATGTTACACTTATCAAGATATGCAAAATATTTTATGTGCATAATTTTAGGATGGAGAGTCTTTCTAAGGTATCAGAAACTCAGGAGAAAAAAGAAAGTATGATAGATTTGATAAAGTGGATTGAAAACTCTGCATGTCAGATCATTCATAATGAATTTGCAAACAAGCAATGGACTAAAAAACAATTATTTAAGATGAATGAAACAAAAATAGCTTAATTATTTATAATAAAAGGAGACCCTTACATATCTACCAAAAAACAGTGCAATAGAGAAATAAGTAAAGTATGTGACCAGGCAATTTGAAGAAGAAATGAACAGAATGTCAAACTGATATGGAGACTAAGGTGCAATCAGGGAAATACACCTTAAAGCAACAGTGTGATTTTTTTCACCTAAATTATAAGCCAAATCCAAAGAAATCACATATTTTAAATTATTTAGTCTTTGAAATATATGAGAAACTACTCGAGCATGAATTAAATATTGGCCATATTTGTAAAATGAAACTTACAGAAATTCAATGATCTAGTAATTCTAAGAATACAGTAGTACAGCAGTATAATTATAAAAGTATATATTATATTCAAATACTTAATACATGCTAACAAAACTGATAAATAATTTAGATGTCCATAAAAAAGACATATGATTTAAAAGAAGTGTGTATTTGTGTGTGTACATATATGCATATATATGTGTATATGCTTATGAGTATATATACAAGCATGTGTAGGTAAATAGATACATAGATAGATAGATAGTTTAGGTTTGAATGTTTGTTTTACCAGCTGTATAAGCTTGGTAGATCAGTCAACATATTGATTCTCAATTGTGTTCAGTGTTTTTCTTTATAAGTTTCAATATATTTGCACTGAATTAAAATTTTAATATAAATAAAACTGAATTTTTACCAGATACATAAGCATCAATACTTTGCATGAATATGTAATTTGAAAAATAAAATATTAGCCCTATTCCAAAATACTTTTTGCAGTATCATGTTTTATTCATAAGCTTGTCATCAATATAGCTTTAACTATTCAAAGAAAGTTGTAGGGGTGCCTGGGTGGTTCAGTCAATTAAGTGTCCAACTTTTGATTTTGGCTCAGGACATGATCTCATAGTTTGTAAGATCGAGCCCCATGTGAGTCTCCACAATGACCGTGAGGAGGCTGCTTTGGATTCTCTCTCTTTCTCTCTCTCTGTTCCTCCCCCCACTTGCTCTAAATAAATAAACAAGCAAACAAACTTATATACATACACACACACACACACACACACACACACACACACACACAAAGAAAATTGTAGAAAAGGCATTTAAATCACAATTATTAAACCTACAAGGAATTTTCTAGAATCTACATATGATTTTTTTCCTTTGTATACTATATCAAAATATGTAAATGTTACATTTGTATCTTTAAGATTAACATTTGTATTATTTCTTCAAAATATTTGTAACACTTTATGACAGAAAATAATTAAAATTTTCAAGTACTTAGAACATGCCTAAGAAATTTAAAACTAAATACAAGGAATGATCCCAATACTGGTAATGGTGAAGTTACTTCTATTGGATTGAGCCTCCTGCTAATAACAAGTATAAAGTCAGAACACAACTCTAAAACACACATACACACATATTTGAAGGTACTGATATACAACAATTACAGGTAGAAACTGAAGATGCATGAACCTTGAAAACGTGGAATGAAACTTAGTAATATGCACATTAATACAGCTTTTCATCTGAAAGAAGAGCTCCTATTACACTGTGTATGTTATCTGGAATTTAAGGAGAAATCTTGTTTCACAGAGTTAGGTGATAAAAGTTGAAGTATCAGACCATTAATACAGATGGAAGTTAAGGAAGAAAATCAGAGAAAGAAGCCAAAAGAGAGAGAACCCTAAATCTATGTAAAACTGCCATTAAATCCTTAACCTACTGTTGATTTGAAGATTTCAAGTGGTCCAGAAAAAAGCTACAAGTTTGAAAAGCCTGGGCAGAGATTGCCAGCTGGTGCCTACTACAAAGAAGATAGAGTTGGAATTTGAGTTCCACTAACCCTTAGAAGAGTTTAATAATATCTTGCAATTTCCAATTAAACTGCCATAAAGTTCTTGACTTAGAAATAGAATTATATAGAGAGACTATAAAGATAGAGCTAGGAGTAAAGGTAAAACTTAGAGATCACCCTATAACCTAAACCTACACAAATTCAAAGTGATCGACCAGAAATAACTTTCTGGAACAACAACAAAAAATCAATGCTACTTAAGGAAGGAAATTAAGAATTTTTAAAAAATGTTTATTTTATTTAGTAATCTCTACTTCCAGTGTGGGATTCAAACTTACAGGATGAGATCAAGAGTCATATGCTCTTTGGACTGAGCCAGCCAGCTGCCCCCAAAAATCTAAATCCAGAGTTGCCACAGCACAATATTTACAATGTCCAGTATAGAGTAAAAAGTTTCTAGGCAATTCTTAATTTTTTTCTTTTTCATATACTTCCCTTTCTTTTATTTCTCTAGCAAAAAAAAAAAAAAATACTCAGAAGTTATTAGGTATAACCAGGCAAACAATACATACATATTTGGGAGAGTGGTGAAGGGGAATTCACAGTTACATAAAGCACAGAGTTGGAGCCTGAGCAGGATGAAAGATTAATCCATGTAGAAGGGCTCTCGGTGTGAGATGTAAAAGTTGAGTGTGAAAAAGACTGCCATGTGGAAAGAGAAGTTTGATGTAAGTAGTCCAAGCCCAAACATAGTGAGAATGACATTCAAGCAGAAGGATGACCTAGTGTCTGTACAGAAAGCCAGCCTGGAGTATAATGTGAAAATTGAAATGTAGTGATAACAGCATCCACACATGGATGCAAAAATATAGTATAAGAATATGAGGATTGGAAGCTATGGAAAGGTAGCCCACTATAATGAAAGAAGAAGCCTGCCAGTAGGGACGATACCTATAATACAGAGTTGGAACAAAAATGGTAATAACAAGACATCCACATGAAGATGCAATCTGAAAAGGTTGAAGGGAGCCAATAGGGTGAGTTGGCCTGGTGGCAGTTGTTGAAGCCTGAGGTGAGACTTCACCTTGACTGGATGACTGAACATGGGGTTCCGGAATTTGAGCACAGTGAAGAGGTGGTCACTATGGTAAGGCCGCCTTAACAAAATACCAAAGACCAGGTGGCTAAGCCATCAAAAATTTATTTTCCTAGAATTCAGGAGGCTGAAAGTTCAGGATCAAAGTGTTCGTAGGTTTGGTTTTTCCAGAGACCTCTCCCCTTGGCTTGCTGATGCCACCTCCTCACTGTTTTCTCATGTGGCATTTTCTTTGTTCATGTACATCCATGGAGTCTCTTCTAATAAGCATTATAAGTCATATTGGATTAAGATCTCATTTTATGAATTTATCTAACCTTACCTCCTAATAGGCTTCATCTTCAAATACATTTATATTGAGGTTTAATTCTTTGAGTTATTAAATTAGGGGACACAATGTGATTCATAATAGCAACCTAGATAGGATAGGAAACAGAAGTTGGAAGCTTGGCAAAGAAACAAGGCATCTAAAAAGAGGAGGAGATGTGATGGGACAGGGCAGGGTGTTAGACCTTGAGTAGGATTTCAAGGACATCTACCTGAATGGTGATAGAGTGTAGTGTTGGGAGTAACAAGAAGTTGGTTACTCATTAAGAGGTTGATCAAACAAGTTAAGTATACTGAAAATATTAGAAATTGGATTTATCACTGCCAGAGAATTGAGTCATAAATATGAAAAGGGAGCATGATAAGGAGAGACATGTGTAGTAGTGGTCTTGTGGGCATGTGCATACGTCAACATTCATCAATTGTACACTTTACTTATGTACACATTTTTGGATATCAATTACACTTAAACACAGTTTAAAAATAATCCTGCCCACAAATGAACTTCACTCTCAGATGGCTTTGCTGCTGAATTTTATCAAACATTTTAGGGAATAAAAACAATCAATTCTATATTGATTGTTTAAAAAGTAGAAGAGTTAGAAACATTTCACAGTTTATTCTATGAGTCTAGCATTACCCTGTTACTAAAATCTAACAGACACTACACACCAATATATCAAATAATAATTAACAACACAAAAAATATTATATTATGACCAATATTATCTCAGTAATATAGGTTGATTTTACATTTGATAATCACTCTCATTTTATTAATGAAGTAAGATGCTAAAAGACTTGCTTACCTCCATTAGATGCAAAAACTCTTTGCACAAAATTTAATACATATGCATGATAAAAATTCTAGGCAAACTAAAGTATAAAAATATGTTCTATATATGAAAGCAGACATTCATGAAAACCCATAGCTAACATCATATTTAAAGGTAAAATATTAAATATGTTTTAAAAAATTGTCAGGCAAAGATTTCTATTCTTATCCCTTCTATGAAGTATTTATTGGAAATCTAGCTATTATAAAGGCAAAAGAAAAGAGAAACAAATGGCATAAAGATGGGAAAGATAAGGTATAACTCTCTTTATTACCAAGTGATAATGATTTACCAAAAAACTATAATTAATTGCAGATATTATCAAAATCTCACATAAAAGGTGTTTTACAAAAATCTATTACAATTCTCTACATTATCACAATAAATTAGAAAAATGGAGAATCCATTTAGAGAACATAAATGACAACATAAACTACTTAGAAATACAGACTTAAATAAATGGAAATATACACCATATTTATAAAAGAGAATACTCAATATTTTTAAGATGTCAATTCTCTCCAAACTGATCTATAGATTAAGTGCCATCCCAATCATAATTGCAACAGGTATTTTTTTGCATAAATAAAGTTTATTATAAAATTTACAAAATTAAATGCAGAGTCCAGAATAGTATGGAAAGAATTGAAAAGGAAAACTAAAAGGGAGAATGCAATATATGAAAACTGACTCATTATAAAGCTACAATTAAGACAATGTTGGGCTGCTGTAAAAATAGACATTTGGATCATTGAAAGAGAAAACGAATGGGGTGCTTGGGTGGCTCAGTAGATTAAGTGCCCAACTCTTTATTTTGCTCAGATAATGATCTCATGATTCATGAGATTGAGCCTTACATCAGGCTTAGCACTAACAGCATGGAGCCCACTTGGGATTCTCTCTTTCCCTGTCTCTCTTCCCCTCCCATGCTCTCTCTCTCTCTCAAAATAAGTAAATGAAATTAAAATAAAAAAAGAGAAAGTGAAAGTCTAGAAATGTACCTACACATGTATAGTCAACTGATTTTCTACAAAGCCATGAAGCTAATTCAATAGGGAAAGAAAAATTTTTACAAGTGGTATGAGTTTTTGGATATTTATATGGAGATAAAGAATCTCAACCCCCTACCTCACACCATATAGAAAAATAATTTTAGATGGATCATACTCTTCAGTATCAAAGATTAAACTATAAGAATTCTTGAAGAAGATATAGGAATTTATCTATATATCTTGGAATGTGAAAAAATGCTTAGATAAAACAAAAAAAGTAGTAAAAATAAAAAATTACACTGTTAAATTTGACTTTCAATGTTAAAATCTTCTGCTTGTCAAAATGCTCTATTAAGAGAATAAAAAACAAACTATAGACCAAGAGAAAATATTTTCCATTTGTAATTCTGACGAATGGCTTGTGTCCAAAATATATAAAGAATATCTATAAATAATAGGTAAACAATCCAATTTTTAAAATTGCTTAATATAATCTTCATGTGAGTATAACCATCATAGTATGATGGATTCATAATCATGGATCTTCACATTTCTATCACTTAAAAATTCTTGATTCCCCATCAGTGAAAATCTTGATTTTTACACCCCAGTGTACTATTCAGTAAACATTTTCATTGGCACATGTTTCTGGATTGAAAGCAAATAAATTAACTATTTTTTAAAATTCCAGTGGTTTTGTCCAATTTTTTAACAATAGAGAAAACTTTTGAGTGTATGTATCAAGCAGGAAAACAGCAATTTTGTGTTATAAATCCAACAACTCATATACTGACAACTTTAACCTTCTTGTCTTTTTAATAACTTTAATTTAGAAGACATTTTTTGTACATTATGAAGCATATCTTTCTTTTTACAGAAATTTTTATGACTTTTCATATTATAAAACTAATATCTGGCTTTACAAGACACTTCCATAATTTTATGATAAGCCTGGTGGTAGTTCAGATAATGGGCCCAAGAGCCAAACTGGCTGATTGGAAGTCTGACTCTGTCATTTAAAAATTTTGATCTTAGACATGTTCTATCAACTCTTTTTTCTTTTCTGAGGATAATAGTAGTACCTACCTCAAAAGGCTGTTCTGAGGATTGAGTCAATTCATATAAAGCCCTTAGAATATTTCCTGGCAGAGTAAGTACTCAATAAATATTATTTGTTACAATTATTAACAGTAAGGAAATTCACTTTCTAACATTAAGACATGTTTCTCTAACCATGATGACCTCACCTTCCCTCACATTTCCCATCATTATTACTTTATGTCACTAAACTACACAGTAATTTATTTGAACAACTACCTACCCTTTATTATAAATATGGGCTTTATTTCTTCTCCTAAAAGATACAGCAAAAACAATAACAAATAGTAACCTCAGATTGAAATCTGGAATTTCAGGATTGCAGTAAAACCAATTTGTCCTCTATAGATATGAATCACCATTGTTAGTTTTTGACCCTGCCACACATAATCAATCCGATTTCTTATTACTGCATACTTGCTTTAATTGATTGTCTCAGAAACCATCTAGGGAAACTCCTATCTTGTTTACAAGTTACATAAAGGTGACTAATATTGCATATGCAACATAAATCCATTAATGACTCTAAATTTCAATGCCTTTTCTAAAAATGAACTGAGAGAGGAAAGAGCTAACTAGCAGCAAGTAAGAGTACTCTAGGCTTGCTTTGTCCCTCAAACACAGCTAGATAACTATGGAATCATTCTGAATACCCAAGAAATCATCCTCAGGAATGATAGAACAAACTGCACCACTAGAAGGAGAGAAGAGGCCACATCAAGGAAGGTAGGAAGTGTGGAGACATGGTTTGGAGGAGAAACAGATCACAGTTGCTGGAGGGGAGGGAGTTCTGATGGTGGAGGAGGCAAAAGAAAGAGAGAAAAAAGAAAACAGGGATATGGCCATGGAGAAAACTCCCAAAGGCAATGGCTGGCAAAGGAAAAGGGCTGATTTTCATGAGTTCTTGCAACGAGTAAGGTTGTAAAACCATAGCTTTAGAGGTCAGCAGGCTTGGCTAGGATAAAGACCTGAGGCACTGCCCTACTCCTGGAGAGAAGTCAGGCAAGCAACTGGGGACAGACAGTACAATCTCAGGATCCTTTAAGGTACATAGTGGAGGGAGACTGTTCACTCTTTTTAGAGTGCATGTATGTGAGGTCGTGTTTACAGAAGCACCTCTCTGGGGACAAAAGGGTTGGTGGGCACCATTTTCCTCCCCTGTCCCTCAGCATAAAGCAACTTCAATAAACAGCAAAGAGTGTCCAACAATGGCTGCCTAACCTGCTTATACCATGCTCTGCTCCACCTGTGCTCTGCTGGTATTGCTTTTCTAGGGCAAGAGTGCCTAAAACCAGTGCAGCAGGCCCCTTCCCCCAAAGATCAGCATATAACACTGTATGTCTACTGACCATAGATTTTTGCAAAACTTTAATTATACCATCAGGTCTCTTTTCCCAAGCAGACCATAAGACACCCAGTTAAAACTCACTACACCTTGATTGAGGTCCAAAGACTGCCAACTGTAGGCAAGGAGAGCCTCTGCAGATGACTGACCTAAGTGATAAAGCAGCCAAAACACAGTAGTAGAGTGCAGGCAACATACAACAGAGACACTCCCTGAAGCACCAGGGGTCATGGGCACAAATGGCCTCTTCTTCATAAAGCCATTATTCTCAGAAGCAGGAAATACAACAGGCTTTCCTAACATACAGAGATGTTGTTAGAAGGAGACACAGATCTAAATAAAATGCAAGAATTTATCCCAAAAGAAATAACAAGGAAAGGTCATATCCCAAATGAAAGAACAAGAAAAGGTCATAGTCAGAGATCTAATTGAAACAGATATAACTGACATGACTTATGGAGAATGTAAAGCAACAATTAGAAGGATACTCACTGGGCTTGAGAAAAGCAGAGAAGACATCAGAGAGACTCTTGCCATAGATATAAAAGAGTTAAAAAACAAGAAGTCAGAAATGAAAAATACAATACTAATATTCAAAACCTACTGATGTAATAACCACAAAGATGGAAGATCCAGAGGATTGAATAGTGACATAGAATATAGAATAATGAAAATAATAAAGCTGAACAAAAGGGAGAAAGAAAAAGTATGGATGATGAAAGTAGACTTCGGGAACACAGTGATTCCATCAAATGTATTGATATTTGTAACATAGGAGTCCCAGAAGAAGAGAGACAAAAATGAGTGGAAAGTTTATCTGAGGAAATAGTAGTTGAAAATTTTACTAATCTGCAGAAGGAAACAGACATCCAATCCAGAAGGCAAAGAAACTCCTTACAAAATCAACAAAAGCAGGCCAACACTAAGACATATTCTAGTTAAATTTGCAAAATATAGAGATAAAGAAAAAAATAAAAGCAGCAAGACATAAGAAGTCTCTAACTTATAAGGGAAGATCCATAACACTAGCTGCATATCTCTCCAAAGAAACTTGGCAGGCCAGAGGGAATAGCATGAAATAGTTAATGTGCTGAATAGGAAAACTCTGCAGCCAAGAATACTCTATCTAGCAAGGCTATCATTCAGAATAGAAGGAGAGATAGAGTTTCCCAGACCACTAAACTAGTACTGCAAGAAATATTAAAGGAGATTCTTTGAGTGGAAAGGTAGGACCAAAAGTGACAAAGTGACAAAGACTAGAAAGGAACAGAGAAAATCTCCAGAAACAATGACAAACAAGTAACAAAATGGCCCTAAATACATATCTATCAACAATTACTCTGAATGTAAATGGACTAAAGACTGCAATCAAAGTACATGGGATATCAGAATGTATTAAAAAAAAACAACAAAAAACAAGACCCAACTCTATGCTGCCTACAAAAACTCATTTCAGATGTAAAGACACACGCAGATTGAAGGTGAGGAGATGGAGAACCATTTAACATGCAAATGGAGGAAAGTCAGAGTAGATATACTTATATAAGACAAACTGGATTTTACACCAGACTGTAAGAAAAGATGAAGAAGGACACTATATCAGAATAAAGGGAAATATAAAACAAGAAGATGTAACAATTATAAATATTTATGCATCTACCATGGGACTACTCAAATATATAAAACAATTAATAACATACGTGAAAGAACTCACTGATAATAATAAAATAATATTAGGGGATTTTAACACCTCACTTACATCAATGGATGATTATCTAAGCAGAAAGTCAACAAGGAAACAATGGCTTAAAATGACACACTGGACCAGATGGGCTTAAAAGATATATTCAGAACATTTCATCCTAAATCAGGAGACCCTTTTCAAGTGCATATGGCTCATTCTCCATAATAGATCACATACTACGGCACAAATCAGGCCTCAACAAATACAAAAAGATTGAGAACATACCATGCATATTTTCTGACCACATTGCTATGAAACTTGAAGTCAATCATAAAAATTTTGCAAAGACTACAAATACATGGAGGTTTAACAACATGCTACTAAAGTATGAATTGATCAACCAGGAGAGCAAAGAAGAAATAAAAGAAATACATGGAAACATGTGAAAATGAAAACATGATGGTGCAAAACCTTTGGGATGCAGCAAAAGTGGTCCTAAGGGGAAGTATATAAATAAATCCTATAGCCAAGAAGAGAAGGAAAATAATTAAGATTAGAGCAGAAATAAATGATATAGAAACTAAAAAAAAACCCAGAAAACAAAAAACAATAAAAACAAAAAAAATCCCTAACCAAACCAACAAACAAACAAACAAACAAACAAAAAATGAATAAAACTAGGAACTGGTTCTTCAAAAAAAAAAATACATTTGATAAACCCCTAACCAGACTTATCAAAAGGAAAGGACAAAAATAACATCACAAATTAGAGAAGAGAAATAATAACCAACCCCACAGAAATACAAAGAATTAAAAGAAATTATTATAAAAAATTATATGCCAAAAATTGAACAACCTGGAAGAAATGGATAAATTTCTAGAAACATGTAAACTACTAAAATTGAAATGGGGAGGAATAGAAAACTTGAATAGACCAATACCCTGCAAAGAAATTGAATCGATAATCAAAAACCCCTCAACAAACAAAAGTCCAGGGCCAGATGGCTTCCCAGGGGAATTCTACCAAATTTTTAATAAAGAAATAATACCAGTTCTTCTCAAACTGTTCCAAAAAATGCAAATGAAAGGAAAACTTCCAACCACATTCTTGGAGGCCAACGTTACCCTGATTCCAAAACCCAACAAAGACTCCACTAAAAAAGAGAGCTACAGGCCAATATCCCTGATAAACATGTATTCAAAATTCTCAACAAAATACTGGCAAATTAAATCCAACGGTGCATTAAAGGTATCCTTCACCACAATCAAGTGGGATTTACTCCTGTGGTGCAAGGATGGTTCAATATTTGCAAATCAATCAACATGATATACCCCAATAATAAAAGAAAGGACATATGAACCATATAATCCTCTCAATAGACACAGTAAAAACATTTGACAAAGTACAGCATCAACTCATGATAAAAAAAAATAATAAACAAAAAAACCCTTAACAAAGTAGGAACATACCTCCATATCATTAAGGCCATTTACCGCTAATATCATCCTCAATGGAAAAAAATTGAAAGCTTTTCCCCTAAGGTCAGAAACAAGACAAGGATGTCCACTCTCACCACTGTTACTTAACAAGGTATTGGAAGTCCTAGCCTCAGCATCAGACAGCAAAAAGAAATAAAAGCCATTTGATGACATTATACTCTATATAGAAAACCCAAAAGACTCCATCAAATAATTGCTAGAACTGATACATGAATTCAGCAAAGTAGCAAGATACAAAATCCACATACTGAAATCAATAATAAAACAACAAAAAGAGAAATCAAGGAATCGATCCCATTTACAACTGCACGAAAAACACAAGACACCTAAGAATAAAAATAACCTTAGAGGTATAAGACCCGTACTCAGACAACTATAAAGAACGGATGGAACAAGTTGAAGATGACACCAAGAGATGGAAAGACATTCCACGCTCATGGATTTGAAGAATAATATTGTTAACATGTCTATACAGCCCAAGTTATCCACATATTTAATGCAATCCCTATGAAAATACCCACTAGCATTTTTCACAGAGCTAGAACAAAGAATCCTAAAATACATATGGAACCACAGAAGACCCCATATACCAAAGCAATCTTGAAAAAGCAAAAATCACAATTCTGGACTTCAAGCTTTATTACAAAGCTGTAGTGATCAAGACAATATGGTACTGGCACAAAAACAGATACATAGGGTGCCTGGGTGGCTCAGTTGGTTGAGCATCTGGCTTTTGATTTTGGCTCGGGCCATTATCCAGTGTCATGGGATCAAGCCCATGTTGGGTTCTGTACTCCCATGGAGCTGATTTAAGATTCTCTCTTGCTTTCTGTCCCTTTACCCTGCTCATGCATGTTCTCTCTCTCTCTCTCTCCCCATTAAAAATAAGTACATAAAAACATAAATAAATAAGTACATAAATAAATAAATAAATAAAACAAAAATACAGACACATAGATCAATGGAACAGAATAGACAAACCAGAAAGGAACTCACAACTATATGATCAACTAACTTTCAACAAAGCAGTAAAGAATATCACATGGAAAACAAGCCAGGCTCTTCAATAAATGGTGTTGGGAAAACCGGACAGCAACATGCAAAAGTATGAAACTGGACCACTTTTTTTTACACTATTTCCCCCCAAAAAATTCAAAATGGATGAAAGACCTAAATGTGGGACTAGAAACCATAAGAATCTTAGAGGAGAACATAGGTAGTACCTTTTTTGACACTGGGCATAGCAACTTCCTTCTGATATGTCTCCTGAGGCAAGGGAAAGAAAAGCAAAAATAATGTTTATAGCAATATTATCAATAATGGCTGAATTACTGAAAGATCCCAAATGCCCATGGACTGAGGAATAGATAAAGAAGTAGTATATATGTACAATGGAATATTACTTAGCCATAAAAATGAATGAAATCTTGCCAATTGAAATGACTTCAATGGAACTAGAGTATTATTCTAAGTGAAATAAGTCAGAGAAAGACATATACCATACGAGTTCACTCACATGTGCAATTTAAGAAACAAAACAAATGAACATAGGGTGGAAAAAAAGAGATAGGCAAACCAAGAAGCATACTCTTAACTATAGAGAACAAACTGAGGGTTGCTGGAGGGGAGGTATATGGGGAGAATAGGTTGAATAGGTGATGGGCATTAAGGGGGGCACTTGTGATGATCACTGGGTGTTGTAAGCAAGTGATGAATCACTAAATTCTACACCTGTAACTAATATTACACTGTATGTTAACTAATGTAAAAAAAACCTAAAAAATTAAAACTAATAAAAATTAAAAAATCAATTAAGTAACAATACTACACACTACTATACCAATTATTGTTTACTGAGGAAAGGTAATTTTTCTGTGTTTATGTTGTAGAAGCCATTATCCAAACCCAAAATTGGCACACCTCAGCATCATTTCTCTGGTCCCTTTTTTTAATCTCTAAGCCATATTACCTACAGCCATGATCTCAGAGGGCAAATATCATCCCCGAAAATTAACACAAATTATGTCTCCAAACCAGGTTGTTCCTTTTGAAACTTAGAACGCAAACTCTAATTATCCATTTGATATTTCCACATAGATGAATACACATAATATTATATGTGGATATTTATATATATATATCTCAGACAGAATTCCAAATTTCTTCCTTCCCCCAAATTATTTTACCTTCTAGTATTCCGCATTTAATGCATGACATCTTCATTTATCCAAGTATTATTCTAGGAATCTAGAATTATAATTCCCTCCTTTACACTTCCAATTTTATCTATGACAACTCCTAACAATCTTTAATCTAAAATATTCCTATAAACCTTACAAATTATCCAACTTTCTCAAGCTAATTTAGTCTTAAATTGTATGTAATATATAGTATAGTAGTTAAGAGCAGATTCTAGACCCAGTGTGACCGTGTGTCAGTTCTTTTTCTTCCATCTAATAGCTATACTACCTGGAAAAAGTACTCTATGACTCTGTTTCATTATCTTCTAAATAAGACTAATAATACTATCAATCTTATAAGATACTGTGAAAGTATCACATAAATAAGTACTAAAACAGTGTTCAATGTATTTCAGCTATATTTTTCTTATTATTATTTTCTAAACCAGGATCACTTCTGGCCTATTTTATGAGTACTTTTTTAACTGGAAACCAGTTTTTTTCTTAGAGTATTTCACTTATTTTCCCACATAATAGCCCGAGTAATCTTAGTAAAATCTAATCATGTTAGTTCCTTATTGCTCTTTATTTGTTGTCCATAACACTTGTAACATACAAAGTCATGTTTTTAACATTATCCTTCCTCTCTTTATACTCCAACTTTACCAGTCTTCTTCATGTTTCTCTTAGACAGTAGGTTCTTTCTTGCCTCAGGGACTTCGCACATGCTAGCTTGTCTTCATCTAACAAATTTCTACTGATCTTTCAATTTTCAAACAAATTTACCTTTTCAAAAGGATAGCTTGGTGGGACTTCCAGAATAGCAAAGAAATGACCACCATAAATAGACTGTTCCATAAAAGCCACACAATACTGGATCATTTTTTTTTTCAGAATTCTGGAAATTAAAGGTAAAAAAACAACCTTAAGAGTAGTTTACTCAGAAAACAAACATACAAACAGATTGCTGAAAAATTGTATCATCAGGATTCATGTCTTTTTACCTGAGTCTATTCCCATCTCCCCTCCCCAACAGTGCTGTGGTTTTAAAACAAGCAAGCAGCAGTGGGGCACCTGGATGGCTTGTCGGTTAAACATCTGACTTCAGCTCAGGTCATGATCTCGCAGTTCCTGAGTTCTAGCCCTGCGCTGGGCTCTGTGCTGATAGCTCAGAGCCTGGAGCCTGCTTTGGATTCTGTGTCTCCCTCTGTCTCTGCCCCTCCCCCACTTACTTTCTGTCTCTCTGTCTCTGTCTCTGTCTCTCTCTCTCTCTCTCTCTCTCTCTCAAAAATAAAGTATTTAAAACTTAAAAAAATAAAACAAAATAAAGCAAACAGCATTATAATCATGGTAGCTTTGAAAATGACCGCCTTACAGCCACTAGAGAGAGTAGACCAGGACAGGAGTTCCTCAAAATTTCCCATTCCCAGAATTTTGTTACTATTTGAATTGTCCCAGAGCTTCCTGAAAAACCATCATTCACGGTGAATTTTCTGTTATTTGATGTACTTAGAGTTCCTTCTTGGGAAAAGTCCTTTCCCCAATATGTTTGTTGAAAAACAATCAGCCGCGATTATATAATACCATAGTTGCTTAAGACTGAAATACAAGTTGGGACAAGCAAGAGCTTACAAAAAAATTTTTTTTAAGGAAGACTTGTAGACAGCGATAACCACAAGGGCTCTGAAAAGCTCTGACATCATCCTGGTGATCAAAAGGGCTGAACACACACACACACACACACACACACACACACACACACACAGGGCTGTGAAATGCCCAGAAAATAACTAAGAGGTACAAATTGCTCATCTCTAGCTGAACTTGAGGGTCTGCACAGCAGGAATTTAAGTCTAAAGCAGAGAGGTACCATAGTATATAAGGTATCCTCCCATTCCCTGCCCCGCATTTCATACATGCAGTATCCTTCAACAAAAGATAGGAGGCTTAGGGCGCCTGGGTGGCTCAGTCAGTTAAGCATCTGGCTTCGGCTCAGGTCATGATCTCACAGTTTGTGGGTTCAAGCCCTGCGTGGGGCTCTGTACTGACAGCTAGCTCAGAGCCTGGAGCCTGTTTCAGATTCTGTATCTCCCTCTCTCTCTGACCATCCCCTGCTCACACTGTCTCTCTCTCTCTCAGAAGTAAATAAAACATTAAAAAATTCAAAAGGTAGGAGGCTTACCAGATTCAGAAATTTAGGGAAATCTCTGACTAGGAATAAGCTGACCGTGAAGTCAACCGAGCAGAAGTTTCAGTGAACACAAACTTCATGAGATGCAGACTTTGTAGAATTAGTCCAAGAAAGTTACTAACCAAACAAAAAGAACGACAACAATAAACACTGGATAGAGAGGAATATAATTTTCATGTGCCATAATATTTCTAAATTGTCCAGTTTTCAGCAAAAACTAAGTGACTCTAAAGGAAAAGGAAAATATAAGCCATATATAGGGGTACAATCAATAGATTCAATAGAGTCAATAGAAACTATTCCTGTGGTGGATGGATTTTGGACCTGATCAATAAAGATATTAAATCAGTCTTTAATTGAAAATATCAACAGTTAATCTATATATCTATCTACTCATCTATCTATCTATCTATCTATCTATCTCTCTATCTATCTACATATCATCTATCTACCTATCAATAATATAATCTAAAACCTATCTAAATATATTTTACTTAAGTAAAAATTAAAGAAATTAGAAAAAAGAACCCAACAGAAATTCTGTAGTTGAAAAGTACAATAACTGAAATGAAATATTTACTAGAAGGACTCAACACTACATTTAAACTTGCAGAAGAAAGAATCAGTGACTTGACAATAGGACAATAGAGATTATCCAGTGTGAAGAAAAGAAAGAAAAAATAATGAAGAAAAATGAGCAAAATCTCCAAAACCTACGGGATACCATATAATGTACCAACATGGGAGTCCCAGAAGGAGAGAAAAAGAGAAAGACACAAAGCATATTTGAGAAAATATGGGCCAGAAACTTTCCAAATTTTGTGAAACACATTAATGTATATAACCAAGAAGCTCAACAAACTCCAGTAGGATAATTTTAAAGTAATCTACACCAAGGTATATCACAGCCATACTTTCAAAAACAAAGACAAAAAGAAAATCTTGAAACCTTCAAGAGTAAAATAATGTACCACATACAAGGAATCCTCAATAATATTAACAGTATTTCTCATCAAAGAGGAAGTCTGATCTCTGTACCCTCATATGCAGGCTACATTTAGTCTATTTACCATACACTCTGCATTTTTTTCTTCATTGCTTTTATCAACTGTATGTTAATCTGTGATCATTTGTTTAATTCCTATCTCCACTTGATTGCCAAATTGGCAGGAACAGTTCTTACATATAGTAAATCCTAAGGGAATGAATGAGTGAATGAATGAATGAGAGTGAATGGAATGAACACATATCATCCATTATATATCTGACTTCTGCAGTTTTAAGGATTTTTTTGACTACACTACTAAGGAGCTCTATCAACTTCTCTGATAGTTAAAGGGAAAAGACATGTCAAGTACTCTTGAAATATTAACAACCGCTATTTCATAAAGAGTAGAGTGGTTAACTTTGAGGGAAGGAATGAACAATGACAGTGTTTTCTTTGGAATGTCATTCCATACATTCTGAATTTTCCATAATGACCTAATATGGAATGAATTATATCACCTTCCCCAAATTCACATGTTGAACCCCTATCCCCCAATGTGACTGTATTTAGAGATAGGGGTTTGGGAAGGTAATTACGGTTAAATGATGACATAAGATGAAGTCCTAATTTGATTAAGAGTGATGGCCTTGTAAGAGGAACAAATCTCTCTCTTTCTCCCTCTCTCTCTCTCCATGTACACCCCCTGAGGAAAGGTCATGCCAGAAAGAAGGTGGCCATTTGCAAGCCAAGAAGAGTTCTTGCCAATTATGCAAGCCAATTAGTCCTCACTAATCATGTGAACACCCTAATCTCAGACTGAGATTAGGGCCCAGAACTGTGAGAAAATAAATTTCTGTTGTTTGTCACCCCGTCTACAGTATTATGTTGTGGCAGCCTAAACTGAGTAACATTATCCTATATTTATTTTACAACAAGACAAAATCAATTTTATATCAGACTTAATGGTGCTCTATTACTAAAAGTTAACAGTCTTCTGCATTACGTTTTTTCCCAATGATTTGATTCAATAGGAACAAATGTCTTAAGTTGAGGATTGAAGATTATGCAAGGATTGATACAACAAGTAGTCAAAGCAGAAATAAAATGCAACATCTTTTCTTCATTCTCAGCTCTTCCATCTCTTACCCTAAGTTTACACATATGCACTTTTTACCTGATATGGGCTTGGATAGTTACCATATTCACCTCTTTTTCCCTCAGATAATTTATTGTGATTTTATATCTGTATCCTGACTCTATCATTGGAATGTGAACTGGGATGCAAGGACCAGGAATAAACTGAGCCCTCCTACTACCCAGTGTTATATCACACGCCCCCCAGCATATCATGACATCTCTGGGTTGTTTTGTGTGTGTGTGTGTGTGTGTGTGTGTGTGTGTGTGTGTGTGTGTGTGGAGAAGGGGGTTCTTCTGTTATAGGGATACCTTTGTGACTCTAGTTTTTAAAAAAATCTTGCCTGTTTGTATAGTTAAGTATTAGGTCCTTGAAACATTTCTTGTTCATTTAGAATCCCCACACATATTTTTAAGTAATAATAACATTGTTAAGGGTAATTTATTATTTCTCAGAAATCATTACAGGAGGCTGAACAAGGCTAATGCTGACCAGCTTTCTCTCTTGACCTTACTTGCCTCACTTGTGGCGTGGGGTACGACAGCACACATCCAAGGTCTTGTTCAACGCTGGAGCTTTGCAGGGGTTCATTAATGACTCTCCAATCCTCAGAACCCTTCAATAGTTTCTCCATCCCCTCAAAATAATAAAGAAACAGTTTAGCACAGCTCAATGATCTGGCCCAAACTGTACAAACTACCTTTGAAGCTGCATTTACCACTTTAGCCTTCTACAAACTCGGTTCCCTGCCACAGAGGACCGCTGTCATTCCCAGGACACATAAGCTTCTAGGCATCTGCACCTAACTCCTCAGCCTTTAATGGCCTACTAATCCCCCACCAATCAAGAATATCTCAACTACACCTTCTTCTTTCAAACCCTCTCACGTCCAGATTAAACCTTTTGTTCCTTTGTTCTCTTTTTCTGCTTTCTGTCACCTTATTGAGAGGATGTTTATATGTGTGTCTACCACTTGATGAAAGTGCCTAGCATTTTTTTCATTATTTGTATCTCTAGTAATGTGTGCACATACACATATACACACTTTATTTAACTTATAATTTAAATATAAGTTAAAATTGTATGTTAACGATAGTGGAATTAAAATTAAAACTGCAAGAAAAGAAAAAATTAATAAAATTGAGAATCAGTAAATAGTAACTTAAAACGGAAAGTTACTTAACTTAGTTATTAAGTAACCTTTTGTTCTTTCAAAACAACATTATTCATTCTGATTACCACAAGAAGACTCACAAAAAAATCAAGCATAACATTCCAGCCAAAGCTTTAATCTTCAACTAAGCACATTCTCTGGAATCTCACGAGAGACTAAGTCTGAGATATTCTATGTTAGTTTATCACCCTTAAGCCCTTAATTAGCATGAGGTCTCACAGAGTCACGAGATGAGAAGGTCATTTTAAAAATTACTTAGAGTTATTGCAAGGTTCTTGTAAAAAAATAAGTGGGAAAGAGGTGATAGGAAAGAAATCTAGGACTCGTTCACTCAGAATCCCAGCAGGTTTGGTATAAGTGTACACACAGTCTCCGACTATTGCTGACAGGCACAGAAGGTGATCAGGGAGACATGGATTCTTATCCTGGCTCTGCCTATAAGATATGTTGTATTTGTGGCAAGGTACCTGGATGAATTCTCAGGTAAGAATGTTCTTTTGTTTCCCAGATACATTGTGGGAATTGAGAGACAAAGAACTGTAAAATGATAATATGGCTCTAAATCACTATTTTAAATAGAATAATGAGAGCATACCTGTTTGGGGATTCTAATCATGACTTAGAAAGTGCTGTGCTGCCTGGATTTGGAATTGTTTCAGGGTGAAAAGAGTTTCAAGTTCACTAAAGATATCAAAAATGATATATAATGGCTGGAAGTTGGCTATGAATGATTTAGGTTCAAGTTAAATATTGCAGGATGAGACTGAAATCCATGGCATATCATTTTTCATTCAATTTGAGATACTATTCACTGTAATATGTACCAATACTTTACATAGGAACAAGAAAAAAAGCCCGCTGGCAATTATAATTCCAAGACACTTGTGCTTGTGCTATACATTTGGATTTTTGAAAATTAAAATGTGAAAATATAAGATTCTTAGAAACAAAAAATAAAAAATATATGTGTGTACACATATATAATTTTTCTTCATATATATATTTTTAAAAAATACACACCACACACACACACACACACACACACACACACACGTTACTACTGATCATCTCATGTTCACCAAAAACTATGTGTCTAAAACTAAAGTCAATATATCTACCCCTGACCTTGTTCTCTTTTCCTCCTCCTTTTTTTATGCTGAATAGCCTGGCTCGTTTCCCAGTAGCTTGACTGGCTTCTCTCTCTCTCACTCCCCATACCTCACTAGTCATCAAGTTCTTTGGTTTCTTGTATTCTCTCTGCCCTGTTTATTCTTTTTCCTTTTCCCCGTATTTGACTAACTTTGCCTCACTGTCAGACTCCACCTTTGATGTTGAAAACAAAATGGTGAAATGAGCCAAGTTCAGATTAGTAGATCCCTGTAGCTCCCAGCATCTACTGAACTCCTATATTTCTATTCACAACCCTTATCCTTCGTGGTAGTCAATCAATTCCCTGTCTGTACCTACCACTAAAACACAAATTCCTCTGCAACAGGAATGTCCTCCTGTGTCACAGTTGAATCTAGAAAGTGCCACATGTGGATCAATTGTTGTATAAAACCCAATCAATGAATCAGTATTTGTTTAGATTTTAAAAAATAAAAGTGATTTGATCTTCAGGTATTATAAAGAGGAATATGTACAAATAACATTCTCAAATTGAAAGAGGTCCAAAAACAAAACAAAACAAAAACAAAACAAACTAAAAAAAACCTCAGCCCAATGTTGAGCAAAAGAACAATCATTTAAGTCAAATAAAAGCTAAATGCACTAAATTCTAAGTGTAAAATGTTCACTTTATCAAGTTTTGCCTTCATGGCAGACACATACTGTGTATCATAGTCAAGAAAGTTTTATTTTAGCAGTTTGTGTTTCCTAACTCAAAGCTACCCTCTTCATCTTTTGGGAGAATGATCTATAGTCTACATTGATTGTAGTTCTGCTTCTATAGAACAGGAGGCTCTTAATGGAACCCGTGATGGCTTTGGGTCAGAGAATTAAGAATACAAGCCTATTCTTTCCAGGATTTTTTTTAAAAAGGAAATAAAAAAGGTTAACTTTCTTGAAGAGCTTGCCTAAAAATGAAGTTGAAGTCATTATCAATGGACTCCATATTTTTACTCAACAGACATTCTTCTATCAGACATATGACAATTAGAAAGTTTACATGGTAGAAATCTCAATGTCTCTAGAATTTAAATTTCTTTAATTCTATATGCTAACTCAAGAATATGGACTAAATAAGTTAATTTATGAATATCAGTTTCCTACTCTGTAAAATGTAGGTGATAATATATGACTTTTATATGTATTAAAAGTAAAATTAAATGAGATGTTAAATTTTTAAAAATTCTTTGGTTTAAGTGAAGTTCCTGACACTTAAAAATGTAAAACAAAGTAAACATAAAAAAATAAAATAAATCTTAATGTTATACTAGAAACACAATAAAGCTCTTTATTTTAGTTAGAAAACAGAATTCAGGGGTGCTTGGGGGACTCAGTCAGTTAAGCATCAGACTCTTGATTTTGGCTCAGGTCATGATTTCATGGTTTGCAAGTTCAAGCCCTGAGTCAGTCTCTGCACTGACAGTGTGGAGTCTGCTTTGGATTCTCTCTTTCCCTCTCTGTCTGCCCTTTTCCTGTTCATACTCTCTATCTCTCTCTCAAAATAAATAAATAGACATTAAAAATGTTTTTAAAAAGGAAAAAAGAATTCAAATTTCCCAGCTGTATTTTATAATAACATGGCTGGTATATATAAGGCATTATGTAATGTAATAATTTGACATTTTAAAAATCAAATGGGATTTTTACCAGTAGTTCATAGTGATTTTTTCCAAAACAAGTTAAGACCTAAATGGCATATTGAAAAAGCAATACCTCTCATGGGCATCCCTTATTTAATGCAAGATGCTGAAAAGTCATAGAATAAAATAATGACAGACACAAGAGGTATGTCAGGTAGGAAGTCTACCTGAAAAGATTTTGCAGAGAGGAGCCTGGGTGGCTTAGTTGGCTGAGTGTCCAGCTTTGGCTCAGGTCATGATCTCATGGTTCATGGATTCGAGCCCTGCATCGGGCTCTGTGATGACAGCTAGCTCAGAGCCTGGAGCCTGTTTCAGATTTTGTGTCTCCCTCTCTCTCTGACCCTCCCTTACTCACAAGTGTCTCTTTATCTCACACACACAAATAAAGAAAATATTTTTAAAAAATTAAAAATAAAGAAAGAAAGGAAAAAGAAAAAAATTTGCAGAGATAATCAGATAGCACTAATTTATTGTTGCATATTTGTATAGTCACCTTGATTTCTTCATGCAGCAAGTTTTACCCTCAGTGTTCTATTAGTATTGAAGAGTTAGAATGGTATGAAACAGTTAATGTTCTCCTTAAGAAAAAAGTTCTTTTATTCCTGATTCAAGATGACATTTTTTTCCTCATTTGTAACATGATAGATATTCCTGTCCTTTGGGTAAAGTATTTGATTGAACATTTAAGTTACTTTTTTAGATCTTCAATTTTCACTGATTCATCTCAATAATACCTTGGCTTTTTCACCTCTCACCACCCCTAGCTTTAATATATCCCAACATTATAGGTAATGTTCACAAAAATCACAAAATCACTTTGTGTACTGTATTATTGAGAACTACAAATGGTCTTAGAGAATCTTTAGCTGAAAATCATATTTTCTTTTAATATTAAATCATGGGTATTTGCCATGGTTTAATTAAATAATTCAGTTCTTCACACATGCTAAATATTGGATGGACAGTGCTGGTTGATACATTTTCAATGCCATCAATTCAGTGCCATCAATTTTCAAACTCTTTTAAGATTAAAGTCACAAATATATTTGACTCTCTCTTTTTATAAGAATTACAAATTTCCAATATGAGTACTGGATGATGCAAACTCTTTAGTTTCCTAAACCACAAAAATTGTATTCATCAATGATTCTAATAGCTGGGTGTCATAACCATTGAATTCATGACTGATTGAGTGGAGATCAGGATTTTGCAGCTAATCCCACATGTGCCTGAAGGTTTTGTACACTAATATAAGGAAAGGAGCACAACAACTTTCTGTGTTGTAAACTGTAGATTCTTAATATGCTACATTGGGTATGACCCTCAGGTTCCTGAAACACTGTGTCAGCCTTGTCTAAAGAAATTAAAATTTGGGTTTATCCATGCTATGCTTCAAGAAACAGATTAAGAGTAGAAAATCCAAATTTCTTTTTCCAAATCACTTTTTAACATAATAATAATTTATTATTTTAATTACTCAGTCTCTGTCTCTTCTCTTTATTTTTTTAACGTTTTTTAACGTTTTATTTATTTCTGAGAGAAAGAGGCAGCATGAGAAGGGGAAAGTCAGAGAGAGAGGGAGATACAGAATCTGAAGCAGGCTCCAGGCTTGGAGCTAGTCGTTAGCACAGAGCCCGACGCGGGGCTTGAACACACAAACCATGAGATCATGACCTGGGCCAAAGTTGGCCGACCACAGACTGAGCCACCTAGGCCCCACATTTGTCTCTCCTCTTTAAAATGTAAATTTTATAAATAGTGAAATAATTATGTATTTTGTTCATTGTATACCCCCGAGAACCTGAAAAACTACTAGTCTTATGATAAGCACCCAATACATTAATATATATATACATATATATTATAATATATATTATATATAATATATGATATTATATCATTATTTCATATATTATTATATCATATATTATCATATATATATTATCATATATATGTATATTATATATGTATATATTATACTATATATGTATATTATATATGTATATATACACATATATACATATATAAAATACATATATAATATACATATAGATATATTATATATATATATATTGATAGAGAGAGAAAGAACAGGGGAAGGGCAGAGAAAGAGAGGAAGAGATAGAATCCCAAGTAAGCTCCATACTGTCAACACAGAGCCCAACATGGAGCTGGAGCTCACAAACGGTAAGATCATGACCTGAGCCAAAACCAAGAGTTGGATGCTTAACCCACTGAGGCCCCAGGTACCCTAGCAGCCAATACATTTTTTAAATATGTAAATGATCTTTAATTTTTTAAAAAATAAAGGTAAGTATTATTAGCTCCAATGCACAGATGGAATGAGAACACAAGAACTCCTTGGTCTAATGTTCATGCCTAGTAGGTAGCTGAGCTAAAATTTAAATCCCAAGGTATGTGAACCTTTAGTGAACCTTTAGTCTTTGCTTTTTTTACTATACACAAGAGGGATCATTTATTGCCCAAAAGAAAGTCACTCAAATAATAGATCTTATATTGGAATAAAAAATTCCATTGTATAATCTTTCCTCCTCTATTTCAACTATTTACACTGTGATAACATTAGTAGTAAATAAGCTAAAGAAAGGAGATTGTGAAAAAACATGGAAAAGAATAGATCAACTTGGGGGGAAAAAAAGAGGATAGGAAAAAATGAAAAAATATATATATAATAGAAGAAAAAGCCAGAGTGTCTAGTAGAAAGTGTTCCCCAAAACTGTATATGTTCTAATTTTTGTAAGACTTGGGATATTGCACACTCATGAACTGTCCATGCATTATTTTTTCTTATTATTTCTTCTTCTTCTTCTCATTATTATTATTATTATTATTATTATTATTTCTATTATCTTCCATTTGCTCATGTACCAGAAAGTGTAAAGATACAATTAAATAGAGCTTGTTTGCTACTCTTCCCATAATAATTGGAGGGAAAATTCTATTCATTTATGAATGAGAATTGATATGAATTGTACCTGGTATATATGGTCTACCAATATTAAAAATATTATATATAGATAATTTTATAATTAATAAATAAAATTCAGTTAGTCATTAGATGTTGTCATTCCATACCACCTTATTATCTAGGTTTGCCCATGAACAAAGACTATTTTTCATAGTAATTAAGATCATACATTTGTCAGAGAATAGACCAGCATTTCAATACCGACTCTGTCATGTCCTCAGCATATGACCTCAGGATGATGTTCAATGCTTTCTAATGTTCTGTTTCCCCAATTGTAAAGTGAAGTTTATTTGTGTGTCTGCCTCAAATAGATACTGTGAAAATCAAGAGGAGATAATATTTTAAAAGTCATTGCTAAGCACTTAAAAAACATTTTCATTTTTCTTATATTTTGACTGATGCATCTGCATATACTTTCTTTTTTCACTTTCTCCTATAAATATCACGCATAAACTTAGGTCTTTATAAATTTAATTTAGGGACACCTGGGTGGTTCAGTCAGTTGAACATCTAACTCTTGATTTCATCTCAGGCCATGATCCCAGCCAAGTTTATGAGATTGAACCAGCCCTGGATTAGACTCTGCTGAGTATGGAGCTTGCTTAAGATTCTCTCTCTCCTTCTGCACCTTTTCCCCACTTGTGCTTTCCCCCACCTCTCTCTAAATATATATATATTATATATGAATTAATAAATATTTATAAATAATATATTATATATAAATTAATAAATACAAATATAAGTTTAACACCGTTGTTGTTGGTGGAGGTCCTGTCTATGTTGTTGGGTATTTTTCCCAGTTAGTCGAAAAGTACTTGATAGAGTTAAAGGACTTTAAAATGGACTTTACAAAAAGAAGCAGGAAAAATAACTAGTGGACAAATACTAGCTAGGGAATTTTTTAAAAGAGAGATATCTCATTTTTATGGCTCTCATGAGTCATCCTAAATGGATTATATCCAGGCCGACATTAATTTGTATGATTCTTCTGCTGCAAAGGGAATATAGCAGATGGGCTATTATTATTCATATCCTTTACAAACAATAACTGATAAATGCCATTGGCATTACAAGTTCTTTGGGAGTACATAAGTTTATATAGTGTAAACTCAAATAAATCACTAGAGTTTCTAAGTATTCCAAGTATTACTGAGAATTGGCTCATATTTCTCATTGATATGATAAAAGGAAAAAAAAGACATGGATGACATTGAGATATAAGTTATCCCCATTCTAACTTTGGATAAAAGAAAGCTTGTCATTGAAAAACCTTCATTATTTTCTCAACACTTAATTTTTAAAAATTTTATATCTAGTCTACCACTTTAGTTCACATTGATCTCCATTTCTCTATTTAATTTTCCACAACTAATATTTTTCTTTATTTCAAATAAATGTAGATTCTTTGTAAACACAAAGAAACGATCCTTAAGTTATTCTGACATATATAATTAATTATTATATTAATATAAACTGATTGTAATTGAGTTTTGGTCTCCCTTGGTAAGTTCTCAGTATCTTCTTGAAACTGACAGTATTTGCAGAGAACTTTGAGGTAAGTATTCAAATCTGTATAGGCACAGCTACAAAGAGAGAATTTCACCAGGTTTTTTGAGTGGCAGAAGGAAACCACCCACAGTGAGCAGTGTTCACCACTGAGCACTACATGGAGGTACCAGCAATGGGGAAGGATGTTAGCAAATTTAAAAAGGGGTAATGGCTATATCTTTCAGGTTTAAAGAGCTGGTTATGAGAAATTAATCATGAAGGCTTATTTGTGAAAAGTTAGTTATCAAAATATAAGATTCATGAAGCTTAGGCAGGGACATAAAGTTTAGCTATGAAGAGTTAGTTTTTTTAGATAAGGGCCATCTTCAAAAAAATAAAATAATTAGTATTCTCATTCTTTCTTCAGAACTTAAGATCTCACTACTACATTAGCCTATGGAAAAATGAAGTGTGTTTTGTTTCCACAAAATATTTAAATAAGCTGATACCATGTGTAACAGAATCAGGTCTCCATTCTTCTCAATTCTTGTCTCCAGAGAAATCAGTAGAGGTGCTATGTATTCGTTCTTGTTCATGGTGTGTCTTAAGCAATTAATTTTAAGTTTCATGGTAAAAAAAATGTAAATAATATTATATGTAGAATCTTGTCACTTTTTGATTATCTAAAAAATATTATTAACTAAATTTTGAGGTAAAATTAGTTTTTAATGTTTTTTCATTTTGAGAGAGACAGAGAGACAGTGAATAGGGGAAGATCAGAGAGAGAAGGAGAGAGAAAATCCCAAGCTGGCCCTACCTGTCAACACAGAGCTTGAGTTGGAGTTCCATCTCATGAGCCATGAGCTGAGATCAAAAGTTGGAATCTCAACCGATTGAGCAACACAGGTGTTATTAGCTATTATAAGTTAGGTTTTATTACAGGTATTATCATTTTTAAATTCCTGAGTGATACTAAAAGTGTATTAAATAAAGTAGTAAGATTTATAAAGACTATTTCCATCTTGTTCTTCTGCTTTCCATAGTCAGTTGCTAATAAATGTACTTTTTTAAATTAGAAGAGTGGCAGTTCAATTAATGTCTAGTCTATTTTAATATGGAGAAATGTTTAAAAATAATTTAGGAAAGATTCTACAAATTAATTGTGGTTAAGCCAAAAATAGCATGGAATTCTTTGGATCCATGGCTCTATAATCTGATGCCCATGACTAATTCGTTTTACATGTCACCTTGGTTTAAATCACTTGTGCTATTTAGGTGTGAGAGGTTATTCTGAGTTCTAATTCAGCTTTATTGCTGAATCAGCTATTTCTTCAACGTTCTTCCTGAGGTCTATCTTTTAAATCATTTTTATCCCTCATGTATGTTTTCTGATCACTGAGTCTGCAGATGGGGCAATATGTTAACAACTGATGTAGAAATTGCATTTAATTTCTTAATAAAAAATCATCAAATATTTAGTGAAAACATTAAATGTGTTAAATTAAAAAATACTAAAATTAGGCTTTGCCTTAATAAAGAGTAGTTTTATACTGGGTCATCTGGGTGGCTCAATCAACTGGGGTTTCTACTCTTGATTTTGGGTCAGGTCATGATCCCAGGGTAGAATGCAATCGAGCTCTGCACCAGGCTCCTCACTGGGCATGAAGCCTGCTTGAGGTTCTCTCTACCTCTTCTTCTGTCCCTCCTCCACTTGCAGGCACATGCGCACTCTTTCTCTCAAAAAAACAAAAAAACAAAACAAAACAAAAAGCAGTTTTGTACCATTTACCTTTTGAGGGAATACTGCAGGTTTTCCAGCCTATAGATGTGGGCAGGGTGTAGTCACTACTGCTCTATACAGGATCTAGTGAGCCAATCATTTCACCATGATTAGTTAGTCTCACACCATTGCTGCTTAACATGGTAGCTTATGTTCCAACGGCTTCATGGTGAAGGCTATTCTCAGAGTGCAGCTTTAAAAATAGGTTTGTGGGTTGAGGAGTGGGAGGAAGGTTCACACTGTTATTACAACGCAGTCTGAATCTGTGCTCCAAGGACATGAGGTTGTTCTAAACCTGTGGTGGAAAAACCTGTGTGTTTTCCACAACAGATGGGGAGTAGGAGGGGAATTTTTTTTTCCTGTGTGCTCCCTATAACTAATATTGTTTAGATATGTGTAACAAACCAGTGCTTCAAGTGGAGTGGCATCGTACCACCCACATGAATGATTGAGGGTGAGGGTCTATGCCAAATCTGTTTTCTCTGCTGCTATTTTAGTTGAGTGAGAAAGTGTTATCTTCACCACTGCAGGACAATAAGCTTCAGGTTAAGTTAGTTCTCTGCTTGCAGAGATGAAGTTCAATTTGAATGGAGAGTACAAACAAGGTTAAGGAGTTTCTTAACTCCAGAGCTTGCTGCAACTCCTCTAAAAGTAAGACAATAGTCTGTATCCAAACACCGGAAAGTAGGGAATGTATTTTAAAGACGTTGCTAGCATTCATCATATGTCTCGATGTTAGCGTAATATTTGGGATGCAAGCTCTGTGTCTGCTGCCTAGTTCACTGCACTCTATAATTAAAGCTTCTCATTGTTATAGCGGCAACGCAGGATTCAAATAAACAACCTAGGATTTTGACATTTGTGGAAAATAGTACTGAAAAATCATTACAAGAAAATGAATATTAAATAGCTATAGGTGCAGTATGATCAACTTAGTCACCTACCGAAGAAAGTGAGGAATTGCATTTGTAAAAGCAAGTTACGAAGTGTGGGGGGAAACAGCCGGTTAAAATACAGATAAATCACTTTTTATTCCATTGTGCGGCATTCGGCTTTGGGACCTGATCGTCTCAGAAATTGTGGTGTCTCCTGAGAAGAATTTCTTGCTGAGAGAGGGTTAGCATGTTAAAGCAGACAGTGTTTGGGATTACTCTACATATCTCCACTATAAATAGGATACTTTCAAAATGCTGTTTTGAGCTATTCAAGTGAGCTAGTGATCAGATGTGGCAGACTTCACAATAATGACGGACTGACATATGAATAGGGGAAAGCCTCATCATTTCAGATGGACAAGGCTTGATGAATTCAAATGATAACCTATAATCTTTAATTTAAACTAGCTACCTAGCTGATAAAGGTAATGATTTATCATGTGGCTTACTCATTTACTGTTAATCAACAGGATTCACATCTTTGAAATCCCTAGCTTTCAGGAATCTGTAAGAGGATTCATGCACGTGTTCTACTTTATGCTACTGATTTGCAAAACAATGAGGCTGGTAATGATGTGAAAGATTTAACTGGCTCTCCTTGTGTCTCCTCTATCTGAACTGATTGTTATTTGTAAAGAGAAATCTTCGGAAGCCTGTGGTTCCCACAGGAGGCTGAGCAGCCAGCCACTGGGTTGAGGATGACATCCTGTGTCAGGGATCAGAAATCAGCCAGTTAATAGCTTTGCACTTAAAATTGTCTAATATTTTTTCTTGTTAAAGGCCAATTTTCTAACATATAAAGTCATTTTCACATCCTTGATATATTGTAGACTGAAAGATTCTTTGAAAATAGCAGTGCTACTCTAAATGATTTCTTTCTAAAGCAGGATAACTTGCTAAATATTTTATGCATTAAATCATTTTATAATTTAGATTTATGTAATCCAGGCCCAAGAAACAAAACAATTCTTGTCAGTATTTATATTAGAGATTCAGATTTTGCTGTTATTTTACAAATGGTATGTTGCAACGAGATTTTGCGTTAGTAAAATCAGGGCTAACCAATTCGTTCCTCTGATTGTCAAAAGGCTAATTTGTGCTATTTCCAATGAACGCAAGATATTTTAAGTAGTCCAAGAAAGAGTCTATGTAGTCATCATATTCATTTTTCTATTCATTCATTTCTAAATGTTTCAAGAACATTTAAATTAAATCTCAAGTATTGGGACATGAAAAAGTATTATAAGTACATATGCTCACATAAGTTTTGAGAATTTAAATTATTTTATCTAACTAAAGAAAAACAAATACATTTCTGGCAAAATAAAAAATTCAGGAGAAGGATTTAAAATCAACAAAGACATAGTTCAGAAAATGTTACTTTATTTGTGCCCCTAAATACACACACACACACACACACACACATTCTCTTCCCTTAAAAAATATTTACCTAAAAGTTGTTTCTGTGATTTTATACTTTGAACGAGGAAAGAAAGGAGGGAAAGACAGAGAGGAAGGAAAGTAGGTACGGCTGAGGGGAGGTTAAAAAAAAGAAAAATAGCTGTAAAATAATGACAGCTTCCTTATTCCAGAATTCAAAGTAGTATCTCTTCACCTTTTAGCCAGAGACAGGTCTTTAAACTTTGTCTTTTACAAAGCATGAGTAAATACTCTGTTCACTAGTCATTTATCAACACCTACGATCACTAAGGAAAAACAAAAAAAAAATTGACATCTGCCACTTTCTCCTACTTTTCATTTCTTCTTCCTCCTCCTCCTACACAGCTTCTGTGTTCCTGTCTCAGCTTCATAATCTGTCCATTTTGAATTAAGAACACGTTGGCAGGTCTCCTCACCGACAGGGTGCATCATACATTGGCCTCTGTGACACTGAGTCAGATACTGCTCGGTTCCTACGATTGCTAGTGAATACCATCACTCTCGAGGCAAGCAAAAGTGAAAACCAGAAACAACAGCAGGTGCTGCATCTGTTGGAAGGGAACAGAGTTAAGAACTGTTGATGACTCAGTGACAGTTCTATTGATCTGTTTTTTTCTTTCTTTCTTTTGGTGAGGATATGATGTAAAATAGATGCCTCAGCAGTGGGGGCCTATGGCAATGAGATTTACACATTGCTATTATTTTTAGCTTGTTTTGTGAAATGTGATGCTACAATTACTAATAATGTTACAGAATTCATTTATAGTCTTTTAGCTGAGAGCCCAGTAGCTGTCACCTGATTAAATGTGGAAGCCAGGCCTTGCAATTATTTTCCAATTTAGTTTGTAGTGCATTTCTCAAATAACTTGAGCAAGAAAAATTTTTTTTTTTTTCAAATATGGTTATATTCTAACAAAACATGTTCTATTCTCTAGATCAGTTGACCCATTTTAGCCAGGTAAACGTCTTTGATTATGCCAACTAAATGCCTAAAAAAAGTAACAGTATTTTTTACTTTGGAATGGTCGTAGTATTACACTGTATTGACTCTTAATATAAAAAAAATAAATTTACGAGGTCACAGTCATCTGATTTAATCTGAAATGCCCCTATCTTTTGTGTAATTAGTAGGAAATTCAGAAGACAAATCTTGCTTCGTTTCTCTCAGGGATTTTTTTGCTCATTGACTCTTGCTTGCCTTAAAGGAAACAAGTGAACCAACGAAAGCCTCCACAGTCATAGTAATTTCCCCAATAATCTCTCACCTTGACCACGGAGGCAATTTTTTGCAAATTTAATGAAGCCAACACATTTCATTAATAAGAAAAACATTTCTTTTTAAGGAATCGCATTCCTTAAAAAGTAAGCTGTTTTTACAATTTTGATAAACTCCAAACTTCTTTTGCTGAGTTCTGTCATATTCTATGAACCTTGTCTTTGCCTCTTCTGTGGTTTGGTCTTTGTCTGACCAAAGGAGTAGGTGACTAACTAGAATATCACCCATGTACACTTCACCAAGATTATTGCTTTGTGTTTCCCATTGCATTAGCAAATGTTTTGCTGTCATTGTGGAGAGATAAAGACATCTGGAAAGAGAAAAGAGTGTATATTCTTGGAAATACTTCCATTTTATGCACGTCTCCCAAAAAAGATATTTTAAAAAGGCATTTCAAATTTCCATTATGGAATCACTTCTGGGCCTTTTGGCTAATATCAAGTGTCAAATTTCCATTTTGGAGAATTAAATTCACGCGCTAAACAGATACTTATCAAACAAACTAGATACATGGCTCTCTATCATAATATCAGGGATACAAAGATTACAATTTATTTACGCTTAAAAACTATTCAGCACAGTTCAGGAAACATCACATAAACAGCCTAGAAGAGCTCACATGTCTAGAGACCTTCACCTGAGTTAGGAACACTATTCTAGGTGTTGTACATATGTTATATATACAACAGTCCTCTGAATTTGCACTTAATGGATTCATTTAAGGATAAAGATCTTGGGGTTCAGATAGCAAAATTTAGTTCCTTCAGACCAGAGCTAATAAGTGAGGGTACTGAGAATCAAATCTGTGTGTTACTGAGGCAGACATCAGGATTCTCCCATAGTCAAATTGCCTTTGAAGTTTTGAGAAGTTATGTTTGGCCTGGAAGATCAAGGATGGCTTTAACAGTACCTTGACATATAAATCATACTGGATAGGTAATCATAGCCAAAGCAAAAGAGTAGCATTGCCAACCAAGAAAGAGAAATTTGTGCTTAGGGACAAATTCTTCTTAATTAGAACTAATAGGTACATTTAGATTGATAGATAGGTATACATAGATGAGACAATCTTAAGAATGCAGATTCAAGGCAAGGAAATCATAGAATGCCTTAAAAGTTCATATTGCATATTATAAAAAGGTTCAAAAGAATAGAAATATATATATATATATTATTTCTAGGAGAGAGAGAGAGAGAGAGACAGCGTGAGCAGTGGAGGGTCAGAGAGAGAGGGAGATGCAGACTCCGAAATAGGCTCCAGGCTCTGAGCTAGCAGTCAGCACAGAGCCCGACGCGGGGCTCGAACCCACGAACCGCGAGATCATGACCTAAGCAAAAGTCGGGCGCTTAACCGTCTAAGCCACCCAGGCGCCCCTAGAAATAAATATTTTTAACATATGAGTTGTATAATAAAATCTATAACTTATTTTTTTCTTTAATAAGTATACTCTGGGCATTTTTCCACATCAGAAATCATTCACACATTTTATGGATTAATTTATTTAACCTATAAGCCTGTTTTAGCTATTTGGTTTGGTCCATTTTCCATCTTTTTATTTTATCATTAAAATCAATACTAAAATAAATATCTATAGTCATATATTCTTTTTTTTTTTAAGTAAGCAATATCTACACCCAACATGGACCTTGAACTCACAACCCTGAGATCAAGAGTCACATGCTCTTCTAACTGAGCCAGCCAGGCAGCCCTATAATTACATACTCTTAGATATCTTCAATTATTTCAAGGTAAATTTTTAAATTTGGATGATCAGGCAAATATTAAACATTGAGATAAAGGGGTTTTAATATGTTTTATCAAGTTATTCGGTAGAAAGTTTCTACTAATTTATATTCCTACATTGGCAAATGAATCTTCCCTAGAAATCATTTTCAATACATCACTTAACATAATTTTTGAAAACTATTCCCCTATTTTTCTAACCTCAGTTGCTAAAGTTGACTTCCATACACTCAGCTCCACATGTTGAATGTTAACATAGCACCCTGCTCTTTGTATCTATTTTTCAGATTTCTTTCATTCAAGGGCCAGTTTTGGCTTTCATGAAATCCAGACAACAGCAAATTTTCCTGAATTATTTATTTATTTATTTATTTACTGATTTGCTCACTAATCTATCCATTCATTTATTCAACAAAATTTTTGAGGACCTAGTATGTATTGGAATTACATATACAGACATTGAATACAACATTTAAACTACACTTTGGTCATTTTTATTGAAAAGATTATGTAAAGTTTATCCAAAGGGCTTTTTAAAGATGCAAGTTCTAATGTCTTTCATAACTTTTTTAAAAATTTTATCTCTCACACTTTATCTATGTGCATATTTGAGAACAATATTGAATTTGCATCACAAAGTATCCATGTGTTTGAGGTTTCTTATTTAATATTTTAACACTTGATTTCCACTCATACTGTAATTTATCTCTTACTACATGTTAAATCTTTACTTTCCAGTTTTAATCTCTTGATAGTGAATAAAATAAAATAAATTTGAATAGAATGTGAAAAGCAAAAGAAATGGATAGATGTGAATAAATATATTAGGTCTCTGTCTTTTTTCTCTCTTTCAAACTGACAATATATCTGTACATGTGGCTAGGAGCTTCACACTAAATGACCCAGTAATCTTGGGGATAACATGAGTCAAAATATGAAAAACAAAAAGTTATATGTTTTCAGAGACAGAATGATCTAGGATTAAGTAAGAAGTAACATATGCCTATCTTTTGAGTGTTTTGCTTGGCTTATATTCTAAAAAGAGTGATTCAGTTATATATTTTAGAAAAGTAATAATCTAGTCAACTAGCGTAGCTGACTCTGGGTTTAGCATTTCAAGAGCTACATGGAGGGGTTGTCCATGCCCACCCCACTCCCACCTCATCCCAATCCACAGCACAAACTGCTACAAATAGGAAGAGGAATTCAAAGCCTATGTGCCTAGGTCAGAATGTTAGAGAAGGTAAGAATCTCAAACATAACAAAAATGTAAAGTCATCTGGTTGGTGAAAATTATTCTATAAGACTTCTGCTTAATGATTTCTTGGGACCACACATCTTCACACAATGTCAAACAGTCATAGAGGTGTTTTCACGTGTTTGAGAGAGAAACTAACTAAATCTCTCTCTGAATCCCCACAACACTACTTGTCCAGTTTAGAGCCACGGCCTTTCCGGCCTCCTCCACTACTAGACCCGACTCCCATCTGAAGAGGACTTTCACAGGTGGCATTGCTCCTGACCCAGAGGCCCTTTGACAGCTGCCTTGCTCCTTTGGAGCTGCATCAAAGTTCAGGTTCAGTCTGGAAGTGAAACAGCCGCTATCCCCGTACATCCATAGCTGTGGTGCATCAGTAAACAAAGAACATTTTGATGGCAGCCCTGTATTCACATGACAATCTGCAGAGGTCCACGCTCGGGTCTCTAGAAACACCACCTGATGCAGAGCTACAGTCCCCAGTTAGCACGGCATAGCCAACTACTCTCTTGTAAGGATGTGGGTAATTCCTGATAAGTGTCCAATCGTCATCTTGAAATAGGGGACATTTGGAGCTGTACAGGCTCCTATAGTAAATGATTAATGTGTATTTTTCTGATCCTGACAGATCCCAAAAGAAGAGCAGATTGCTACCCATAAAACTCAGCAACGTCAATGTGGAATTACTGGAAGAATCCGAAAGTCTTTGCAGAAATGCTGTGCTTACTCCAATGTTTCTCAAAAACCAGCTATTTTAAAAGGACCAGGGTCAATATAAATGAAATAAATGGAGGCTAAGATAAAATATGTCAGAAAATTTGCCGAAAGGTTATTTTAAGGTGGCATGTTAAAAAC
The DNA here is from genome assembly GCA_017311185.1 of Proteles cristata cristata. Taxonomy (NCBI): domain Eukaryota; kingdom Metazoa; phylum Chordata; class Mammalia; order Carnivora; family Hyaenidae; genus Proteles; species Proteles cristata. The sequence goes on along the minus strand of JAESUZ010002769.1, from coordinate 153,704 downwards.
AATAATGGGCCATTAGGCTGTCTTGTTAAAGGCATTAAAGTCACAGGCACAGTGTATGAGTCACATGGGCAAGATTTTCTACTTTATATATAAAAATTTCAATATTGAATTTCTGGTAAAAGTAAAATGTTACCATTTCTGTGTATATTATTATAAATATTTAAATTAAATTGTAGGCAGAGGAGTAAGCAAAGTATTAATGCCTCTATTATGTGTTATCAAAATTCTACACATTATAATAAATATTAAAATACAGATTTAATGTAATTTTTCATTATAATTAAGTAGGCTTTGAAAAAACTATTTTAGCTAATCATTTCACATGCAGCCATACTGCTTTTACAAGAAAGCACCCAGTCATCAAAAGCATTAGTAATTAATTTACTTTTAAAACAAAATTTGAGCATCTCCAATGACTAAGATAAGGGAGTAGGCAATTTAATGATGTATAAGAAATGGTTACCTCACCTTTTAATGTAGAATTGGGGACATATGTTTGATAAATGAGGGATATGCCCTGTGAGCATGGCTTCATCTACTTTGTGCAGTGCTAAGTCTCCAGAATCCACAACAAATAATCTACCACATAGAAGAAACTCAATCAGTATTTGCTAAATAAAGGAATTATTTACAAATCTTATTGTTTAGAAAATTACTTGAATAATAAATTCTTACAACCTTTTACTGACTGTTATGCATGATTTTGGAGGCTATACCTTAATTTAATAATTTGTTTCATTTAATTTTGCAATAATTAACATTGAAGAAATCTTATTCTTATTATCTCTTTATGAGCAGTTGATGATAAAGAAAAAGTACTTTTAAGGGACATGGAACACTTTGTGGTGAATTTGTTGCTGAGAAATTTTGCCATTACTTTTTTGAATGCATGTATTTGCTTTTTTTCTTTGTTTGTTAGTTTACTTTTTGTGAGTTTTAGGATATTCGTGGCATAGCATCAACAACAACAAAAAAGACTGGATGTAGATAAAGATACAGATATGGATAACTTCCATTTAGGTACAATGTCTCATGACATCTGGTTAAACCACCTGCTTCTTCCTGATGGAAACTCAGGATCTTTAAATGGTTTGGGCTATTTTAGTTAAATATCTTATATCAGATATACCATATGGGATTTTTTTTTTTTGCTTACAGTATTTATACCATCACACGTTGACTATTTAATCACTTTCTGAGTCTTGCATTGTCATATTTTTTAAATCTTTAAAGTAAATTGAAAAAAAAATCTTTATTTTCTATTTTGCATTTGATCGGGCATTTAGAAAGGAGTTGATTTGTAAGTCCTGTGCTGGGCACTGTGTAGTCTGAGAAGGCACACTGTACTGTGCATACATTGGAGCTCCCTAAATAAATTCACGTCTTGAATGGGGTGAGGGGAGGAAGAGCCTGGAAAGTAAAAAGAAAGAAACAGAAGACTCCAGATGCTAGAGCTTACAGATGCTTTCATTACAGGAAACTCATATAAATGATGATGGTACACAGAATAGTTGTGGAAAGCAGAAAAAGATACCGGATCACAAGATATGCATCTGTACTCAGAAAATCACGGGCGAGATTACAGAAAACAACTGTTGGGAGTTTTGTGATTTAATCCCATTGACTGGATCACTGAACAGGACATTTTTCACTTCCAGGTTTCGTGCTTTGGCTGACCTAGGAAATCTCATGGTTTTGCTTTGTGACACATGCTTTTAGGAAAAGCTGTTATTTCTGCTGCTTTGCACTGCCCTGTCTCTACTGAGCTGCAGGGCTTCGGCAGAATTTAGAGTTTCAGTGCAGCAAGCAAACACCAGGAAATAATGCAATGCTATATAGCACTGGTGATGACAGTCCATTCTGGTGTTGGTGGCTGGAAGGGAGAGGAACTGCCACCCAGTGCTTTCACAGTGCCTGTTTCAGACAACATCTAAACTGACAAAGGAGGGTGAGATGGGGAACAAGCAAAAAAAAAAATAAAAATAAAAAAAATATATAAATTCCATTTCCTTGAGGAGTAAAAATAATTCAAAAGTATCTGAGAAAACTTAGGTATGGTAATTCCTTATTCCAAACATATATAAGTCGCAGGCAACCTTATTCTTTGGTTTTTAGGCACTTTTTTTGAGTTTAGCACAATAGGGAGAAGAAAACTGGAGGTTAGTGAATCCAGTGGGGCAAGAGGTGAAGAGAACTAAATTTCAGTCAAGACAACCAGGAAAGTACAAAGAATGCAGTCTCTCTTTCATGTGCTTTGATCGTCTTTCCTGTTTTACCCTTAATGAATACTTTCTCAAAACTAAAAATAAAACACCGCATTCTATTAAGTTGTGCTCTTCCTCCTAGGGAATTCTGATGGGGTGAGTGTCTGTTTCTCATCTTTGAATATGACTCTATATTTTCCTACGTATCGCTCATGCACATATATGCTGATGTGTGTTTTTCTTTTGCTGGGAAGCAGGCAGTGGAAAAGAAAAGGAGGAAAAAGGAGTCCATCCTAAAGACCCAAAGCAAATGTTAGTTTCTTCAAATTGCTTTTACAATTCTAGTGACTGGCACTGACCAAACTCAGTTTGGTGCGTCAGAAGATTTGCAGTGATAGCATAAAATCACACATATGCTATGAGAAGCCAGGAAGAATAAGGCAGGTAGCAGTCTGGAACCATCCACCCGGCACTACAGAGAAAGCTCTTCTGTAGCCCCACGCAGCAGCTCCTGGAAGGTCGAGGGCTGAGAAAGACACTTCTTGAACAGGAGAAGAGGCATTTCTTGCCAACACTTAAGGTGCACCTTGTGTGTACTCAGGGTGAAACTTGGTTTTTCATTCCAGATAACGTGCCCACAAGGTCTCATATTATTCTAATTGGAGAACAATGAAATCAGAGATATCATTCGAGATGCCTTTGATTTGATTTTACTAGTTTGCTTATGCCTTACACAAAGGCCACACACATGTGCCCTCCTAGTGCAGGAGCACACATCACTCAGAGCTGTATTATCAATCCTCGATGCCAGTTACCGCTTGCTTACTTGCCAGTGGACCTTTGCCATTGTAGAGAGATGCTAATATATACTTGGTCAGCAACTGGACTCATTACAAATAAGCTCTCTCCAACTAAATGATTTAAATAATCATATTAATAAATACATGATACCTGTACGTACAAGTCACCTTTTCTCCCCCACTGATGGCTTTGATTACTTTGACAGACTAAGATACGCTAATGATACAAATTAGGAGCAAGAAGAATTAAAAGGGTGTTTAACTCTGATGCTAGGCTGTCAATTTCCTATAGTGCTACCAACTTACAGATAGATGATTAAAATTGTTTCGTTTAGGAATTTTGAATATTTTAAAAATTGAATGGGTTTCTGGAGGAGGAAAAAAGAAAGAAAAAAATCTATGCTGAACTAATTAGACGTCCTATTTGATTTAACAATAGAACAGGATTATTCTTCGAGCATTAGGCTCATCCTGTATTACTATAAGAGCCTACATTTTGCTATTACAAAATGTATTTGCAAATTTCACTCGATGTATTTGGCTCATTCTGTACATTTGACATGATTTCTATATTTTCTTTAATTGTGAGTTTATAAAAAGAAGTGGTCATTTACTTCTTATTTTTTTCTAAAGTAATTATTTCCAAAATATAGTAATGGATACTGTTGGTAAGTCCCAGATACAGGAAATAATGGTTCCTTTCTCTGAGAGGCTAAAAATCTAACAGAAAAAAATGGCACATGCACACAAATAACCATATATTAGAGAATCTTATGAGTGACATGATAGTACACACAAAGTACTTTGGTTGCAAGGAAGTATTATGGATTTTTCAGTGAGGCAGTGTAGTTTTAAGCCTTGGTCTCTCATCACATAATTATAACCACCTTGAAAAATTTATTTATTTGGGTGTCTATTGAATTATCTGCATGAGTAAGTAAATAACAATACCCGTCTCTCAGACATGTGTGCATATTACTTGAGCGAATTATTTAGAACAGAGACTAGTACATAGTAAGCCCTTTTATTACACCCAACTTTGCTCCAAAGATCAAATGTATCTCTGTGGTTTTATCAGTGCTCTTCTTTGCCCTGTCTACTAGACTATAAACCATCTGAGGTCAGAGACCTTATCATATTCATTGCGATAGCCCCACTGATTCAACAGGAGTTGAACAATTGCTTATTAAATGAATAAACAAATATAGAGATGGACAAATGTTTGATAATCAGTTGGTTAAATAATATTTAGTTGTTAGAGGCTCTAGCAAGGTCTGCATCCTCACCTCTATGGAATGGTCATCTTCTTTGTCTAAGGTTACAATATTTAGAAAAGACTGTGAGAGTACAGAAGAAAGTAAAACCCCTATCTATACTGTGAAATAAGTTGAACCAGTTCTGAGGTCACTGGGGGGACACACTACTTTCCTATTCTATATGTTATAATAAATGTTCAGAAAATAAAAACACTGGTTAAAAAAAAAAAGAGTTCTATAAAAAAAAAAAGAGCTTGCCTAAAAAATTAGCACTCTTCAGTGGGTATAGCTGAATGAGGATACATTGATGCAAACAACCCCATGCAGAAAGTCAGACCTTGAGTCAGAGTCAGAGATGATACCAGCTGAGAGTTCCATAGCCCTGGACAAGTTACTTTATGTTTCTGAGCTTTACTTCCATCCATTTATTTGTTTTGAGAGAGACTGAGAGTGGGGGAGGGGCAGAGAGAGAGGGAGATAGAGAATCCCAAGCAGGATCCACACTGTCAGCACAGAGCCCGATGCAGGGATCGAACTCATGACTTCCAAGATCATGACTTGAGTTGAAACCAAGAGCTAGATGCTTAAACATCTGAGCAACCTAGGCTCCAGTTTTCTTACATCTGAGTTTTAGAGGAATGAGTTTGCTCAGTTCAGTATTGTTAATGTAGATGCAGAGTACTTGAAGGCAGAAAAAGCTGATGACATTTACAGCCCAAATGCAGTTTTTGTTTTTGTGTAATTTTTTTTATTAGCTATAAGTTTAGTTTACTCAGAAATTTAAGAAAACAGGTGAGTTATTCTGAACCACCATTATTTTCCTGGATAATGTAATAGAAATAGAACTACAACTTTGTTCTTTAGCTGGACAAGTCACAGATCTGTATTTTTTATTGAAAGAATTATACTCAATTCAATTGACTAACAATTATTGATTAAGCCTTTAAATAACATAAAATAAAGAACATTTTTGTTCATTTAGTTTATCAGGCACATTTATCTATGTGATTTTATTATTTCTCACAACTATACATGAAGATCATGTGTTCAATATCTTTGTTGTATCTCTAGATCTAGTCTCCACCTCTCCCCATCCCCTTCTCTGCTCCTCTAGATTAGCCTTTACTGACCATAAAAATAGATGGCTCTGCTATTCAAAAGATTGGCAAAAGAAAGGAAGGAGAGTGAAGTCAGATTTCTTATTCCTCTGATTCTGTCCAGTTGGCCAGGGTCTGCTCTACAGACTTTCTCTCCTGCCAGGTTCTTCAAGCCTGAGGATGGAGAAACTTTCCAGGTTCCTACACTATTCCCTACAGTTCCCCTAAATCCCACCACATTTTTATAATTACTATGTTTTTTTAATGTTTTATTTATTTCTGAGAAAGAGATACAGTATGAGCATGGAGGGTCAGAGAGAGGGAGACACAGAACCTGAAGCAGGCTCCAGGCTCTTAGCTGTCAGCACAGAGTCCAATGCAGGGCTGGAACCCATGAACCATGAGATCATGACCTGAGCCAAAGTTGGATGCTTAACCAACTGAGCCATCCAGGTGCCCCAATAATTACTATGATTTTGAATAAACTGTGACCAAGCTATCCAAATTTGAGTGTGCCATTTCCTGTGTTTTATAAACTAAGAAGCTGAATTTCAGCCTTGCCTAAAGCTATTACCTGAAAGTGTCCACAGAAGACAGGATTAGATCATTCCAACATACAGCTTCTGTACACCATTTTGAGCTTCCTTTCTTATCAATTAAGCATGCTTTTTTTTTTATGGTCACTAAAATCTGAAGAATACATTGAACATTCTGAGAACTATAAGGAAATGAAGAAAAAAGTACCTGCTTTCATAAATCTGCCAATCTAGTACAGTAATATACACATGCAACACCAATATTTATAGTAAGACAAAAAAAAAAAAAAGAAAGAAAGAAACCAAAGTACTAGATTTAAAGTGTAAAGGCCTACCTGAGTTGAAACCTGGGGTCTGTCACTTACTAGATAAGTGACCTTGAATAAATGACTAATGCTTTGAAATTTAGACTTTTCTCCATGGCAAAATAAAATTACTTGCTCTAACTATGTCATATAAAGTTGGTATTTTAAAAGAATTCCTAAGTTCTCTCTCTCTCTCTCTGTCTCTTTCTCTCTGCGTGTGTGTGTGTATACACATTAATTATATTGTGAGTTTTAAGGTTGGAAGATGCTGTCATCATGAGAATATGTAATGATCAAAAACTTTCAGAAAAACAAGTCTAATACACATTAAACAACAACTAATAACTGTCATATTCTATGTGATAAATAGCTACAAACGTCAGGTGTGAGCGTGAACATTTCAGTGGGTGAAAAGTGATTAAAAACAGTTTTCTAAACCAGGGGTGAATTTAAGATCAGTCATACAGAGTGGGAATAAAATTTAATTAAGTCTTCAGAATCAAATGTTATTTTTCAGAATTCCTAAATTCTACCTTTCTAGAAATGGAAAAATTGGGTAATTTATGTTGGCTACCTGGGTCTACTAAGTCAGAATTAAAATATTCTGTTTAGGATATCAAAGGGACCCTTTAAGTTCTTTGTGTTGCTACTGGCAAAACGCTCATTAGATAGAATTTTAAATGACTTCTGATGAGGACAGTCTCTAGGGAGTTTCTGATTTAGGACAAATAAATCCAAATATTCTTCTCAGGCATACTTATCCAATTGAAACAGATTTATTGATGCTATTAAGAACCATCTTACACTTGAAAATGGATCATAAAGATGGTGTCCCTCCAGATATATATATAAATGAGTCATATTGAGACTTGATGATGATGGTGATGAAGATGATGAGGATGATGAGGATGAAATAGAATAAGAAGGTAATAATAGTAAAAATAATATTTGATAATCCGTGATTGCTCACTTTCAGCAGATAGCATGATGACTGCCTAATATATGTAACCTTAATTAATCATCTCAGTAACACACAATAAAAACATGCTATATGTACTATAAATTACCATAATTCTTAAATGAAGAAATAGGCACAGAATTATATTAAGTTATATGGCTAATAAAAAGTGGTGCCAGATTTCAATTCCAGAATTTTTTCTCAAGGGTTGTAGTAGACATTGCAGTTATTTTACTTTTCTATGGTAAATTCTATCCTTTTGGTCTTATACAGCAATGAACTTCAGGATTTCCCAAAGCTAATTATTAAATGTCATTATTTTTTTCTAGCCAAAGGGATACAATCTTTTATTTAATATATTTTTTAAATTTTTTAATGTTTTATTTATTTCTGAGAGAGAGAGACAGCATGAGTAGGGGAGAATGAGAGACAGAGGGAGGTACAGAATCTGAAACAGGCTCCAGGCTCTGAGCTACCTGTCAGCACAGAGCCCGACACTGGGCTCAAACCCACTAACCATGAGATCATGACCTGAGCTGAAGCTGGACGCTTAACTGACTGAGCCACCCAGGCACCCCTTTATTTAATAATTTTTTAAATGTTAACTGAGCAATACTATAATTCAGACTCTATTTTTGGCTCTGAGGATTATGGTAATGAGTGAAACAGAAAAAGTTCCTTGCCCTTAGAAAGTTTACAATAATAAGAGATTGACCTGTAAACCAAAAAATATGAGTATAACTATAATGCAGTGGTTATGATCATCAACTTGGAAATTAGAAGATAAAAATAGAAATACCATATGATACAATAATTCCATATTTCCACCATTGGATATTTTACCCCAAAAAAGGTAAACACTAATTCAAAAAGATATATGCACCCCTATGTTTATTTGGATAAGGAAGATGTGGTTTATCTGTATATATGTACGTATACATACATGAGAGTGTGTGTGCACAAACGCAAATGTAGTATTACCCAGCCATAAAAAAGGATGAGATCTTGCCATTTGCAGCAGCCTGGACAGAACTAAAGGTATTATGGTAAGTGAAATAAGTTAGACTGAGAAAGACAAATGCCGTATGATTTCGCTAATATGTAGAATTGAAAGAACAAAACAAATGAGTAAGCAAACCAACAAAGGGCAGTATCAGACCCATAAATACATAGAACAAACTGATCATTGCCACAGGGAAGTGGGGGAAAGGATGGGCAAAATGGATGAAGGGGAGTAGGAGATACAGGCTTCCAGTTTGGGGATGAATAAGTCACAGGAATAAAAGGCACAGCATAAGGAATATGAGTCAATGGTACTGTAGTAGTGTTGTATGATAACAGATGGTAAGCATAGCATAATATATAGAGGTGTTGAATTACTATTTTATACACCTGAAACTAATATAACATTATGGATCAACTATACTTAAAGAAAAAAAAATTAAGGAAGATACGAATTCAAATTATCCTCCATCACTTTCTATCAATGATCTTGGAAAAGTTACTTAATCTCTCTGAAATCCAATATCTTCATCTACAAAATAAAGATAATAATATCTAATTCTAAACAGGGTTATTGTAATGATATAAATTAATATTGATAGAGAACTTAGCATAACGCTAACAATAGTCCTTTAGGGAAGCTGTTTTTTTTTTTTTTTTAATTTTTAACGTTTATTTATTATTGAGTGACATACAGAGACAAAGCGTGAGCATGGGAGAGGCAGAGAGAGTGGGAGACACAGAATCCAAAGCAGGCTCCAGTCTCTGAGCTGTCAGCACAGAGCACAATGTGAGGCTCAAACTCCTGAGCCGTGAAATCATGACCTGAGCTGAAGTCCTCTGCTTAACCAACAGAGCCTCCCAGGCACCCCTAGGGAAGCTGTTTTTAAGTACATCACAGATGCATGCATACAGGTATTAACTAGGAGTGATTATGTATACACATCCCTCCTAGCTTATCGCACTTCTTTCCTGTATTTACGGTTTCTCTCAGAAAAACTTTCAGTACTCATTAATTCCATTTCCACCAAAATTTCGTCACCACACTCATCAACACCCACTAATCCTTAACTCGCCAGCCTTAAGATTCCCTTAAGTAAATTTTGTTTTGTGTTTGGTATTTGGTGATTGTCAACCGTGCTCTTTATATTAACTCAAGAAAAAAATATGTGACTCAATTAGGACAATAAAGCTTTCTGCAGATTCTGAGAAAGAAGTTGGATTTTTGTCTAATTTCTGAGTGTGTGGTGGTGAACGTGAAGTGTAAACAAACCTATGACAGTCATTCTGTCTGTCTGAGAGAAGCCAGTCCGAAGATGTGGCCGAACCTCAAACAAAGCAAGCAGAGTGGCAACGCCCTGAGCAGCTAAAGCAAGTCAATCCTGATTTACGCCTACCCCTACCAGTGGCTTCTAGTTATAAAAGTAAGAACAAACAAACCCCACTTCCTATCAAGTATCATTTAAGCCAGTGTGAGTTAACTTCCTTTTAACTGAAACATAAAGCGACCTCACACACACTAAAACTGCTCCATTATACTATGGAAGAGAAATCAAGGGGAGAATAATCAAGGGGAGAATATATTTTTCATGCATTTTATTCATCCAGGTGGCACAATAGAAGTCCAACCCGAAGCCAATATGTGCGCTCCAACCTGCACCCGGAGCCAACCTCGGGCTTATGGCATTAACGCTGCACAAACCTGCAGAAGCTCAGGAAATGAGAATACTGAATCCTTCGTTACAAGGCCACGATAGTCTCTAAACACCACTCACGAAGATTTAGACAGTCAAATGCTGCAATTTAGAGTCTCAATCTCAAAGCTCTTTACCTTTTGCTAATAAAAATTGCAATGGAAAAACAACTAGGTAGTCTACAACCCGAGAAATCGTTTGAAACATTTTCAGAAAGTTCTTCTCCAAGTCTGATTTATTTACAACCTTTTATTTTGGGTGTTAGATGTTCTGTTCTCCTTTTCTTCCATGGGGATATATTAATAATGTAATGGAACTGACATGATATTCCTTATCTTCAAGGAGCCTGTTGTGTTTGTGTGAGTGTTTGTTTTTGCTGCAGTTTGCTAACCACACGGAAATCGAATTGTGGTGCAGGTTGGCTAGCGTAATTGTAAAGTTCTTATATGATTTTTTTTTAGTTAAACATGTCAGGGAAGAAATATGCAACAAATAATAAAATAGATGCAAACACTCATCAATCATGAGCTGCCTGCCACTTCAGTGCTACTAGAAGGGTCCTCAGAGTGACAGTCCAAATGCATGTTGGCAGCCCAATCAAAGCTTTAGAAATAAAACAAAATGTTTCATACTGGCCTCTCAATTCCCTCAGGCTGTGACAGGCTGGCTGCAATTTCATTTTTTTTAATGTTAGTTTGGAATTTCTTTATTAAATCATTTTCATTCTGACCCTTTTCCAGACACATGCATGCTAATACTGTTGACGGCTATAAAAAGTAGGGTATCCATAATCTTTGGAGAACAGTATTCTTTAGACATATTCGTGATTTATTTTAAAGCTCAGGGATAATATTGGCATGTTTTATTCTTTCAGACGGGAAGTTATGTAATCACAACATAAAAAAAGTACTTCAAAACCAAAGAAAGAGACAAGAAAAAAGGAATTTTTTATTCATTTCACCACTATTCTTTGGCCTATAAGTTACAGCTCTTTTTTTAAAGTATATAAATATACAGAGGTATAACTGAACAGAAACGGTACAATTAACATCTCCACTGCTCTTAATTTTGCCTGTAGGTTTGGCTTGACAAGCTCAAATGTGCATGCCATTTTTATTTACAGTGGGGTTACGTTCTTTTATGGGCTCAGTCATAAATTGTCATTTTAATAACAAAGGCTTCAGCATGATTTGTAAAGTTTTAGATCTGCCATTGGTCTAGTTCAGGACATATGAAGCATGGCAGTGAAAGGAAGGGATCTTGTTAATGCATAAGGATGAATAGAAATTTCCATTTCGATTTTCATTTCAAGCTGGGAAAGCAGATGTATTCTAAGAGACAGCACCACTGAACTAAATTCTTCTTTGCACCCAGTATTTCTCTCTTGAGGCAAATATCCTTTTCCTTTTTTCCTAAATAATTCACAAATTGCTTCTGCACAGAGGCCAAAGAGGGTCAGAACAAAATTCAATTACCTCATATCACTATATTCTCCCCTTACAAGGGAAAGCTGCGGTATGAGTTTTGCTATCTTAATCATATATGAAGGTTAAACACCAAACAGATGATTATAAAATTTGGGGGTCATGTTTTATTTTATTAAAAAAGGTATGCTCATTTTTACCTTTTATTAATCTGTCGTAATAATTCTTCATTCAATCCTTCTCAAACTACTCTTTTCCAGGGTTTTCCTAATTATCTATGCCAACACAGACCACAAACCATGCCCTGTGTCACGTAGGGTCTCGTCAACATGTCACATCGTGTCCTGTCACTTTATAGAGCACAGTGTGACAGATGAGATTCCAGAGCGAAGACTGCATTATCTCTTGGCAAAATGAAACATGAAAAGAAATAGATTCCTCATCTGATGTTTTTTTTCTATCTTTTTGCACTTATATATACCATATGGATTTTTCCATAAGATTTTTAAAGTTCATTAGAGTTAAAAAATACTAAATACATAATCTCTTAAACATTGACTTTTCTTATTTCCTTTATTTTAAACACCAAGCAGTGGTTCTAATCGTGATGTAGTCTCAACGATAAGAAATAAGAAATAGGCACTAAATTCTTGAAATACTGCACTTACCATTATTTGCTTTTGTGTGTGTGTGATGCTTACATCAGTTCCCCCGAGTTAAGTATGGTAATATGCATTATTCCTCTTTTGAGATAAACATACAGAAGCACAGAAAGATTATGTGGTGTATCTCAAGCCATATACCGTCTAAGCAAAGACTAGAAAGAGGCTTTTCTGCTTCTGTAAGTGGCTAGATATCACGTGCAGGGCAAACATATTGTGCGTGAATGTTGAAATGTAGAACCTAACTATGCTATATGTTACTCTGTGTAATCTTTAAAATTTTGATATTATATACATGAATGATAGGCAGAATTTTGGCCTCTGTAGTCTTTGTCCCCTTGTGTAACACCTGTGACTTTATTACATTACATGGCAAAAGAGACGTTACAAGGATAATTAAAGTGACAGATCTGTTGACCTCAAGATAGTGAGATTATTCTGGATTAGCTGGATGGCCCAGTGGAACCACATGAGCTCTTTAAAGCACAGGAGGACATCAGAGAGATGTGACAGAAGTCAGAGAGATTTAAAGGATGAGAAATATTTGAAGCCGTGTGACTGGCTTGAAGATGGTGGGGGCTACATGTCAAAGAAATGGGACATCAGTAACCGTGACCGCAAAGAGACAAGTTATGCCAAAAGCCGGAATAAGCTGGAAAATGGATCTTAGAGTCCTTGGCTAATCACTCAGCCAGCCTACACTTTGATTTCAGCCCTGTTAGAGCCAAGCCAGAGTACTTAGCTAAACCCACGTGCATTTCCGACCCATAGAAACTTTAAGATAATAAACACTTTTTGGTTTAAAACACTAAATTCAGGGTAATCTGTTAACAGCAGTAATAGGAAATTACTGAAATATGATGCTTCTCTATCATTACCATAATGTCAGTGAGCTTCTTATGCACTGTTCGAATTTTCTCTCTTGTAAAAGTGGGGCGAATATTATCTTCTGTTAATTCTCCCGCTGACTTTAATTAAGTCAATGTAGTTAAGTAGCCTGTGGTCAAAGTTTTCATGGCCTTATCGGTTCTACTCCAGCCATTTCCACTGTTGAAGGCACCATAGACTTCAGAAAAGCTGAAGTTTATTACCTCGTAACCCTATGTGAGTTGACCAGGAATTTGAGCCATGTGGTCAACCTTTGGCTTCACTTGAATCTTCTCATACTGGCAGTGACCCAGGAAGGTGGCTCTGCCCCACAGGAGAGAGTAGAGCAAAGCTATAACAAAGTGACAAACTAACCTTTGGTTATATCAGACCATGTATTCTTTATTTACTGTAATTCCCTGATTAGTCTGTGGATTCTCTCCTTAAATTAGACATGAGGTTGCAGCAGGAGAGGGCTGTCAGAAAAGAAAACAAAAAATTCCCAGCTTTGAAATTCAAATTATGCCTTTGGAGCCCTAGGTCCAAACAATAGACTAAAGATGATATTCATGAGCTTTAAAAGCTAAAGCTCAGCACACAGAAGGGCTCCTAACATTTATAAATGAAAGACTAACAAGAATAATAAATAACAAAAAAACAAAAACAAAAGCCTGCTCAAAAAGTATATGGGCCGTGAATAAGATTGGGGGAGGGGTGGAAAAAATCCTAGAAGTGGAAGGATGTCTTGCCCTCCTGACATCCCTCCACCCTGCCCCTTATTTTCAGTCTTGGGAGCCGCACAGAATTTCCTCATATCAGCATGGGGTGGGAGTATGAAAGAGCAAATGAAGGCATGGGCTTAACAACAGATAGTCAGGAGCAGTCACACAGACTCTCCCCCACCCAGCCCTTCACAGTTTGTGTGGAACTGAGCTATGTCTTTGGTGAAGGTATGGGATCAGAGGCAGTTGGATGCATGTATTTTTATCTTGCACCTGTAAGCAGCCCTAAAATGGCTCTGGCAGCCAGGAAAGGGAGACAGGGAATACATGTCAAAATAGGGATTGGGGGGGGGGAGGGCATCCTCATGCGGTAACTTGATATTTATTTAAAACTCCTAGAAGTTAATAAACATATAGCACAGTTGTAAAACACAAGGTTAATATACAAAAAAGGCAATCGTTTTCCTACAAACTAGGAATAAATAAGTGGAATGAAGTTATATATACTATAACTATATATCATAACACTATTTACATTTGTACTAAAAAAAACTTAGATATAAATCTAGTGTACAAGATTTACTATATGAGGGAAATTACAAAAACTTGATGAATGAAATCACGGAAGAACTAAATATATGGAGGGATAGTCCGTGTTCATGGGTAAAAACCTCAATATTATGAAAATGTCAGTTCTTCCCAAAAAGACATATAGATTCAGCACAATTCTAATAAAAATCTCAGCAGGTTATTTTGGGATATTGATAAACCAATGTAAAGTATATATGGATGGGCCAAACACCCAGAATAGTCATCTCGATATTGAAGAAGAACAAAGTCAGAGTACTGATACTATACAACTTCAGGACTTACCATAAAGCTATAGCAATAGACATTGTGGTATTGGTGAAACAATAGACAGCTGGATCAATGGGACAGAATTAATCTGCCCAGAGATAGATTGTCATTAACATAACTGATTTTTGAGAGGAGTAAAGACAATTCAGCAGAGAAAAGGCAATCCTTTTAACAAATGGTACAGGAACAACTAGATATCTATATTTTAAAAAATTAATCTCCTTGCAAAAATTAACTCAAAATGGGTGATACTTAAATGTAAAATGCAAAACTACAAAACTCCTATACATAACATAAAAGAAAACATAAATGATCTTGCGTATTATGATGACTTTTTTGACTCAACACCAAAGGCATGATCTATGTAAGAAATAATTGATAATCTAGACTCATAAAAATTAAAAACCTGTTCACTTTCTGTGCACTATCTCTTTCAAGATAATGAGAAGACAAACCACCATTGGGAGAAAATATTTGTGAAAGATGCATCTGCTAAAGGACCGTTACCCAAAAAATACAAAGAAATCCTAAAATTCAACAATTATAAAACAACCCAATTTTAAAAATAGACCAAAGACCTCAACAGACACCTCACCAATGAGTATAAATAGATGGCAAATAACCATATTAAAAGATGTTCAACTTCTTATATCGTTAAGGAATTACAAATTAAGACAACAAGGAGATACCATTACATTCCTATTAGAACAACCCAAATCCAAAACATTATAAACATCAAATGCTGGTGAGACTGTGGAGCAACAGCAATAGGAACTCTTAGTCATTGCTGGTGGGAATGCAAAAATGGCACAGCCACTTTGGAAGGCAGTTTGTCAGCTTTTATAAAACTAAAAGTACTCTTACCATATGGTCCAGCTCTCAACTCTTTGGTATTTACCCAAATGAATTGAAAACATATCCACACAAAAAATTGCAGGTTTATTCATAATTGAAATAACTTGGAACTAACCAAGATGTTTTTCAGTAAGTGAATGGAAAAATAAACTGTAGTACATCCAAACAATAGAATATTATCCACTGCTGAAAATAATTGGGCAATCAAACCATGAAAAGACATGGGGTGGGGGGGGTACTTAAATGCATGTTACTAAGGGAGATAAGCCAATCTGAAACAACTACCTACTATATGATTCCAACTATACGACATTTTGGAAAAGATAAAACCATGGAGACAGCAAAAATATAATTTGTTTCCAGTGGTCGGGGGGGAAAAAGAGATGAATAGAAGCACAGAGGATTTTTAGGGCAGTGAAATTCTTTTGTATGATACTATAATGATGAAGACATGCCATTATACATTTGTCCAAATTGTAAGACACCAAACTGAACCTTAATGCTGTATGTTTATGTCCCATCAAAATTCATATGTTGAAATTCCTAAAGTAATGATATTTGGATATGGGATCCTTAAGGATGATTAAATTGTGGGTGTGGCACCTTCCTGAATGAGATTAGCTCCCTTATAAAAAGACTCCAGAGAGATCCCTCACTTCTTCCAAGCTATGAGAACACAGGGAAAAGATAGCCTTCCATGAGCCAGGAAGCTGCCTCTCACCAGAATTGAATTTTTTAAAGCTTTTCTTGGATTTTACAGACTACAGAAGTGTGAGAAATGAATTTCTGTTGTCTATAAGCCGCTCAGTTTAGGACATTGTATTATAGAAGCCTGAAGGGACTAAGTTATGTAACATAAACTACGAGTGATAATGATGTGTCAAAGTAGGTCCATCACTTGTAACAAATGTACCACTGTGGGAATACCAGCAGTGGGGAAGGTCGTGCATGTGTGGGAAGTAGGAGTAGATGGGGTTTCCTGGGGTTTCCTGGGGACCTAAAAATGCTCTAAAAATAAAATTTATTAAATTTTTTAATGTTTTATTTATTTTTTGAGAGAGAAAGAGATAGCATGAGCAGGGGAGGGTCAGAGAAAGAGGGAGACACAGAACCTGAAACAGGCTCCAGACTCTGAGCTGGCTGTCAGCACAGGGCCCAACGTGGGGCTGGAACCCACGAACGGAGAGATCATGACCTGAGCCAAAGTCGGATGCTTAGCCGACTGAGCCACTCAGGTGTCCCAAATTTATTCAATTTTTAAAAAATAAGGAGAAAGGAACTAAAAGCAAGGTGAATATAAAGTATAAAATATGAAGGCAGAAATAAATCCAAATATATCAATACTACAACGAATAGACCCAAGGCAATATCATTAGCTGAGAGACTCTTAAAATATATTTAAAAAGAGATCTGTCATATGGTGTTTAAAGCAGCACACATAAAAAAATGACAGAGAAAGATGGAAGGTATAAAATGATATAGGCAAGTACTAATGAGAGCTAAGTTGATGTGATAATATTAATGAAATAGCTATGAACTTAAGGCAGAATGATTATTAGAGATAAAGTCATTACCTTACACAATAATTACAGGAATAATTTGACAAGATACTGTGATTCAAAAGAGGCATAAGCTTAAAGCATTCTCAAAATAAATAATTCAAAATTTGTCTATATTGTGAGGAACACTGGCCATAACTTCAATTAGTGTGAAGCTATAACACCATTTTTTTCCAGAAATGAAGAGATAAATCAGAATAAAAGGAAGAATATAAATAATTTAAAATATATTAATCTTTATATATTGACATAAATATTAAACTCTTAACCCTTTCAATTAATGAATATATTGTCTGCAAGCAAAAATTAACCATGTATTAAACAACAATACAGAAAATGCCAGAGATCATTACAAAAACTGCACCTAGCAAAGTCAATATTTTAGAGAGTAAACTCAAGACACAGCCATATGAGACAATAAAAATAATTACAACAATTATAATAAGTAATATTAAATGTAATATAGTTATACACACATGTTATTATTTTTAAAAATATGAAAAATTTGTGCTCATTTGAAGTTTTCTTTCTGTGTTCTGACACAGCAAGTTATTTTCGATTTTACTTTTATTGAGTATTAAATTATATAAATAAGTCATTATGTTTAAAATTTTAAAACATAATACCTTTTAAAATAGAAACATAATACAATAGGCCTAACTAAACAAATATAACCTATATTCAGTAAGATATATTAATGACATATTTCCTTCTATTTTAAGACACAGTAGGGTATTTTTACCCCTCTGTTTCCTTTTCCAATAATTCTTCCCTGCACTGCCTTCAGCCTTTAGGACACCTTTCTTTTATTTGGAGGTAAAACTGAATACAATCAATCACAAGATTAATTTCAATTTCCATTTCTATTTTTAACAGGTACTCCTTACAATAATTTCTGGTGTCAGTCTGGTACCATCGAGCTGTACAGCCTCCCAATAAAAGCATTTGAGCATGGAATACTAGTATTTTACTTCTCCCTGAAATAGCAAAATTTTAACCTTGTTGGAATAACTTTCTGTTCTCCCAATGCCCCTATACCTAGTATCTGCAGTTTTGTTTAGGCAAGCCAGTTTTTGCAGTCAAGTCCTTTGCATCTGTAAATTCATCATACAGAGTATCCATCTCTATAATAGTTTTTTTAAAAAAAATTTTAATGTTTTTTATTTACTTCTGAGAGGTTGAGAGAGAGCAAGAGAGAACGAGAGAGAGAGAGAGAGAGCAGGAGAGGGTCATAAAGAGGGAGACACAGAATGGGAAACAGGCTCCAGGCTCTGAGCTAGCTGTCAGCACAGAGCCCGCCGACGCGGAGCTCGAACCCACTAAGTGTTTTCTCCATACTCATCATCAACATATTTCCAAATTAGACAAGGATGTTCTTCTTTCCCACATTTTGCCAAAATGATTTTATAGCAGATTTAAAAAATATTTTCTGTGGGAGGAACTAATGATACATGTCTCATAAGAACTTCTGCAAGTCAAAGGCTTCATTATGTGCTTCTGATGAAATGAAAAGTGACAAAAACTTTCATTATTATAGTGTCAATATTACAAGGTATGCAGGACATTTAGCAATTAGAACTGTTCATTTTCTTTGGTATGAAGTTTATAGATGAACGGAATTTGCCAAATTTTATATTTGCACTTCTTGCTGAATATGCAGACAGATAAGCATGGCCTGGTTTGTATTTGGTTATCAGCAATCTATGCTCTTTATTTTCATTAAAATTTTCATGGAAATTAAGCATACTATTTGAAGCTTCATTTCAGAAATCCAAGTATCTACGAGTCAGGAGGAATATTTTTTGTCGTTACCCTTGTTTTGTTGCTGTGATTTGACCTATAAACTTGATATAAGTATGATCATTAGTAAGATCTGACAGACGCACCACTACCTTGTAAGGAACATTTTCTTATTTTTTTTAAACAAAACACATTTTAGTTGTAACCTCTGAATTGGAAATTTTACATTACTCACTGTCATTGAGAAATCAAGGGATAGATATGGTCATGTATGTTCATGCATGTGATCTGCTCAGGCTAATTTAGAAACCATCAGTTTTGACTGAACATTAATGTTTTGCAGAGATAAAAAATACCATGATTGCCTTAGAAGTACTTGGCTTATGAAATTCAGTTTTTATATAGGTTTTCTCCCCATGCCACCCTCAAATTAATTTCCACATATTTTACAGCATGATTTGTTTGGTTCCATAGTTCCTGTGTCCTTTTTTATGTGTCATCCCATGTGTCATAAAATTATACATTTGGTTTGTCTTCTTTTCCATTCAGTTCCAATTAATGCTGATATTAATACTCTATTTCTTTCTCATTTTCATCTTCTAAACTCTTGCAAAAGCCAATCACAATATTCATACTGTTTGAAAATAAACTATTGGTATCTTGATACAAGGCACAATGGTTAATCCACAAAAAATCAAAGGCAAATTATTAATGTTCACCAAAAAGCACACTTAAGTTACACAATTACCTTGTGTCACTCAGCTGATGACAACATTTGATGATCCATTACGAGGAACTACATACAAATCATGACTGCACATATCAGCGGTCAGGGAAAATTAGCAACAGGGACAGTGGAAGGCAATCATTCCTGCTGTGTCCATTTCATACTCAAAATGACGTTGCTTTTGCTACCGATTATTTGGTTGTTATCTGACTCTTGTACTTTTCTCCCAAACGTCTACACTTACCACGGGAAAATGAGACTTTTTGAGTTCCAGGGAGAAGTTTCCCAGGATGTAGGATTCTTGATATTAAATTAAGAGAATCCCAGGAAAACTGGGATGGTTGGTCAGCTTAGTTGCCCGTGATGCAAAACTATGCAAGATTAGTACAAGCAAAGACACGTTGCTAGACTTCTGGATTTATCTCCTCAATTCAGGTATTGAATATTAGACACTTTATTAATATGAGTCACCATATTAACAAATTTAAGAGGAAAACCAAAGGTAATTTTACTAAATGCAGAAAAAACATATCATGCATTTAAAAGAAAACTACTCATAGCAAACTACTAGAATGAACTTCTTTAACTTAATATTTGTAACTAACAATAAAATATAGAAAATAAGGGTGTCTGAGAGGCTCAGTCAGTCGAGTGTCTGACTCCTGATTTGGGCTTAGGTCATGATCTCAGGGTTGTGGGATCGAGCCCTACATTGGGCTACACACTGAGCATGGAGCCTGCTTAAGATTCTCTCCCTCTCCCTTCTCCCTTGCTCTCTTTCTATCTCTCTAAAATTAAAATAATAATAATAACAAGTGCGCCTGAGTGGCTTAGTTGGTTAAGTGTCCGAAGTCAGCTCAGGTCATGATCTCCCAATTCGTGAATTTGAGCCCCATAGCAGGCTCTGTGCTGACAGCTGGAAGCCTGGAGCCTGCTTTGGATTCTGTGACTCCCTATCACTTCCTCTCTCCTGTCTGTACTCTGTCTCTCTCTAGAAAAATAAGTAAACATCAATTTTTAAATAATAAAGACAATAATACTAATGTAGAAAATGTTCTCACTGTTGTATTTCTGGAGGCATTATCTTTAAAGTCAGAAGCAAGAGAAAAAAGTTCATGATCTCTGTATTATACATATTATACAGGAAATGCTATTCAGGATAAGACAAGAATGTCACCGAAAGTGAATGAGAAAAAAACCTATAATTACTCCTAATTAATAGGGTACATAGTTAATTTTGTTTGATGGATATGAGAACAATTTCTGAAATCAATAGCATTACTTTGCCACAAGAAAATAATTAAAAAACGTAGCTTAATAAACACAACATTCATGAAATCAACCCAAATCATAAGATTTCTGGGAATTAATCCAATCAATGAAGTGCAAATTCTCTATGGAAAAAAATATAAAACTTTATTGGAAGGCATAAAAGAAGGCAAATAAATGGAGAGATTATAATATATTCAGGATCAGAAGACCCAAATTATAAAGATGTCATCTTGCCCAAGTTAAATATGAAATTAAACATAAAGCAGTTTCAATTAAAATCCCAACATGATATTTACTGAACTTGTAAAGCTATGATATAATGTATATATGAGACTTAAGGTCCAAGAACAGCCCAGCTAACTTTGAAGACCTATCCAACAACATATAAAATTCACAATAAAATAAGACTAATTTTAAGAATGCTATAAAAAGCTGAGGCAGTGTAATAAATGAGAGAATCTAGAAGTAGATGATATATACATATACATATACATATACATGAAATTACATTACAAACACTAGAGAAAGAATGGAATACCTGGCAATCTATATGGAAACATTTAAGTTGGATCCTAACTCATACCTGTACATTAAATACCAAAAGGGTTAAAGATGTGAATATGAATATTATTACAATATAATGTAGAAGATATCTTTATGTAATCAGTTAAGGTCATTAAATTTGTTAACATTGACATTTAAGTTTTTATATCATAAGCAATCATAAAAACAAAAACAACCATCAAGCAAATGAGAAACAAGGGAAAGCCTTGTAGAAAACATTTGCAGCACATATAATTAATAAAAGTTCAAAATTTAGAGAATATGAAACTCCTCTTAATCTATTAAGTAAAAAAGAAAAAACACTCCCCATCAAAAATAGTGAGCAAAGGTATGAAAAAGCAATTAATATTAACAATACTAAACATATGGTCAATTTAATTTCACACAGAAAACACAGAAAATGCAACTTAGAATTCGAAGATATCATTAAAATCATATGATCACAAATAAGAATTTTGAAAACACTAACTCCTGATGAAGGTGTGGGAAAATAGAATCCCTCTTGCATAACTGCCAGTAGAGCAATTCATTTGTGAAGCAATCTGATAATATTTAATAAAATTATAAATGTTCATATCCCTTATTATTTAATAATTTACACTCATGGGGTCACAGGGAACACAAGAAAACATACTTAAGCACATTAATTGCATGACTGTTTGTAATGGGGAAAGATGGAAGTAATCTAATCATTTCCTCAGCAGCAGAATGATTTGAATATATGCATTTAACAAACAGTTGAATAATAAAGAATAATTAAATGAACTAATTCTACATTATTCAGCTTAAATAAATCTTTATAATATTTTAGGGTTTTAAAAGGAAATTATAAAGTAGCACATACATTACACCATTTCTGTATTTTTAGACTGTACAAAGCAATAATATAGTGGTTATGAATGCATTTATTTCTGCCAAGTGACCAAAACATATATCAGATTGATATATGCCAATTTCAGGTCTTTCCCTGAAAAGTCTTTCCCTATAAAGATTAAGAAAGGGAGTAGGGGTGGTAAAAATAAACTTTAATAAACCTGTCAAATTTGATTTCTTTTCATGAAGCATAATGACCAATGTTAATATCTATTTTATTGTGGTTTGGGATATATTAGTAAAACGGTTCCTGCACCCAATTTCAGTGTGTGTTTGTGGAATTTTCCCATACCTACAAGCAATTCTCAATTGTCTGAGAATTCAACTCAATTCTAGCACTGTCTCCTGGAGAGAGCATCAGATTCCACAGGTTAAAGGTTCAGTCCCACAAGATTCACACACATACATTCAGATGCCAGTCACAAACTCAGCTTGTTACCTGTACTTTTGACCAACTAGCTATAGATCAGAGGTTCCCATGGCTTCCTTCTTGGAGTTCAGATGTCAGGCACAAGTCTGGATGTTAACTTGTACTTCTGACCAACTAGCTATAAATTAAAGGTTCCCATGACTCCCTCCTTGGGTTCAAATTGATTTGCTAGAATAATTCATAGAATTCAGGGACACATTTTACTTAATGGATTACTGGTTTCTTATAAAAGAGTATATATAACTCAGAAACAGTCAGATGGGAAACACAAATAGGATAGTGTATGGGGAAAGGGCATGGAACTTCCATGTTCTATGAGCACACCACTCTCTCAGCCTCTCCACTGTGTTTACCATGCTGGAAGCTCTCTGAACCCTACTTTTTTTATGGAGGCTTCATTAAGGCATGATTGATCAAATCATTGGCAATTGGTGATTGAATTTAGTCTCCAACCCTTATCCCGTCCCTAAAGTCTAAGGGATGGGACTAAAATTCCAACCCTCTAATCATAGGTTTGCTCTAGAGGCAACCAGCTTCCTCCTTTAGGTGATTTCCAAAAGACTCTTTATAGACATAACAAAAGACACCTCTATCTCTCTTAACACTTAACAAAATTTCAAGTGTTTAGGGAGATATGAGCCAGGATGGTCATCAACTGGATTATCAATATGTGTATTTTTTTCTTAAATCACAATCTCACAATCAGTACCTGTAACATTGTTTTATGATCAATTGAAATACTTTGCAATCAATAAGTTGTGTGTATGTATTCCACATAATGGGAAATAGGGATTAATTATGTGCTAACTAGTTCCACATACGACTTATTGTACCTGGCTTTTATTCGCCAATTTTGGTGCAATATTTTAAGAAGGATGTATACCATTAACAACAGGGGATATCTCTTGATGTGTATGGACAGGAAGGTGATGTTGAATTGAGAAATGTAACTAAGAGTATTTTTAGTACCTACAGCATACTAAATATCTTATGTAAGTGGGTCATTAATATGTGCATATGTAAACATCAAAGAAGTCAGTTAATATGTACAAAATCAAACAATTGAGAAGATTGAAGCCAGCATTGAACCTATTTATTATCATTAAAATAGGCCTGGTCTTTCTTCTCATCCATATTTCCTTCCTAAAAGGATTTGAGGCAATATAGTATAGTGAAAGGAAGCTAAGTGATCAGGAGTATACAAAACTATATACATGTAGCCTTAAAAAGAAAATCCAGGAGAGTTATTTTGAAAAATTTTCAGAAGGACCAAGAAGAAAGAAAAACAGTTAAACCCATCTTTGGTTGTTGAGACATCCAGTCAGGACTCATTAATGAGTAATAATTACAATGAGGCAAATATCAATCTGCTGGCTGTTGTTTTAGTTTCCTGTGATTGCTATGTCAATGACTACCAACTTGGTGACTTGAAACAAAATAAATTTATTCTCTCATAATTCTGGAGGCCAGAGCTCTTAAATCAGTATTCCTGGCCCCCATTCAAGGTGTTGGGTAGGCCTGCATTCTTGAGTACCTGGGAGAGAATCCATTTCTTGCTTCTTCCAGGTTCTAGTGGCTGCCCACATTTCTTGGCTTGTGATTGCATCACTCTAATCTCTACCTTTGCAGTACAATATCTTTTCTTGTCTGTCATATGTCAAATTGCTCTGCGGCTCTCTCATATAAGAATACATGTGATTGCGTTTCAGGCCCATTGGGATAATCTCTCCCTGTCAAAAATATCAACTTAATCATGTCTGCAAAATTTTTTTTTGTCACATAAGGTAACACTCATAAACTTCAAGGATTAGGGTGGGGCTACTTTTTAGGGCCATTATGCTTACCATAGGTAGGCATTTGGGTACCTACTATTTCTATTTGTCTATCATCTCTTAATACTTTCTTCTTGTCATGGTCACCTTCATTTCATAAAGTTCTTCTTCTCCCCTGTTCTGTATAGGTTTGATGGAGGGAGTCCAATCATAGTTCTCTACTTCTCCTTGGACACAGGATTATACACAGAGACACTGGCTTATATTACATTGATATGATAGGTTATTTCATGAGTCCAGACTGCAAACTCATGACCCATGTCTAACAATTTGAACTTCACTGCCTATTGTTTTATATATGGAAACAGAGAGAAAAGCCCTCCTTTTCTGGAATCTGGAGCTAAACTGATTAAACCTTAAAGTTGGCAGTAGCACAGGGAGAAAGCATATTTAGAGGAGAAAAAAATGAGACAAGCACTCAGAGAATCTGAAGAAGGAATGCTCTTGATTTCCAATCCTGCATTGGCCCAGCTCCATTCCTGACTTTCTTAGTTCTGTGAGCTGATCGAAACCTCTACATTGGCCTCAGCGAGCCTGCACTGAGTATCTGCATAATGTCTCTCATGGACAGCATTGACAATACTGCAGTAAAAGGAATTTCTCATGAATACAATTGAATGGAAAGATCTGTTTTCCCTCCAAACTCTACAATCTCTTCTTTCCAAATGCAATCAATCAGTCACACTAGAAAAGTAAAAATAGATCATTAAGTATTGGCAATGATAGTTCTGACACTGTACTCTAAGTGTATATAAATTTTCTGAAACACTTTAGATATTACACAATTATGTTACCCAGTCATGAAGAAATAGATACAATGTTAAATAGAGAGGAATCTAAGCTTATTTTGCTGCATAGAGTATTATAATAATCAATAGAAGCTATGAAAATAAACATCATGAACCAACTTCCAAGCAAACAACTAATATTCAAACATAATCCAGCAGTCATCCTTAATATTCCTAAAAATAGCTTAAAGCTTCCTGCTAGAATTGTTTCAAAGGAGCCATTTGTATTCTATGTTCCTGATTAATGTTTTCTTTTATACTGCTAATATCTTAAAGTAAAAAAAAATCTAGAAGTCGATCAGAATTCATAAAGTTTTATGTACTTGGGCACCATGTTGCCTAATTCAATAAACCCGCTGAAAAATATACTATTTGTATTAGAAGTATATTTTTTATATTTGATTCAAGAACTGATAAAATGGTTTATTTGTAGCCATTTTTAAAACAAAACAAAACTAAAAATGCACCAGGCCTTTGATCTGCAATATAACTTCCCATTATGAAATTATTTCCATGGGAACATTATGTCTGATACCCCTCATTTGAAAATACACTGATTTTCCAGGAATAAAAACCTCAGATTATTTGAAGAATGATTATAAAATATTACTTTTAAAACACAGTTTTAGGAAGTATGAGTAAGATAGCACATTCTGATTGAAATGATTAGAAACACCATCCTTGTGAATAAATTAGACAAATAATCAATAGATCTTAATAACCTATATGTTGTCCTTAAACATCTAATGGATCAGCTCTGAGATAATTAGCCCCAGGGTTTAAATAGGATGTTAAGAATCATGATATTTAACTAGATATGTACTTGTAAGATTTGCAAAGGAGAAAAAGTTCTTCACATCAATATAGAACACCTCTCATCCTTTGCACGATGTGGAATAAAACTGCTTTTGATCATAATAAAAGGACACAGGACAAAGATTATGTTTCAAAAGAGGATAATAGTGAGAAAGTTAATCACTTATGCATTTTCTTCCCTTTAGTAATAAAAATTGTTATTTGGTTAAGATATCTAAGTTTTAGCCATAGCCAAGCTTTGGGTATAACCAACCATATAACTAATTCTTAAATTAGGCTTAAATTAATCAATGCATTTTATTCCCATGACTAGCATCAGGGTATATGTGATCTGAATATTCCAGTTGTAGTAAATCTTAAGACTTTTCCTGACACTATTAGGACAAAAGCATTCATCTCTTTCTTTGTATGCTGAAGTATGCCAGTGTGAAAGCTGGCATTACCTTGAGAAATGCTGCCTGAAGTTTAAGTCAACATGTACAATTTGGATAACACACACAGACACACAGACACACACACACACACATACACAAAGTGGAAACAGGAAACTGAAATTAACTGGCCATGAAATTTATCCTATCTTTGGACAACAATACATTTTTTGGTTGTTGGAGCCAGTTTGAATCAGTTTCCATGATATGTAGCTAAAGTCATTTTATCAGATACAATCACCAATAGTAAATTAAGCATGCTATGTTGTTAGTAGCTTTATCTTCAGTGTATAAAGAATATAACCTAAATGGATGATGAATCATGGGTATCTAAACAAAAATGAGCTAGAAAGAAGGGGAGTAGAATACAGGCAGAATTTATTTTGTGAAATATTAGACTTATGAATGTATTCACAATAATATAGGCTTATTTCTTAATAAAACCTCTATGCTAAGTCTTCAGAAAATGCCCCAAAATCAAACAAAAAAAAAGGGCTTTCTTTAACTAATCATGAAGGTGTTCTAATTTAGGGACTGCTCAGTAAGATCTAAGGACATTCACAACAAGTTTTGCTGTAATGGGACTCCTTAGGCTATTCTCAAGGAAAGAATTGTCAGTTCTTAGAATAAAAGAAGAAATTTATGGATTCACTTAAAACAGCAGTCTCTTGGAGTTTCAGGAACAGCAATCTATTAAAATAGTATAGAGACTGAAATTTTGCTGAAAACATTAATATTGGGATGAGACAGAAGGTCAAAGTAGAATTATCACAGGCATGTAGAAGAATCATGCATTTTTAAACCTCAAAGGAATATTTGTTAACATCTACTTTGGTATAAATATTCTCTTAATCACTAAGAAACTGCACATATATCTTATTTCCCAACTGTGAACAGGTAGCATGGTGTAGAAGGACATGTCCTTGTTTATCTTCTGCATTCCTTCTTTGGCCCATGAGAAAAAAATTTCTCTCAGTAACCTCTGCTGTTCCAGGGGCATATGGAAAAAAAACATTTCCACTTTCCCTCAGGCTCTTATAAGCTTTAACCCCTCGTCATGGTAGCAGTAGTGACTTACCTCATTCTTCAATCCAAAGAAGAAACTAATATTTTGGGCCATTTCTAAAGCTATATTTACTTCTCAGTTTGTTCAGAATTATTTTTTTAAGTTTATTTATTTTGAGAGAGAGAAAATACCTAGCAGACTCCATGCTGTCAGTTCAGAGCCTGATGTAGGGTTCCATCCCACAAGCCATTGAGATCACCACCTGAGGTGAAATCAAGGGTCAGATGCTCAACCGACTAAGCCATCTAGGACCCCCAATTTGAGAAAGAGAGAGAGAGAGCACACGAGCATGAACAAGTGGGGAAAGGACAGAGGGAGAGAAAGAATCCTAAGCAGACCCTGTTCTATCAGCACAGAGCCGGACACAGGGCTCAAACCTATTAACCAAGCTGTGAGATCATGACCTAAGCTGAAACCAAGAGTTGGACACTTAACTGACTGAACCACCCAGGTGCTTCTTTGTTCAGAATTCTTAAAGTCTAATATACATCTTCAAGTCACAACAGAGAACGTATACATATTATGAATTATATAAAACTTAACATTTATATGCCTACATTCTATATACTGAAGGACTCTGTTGAGAATAACAGCTGGCTAGAAGAAAAAGAGATATATTGAGAAAGAGTATTGATATCAATTTTAAGGAGTAAAGGATAAAGGTGAAATAATGTCTAAAAAGAGGAGGAAAGAGGTAGCAGGTTTGCAATGCAGTGGTACTACATGATGCTGTGTCTCGTGTGTGACATGCAGTTAATAGTGTTAACACTGTTGTGAATATACCTTGTTGTTAGATTATTACTCAGATAATAATCTAGTACAGCTGCTCCTATGCAGGTTCACACATTTAAATCTGTTTCAATATCGGGGCACACAATGGCTCAGTTGGTTAAGTGTCTGACTCTTGATTTAGGCTCAGGTCATGATCTCACTGTTAGTGAGATGGAGCCCTGATGACGTTCCACGTTAACAGCATGGAGCCTGCTTGGGATTCTCTCTCTGCCCCTTCCCTGCATTCTCTCTCACTCTCTCTCTCTTTCTCAAAATAAATAAATGAACTTAAAAAAAATCTTATTGCAATATCTCATTTAATTCTTACTATAACCCTATCACCCCAAATTTTAAAATAAACTTAAAAAAATAAACCTATTGCAATATCTGATTTAATTCTTGCTATACCCCTTACTAGATATTACTAACTACATTTAATAAATAAAAATGTAGAAGACAGCTTTTTAAAATGTGTGAATTCTAAAGAGCTAGTGGGAGGAAAAGGTAAGAATGACTTTTTAATGAAAGCTATAACAATAAATTACATATTTCATTGCTACATGAACTCCCAATCTATGGAAAAAGAATTTTGAGGTTTTGAGGGAGTCCTAGGAAAAATAATCAAAAGTATACTTGGTACTTCAAATTAAAATGTGTATCTTGAATGAAAAAAATTACTTAATAGAAATTTTTGTCAGACTTCAATTACAATATTTGAAAAACAGTGAACATTGAGTTTAGTAAAACCATGTACTGTGCTACTGCCAAGAAGAAGCAAACAATTCATCGTTTGTCTTTGTGTTTGTTTCAGTGTTTGAGTGGTACTTATGAAAACAGATAATATTGAGTCACAAAAATGACACTCACATCTTCCTGAGTCATTAAAAATTCAGTTAGATTAGCAAAGAAATGAAACATCTTTTTCAAATTCACCAGACTTGTTAAGAATAATTTCCCAGCCCTAATTTCACAAAGCACAACAGCTTCCTCCATAAAATCCTAGTGGAGAGGATATGTTCCCCTTGCCCTTCTCCAAATATTTCTTGTAAATGTATAAACAATTTCAGCCTCTGGTCTTTAGTAGCCTAATCTTTAATCACACTCTGTTAATAATATTCCTCCACTGTGCTTGCATCTCCCATTTCTCCTCCATTTATCCCAAAATGACCTATTTGTCAAGGTCATTACACACCACACCTGGAAAAGGTCCTTAATAACACTTGCTCCAAACTACTCTTTCGCATAGTTTATGCCAGATACATTAACACTTTATCATATGTTAACAGCATTGCTCACAAATTTATGTGTATCTTACTATCATAAACACTTTATATTCTATGAGGGTACTGACTTTGTATTAATATCCCCCCCAAAACTTAGTATTCTTAAGCTTTAATAGGTATACATTTTCAAAATACTTTATGAGACAGGGGTGTCCAACCAATCTGTTCTCTCTTCGGCACAGATTCACGGAGTTTCTTGTGGCAGATCCATGGATCAGATAATAGAGAAGATTCTATCACTGTTCAGTTAAAAATTGGCTATTTTATGGGGTGCCTGGGTGGCTCAGTTGGTTAAGTGTCTGACTTCAGCTCAGGTTATGATCTCATGGTCATGTGTTCAAGGCCCGCACCAGGCTCTGTGCCAACAGTGCTGAGCTTAAAGGCTACTTTGGATTCTGTTTCTCCCTCTCTCTCTCTCTCTCTCTCTCTCTCTCTCTGTACCCCCCTACTCATTCTCTCTTTCTCTCGCTCTCAAAATAAATAAACATAAAAAAAATAATTTGGCTATTTTATCTAAACAGTTTGTTATACCTTGATGAATGTCTGAGGTATTTCAGATAATATTAATAAAATAATATATTCATGGAAGTCTCTTTTTCCAAAAAGATGATTATAAAATATAGAAGATAATATTTTTAAATATTATCATTTATTATGAAATACCAGCTGAATTTATACACATGCAGACCTAATCCTCTTACTTTTCTAAATTAGAATAATTGCTGAAAACTGGCTCAGTTTGCTAATGGGCTTGATGATGCTCGAGTTGAACAAAGTGTCTCAACAGTTGCTGATCTCTATTTTCCAGCCCACAATCTCTCCTGAAAGAATTTTTCTGACCAACAGCTATGGTTTTCCCATTTAGAATACGGGACATACACCTTCCCTCTCACCTAAGAGCATCTGAATGGATGGGGAAGACTCCAACTCCAAAAAACAATCCATCAATTGGACTGATTCAATCAGGTACTCTCCTGATAAATCTGAGACAAAAAGGTTTAGGAGAAAAGAAGGTAAAAAAAAAAAAAAAAAAAAAAAAAACCAAGACAGGAAAGAAACTAAAAGTAATCTCCTATTACCAAGTTATGACAGCCCAAATTTCTTCTTTTTCTGAGGCTTTGACCAGCATTCCCTTTTTTATTAATAGCAGTATAATAAATCTCCTTTTACTTGATCAGACTTAAGTAGGCTTCTGTTCCCTGCAATTAAATAAGGCTCAATATTGGTATTTATTCTTTGAGTTGAATTGCAAGCAATGAGATCCTTAGAGAAAAATGTGGAGTACATAGAATTGCTATTGGACCAAGTTAGAACTAATTGTATTGCCTTACATTGAAAAACTAGCATACTATGGAATATAGACTTTTATCTACAGTCACTCAACCCAGGCTCACCAAGGGGTAGTACTTGGAACCAGATAGTTTCTGCCATAGAATATTCTAAATGGATTGATAATACAGAAGTAAGTAAGTAAGTAAGTAAGTCAGACTTTTGAGAAAAAGATTAACATACATATTGAAGTGCTGGTATTAATACACAAAGAGAAACTTACTCCCATTCGACTTTAAGAATCTTTTCCTGGGGCACCTGGGTGGCTGGCTCAGTTGGTTAAGTGTTTGACTTCGGCTCAGGTCACCATCTCACAGTTTGTGGGTTCCAGCCCTGCATCAGGCTCTGTGCTGATAACTCGGAGCCTGGAGCCTGCTTGGGAATTCTGTGTCCTTCTTTCTCTCTGTGCCTCCCCCGCTCACGTTCTGTCTCTCTCTCTCTCAAAATAAATAAAAATTTAAAAAAATCTTTTCCTATCTCTAGTCAGCATGATGAGACATCTAAAAAACAAGTTCAGAAAGATTTTTAGAACATTCTGAATATTTTTCCAATATGCTTAATTATAAGAACTTTAAACATACAGAAATACTGAAATAGTTATAACACCGATATACCTAACATCTAGAATTAATAATAATCCTTTAATGTGTATTAAAACAAAATTTATTTCTTGAAATACTGATAATAGGTTTCAATTTCAGATGACTTCTCCCTTAAATTATTCATTGTGCAACTTCTAAAAATAATTATCTTAGCCTAGATAAATATGCCATTGTCAAAACCAAGAAAATCAGTAATAACTTCCTAAAATCATCTAATAGCCAGTTCTTACCCAAAATTGTTTATACCTAACAATTTAAAATAAAATGGATGGAATTTAAAAAGAGAATAAGTAAATCCACAATCATGGTAGTAATTGTAGCATACTTTTTTCAGGAAGAAAAAAGGGAGCCAAAGTCAGTATGAGTTTAGAATATTTGAGCAGAATGATGAACAAAATTGACCAAATGATACGCATAAGAAATTGTAGCCAGCAATCACTACACATGATTTTCAAATACTCATGAAAACAGAAAAGATCGAAAATGTGTAGGTTGTTGTTGATAAGAAATGAATTATATGAAATAATAAAAATGTATTAATAATTTCCAGATATTTTTAAATAAAAAGACTCCCATAAGTAGCTTATTGTTCAAATAAGAGATCACATTGCAATGTAGAAAATATTTGAAATGCAGGTATCTTAGGTAAAGTTAAAAGTCAATTATTTAGGAATGATTGGAAGTCAATTATTTAAGAATTTCTGTAAAAAGTTGAAACAGGTAGTTAATGCTCTAAAAATCTGAATGAAGGAAATAACAATAAGAACAAAATTAATGAAATAAAAAAGAAAAAGAAAAAATCAGCAAAGCCAATTTTTTTTCAAAAAGATTAATAAGTAAATAATCTATAAAAATTAACCAAGGGACAGAAGAAAGAGGAACGATTAATATAAAAAATGAAAAAAAAAAAAAAAGAAAAGGAAAATACTGCAGGGGTAAAGGCAAAAAAAAAAAATAGGTGCATAAAAAATTGATTACAAAAATAGCTTCTATTTCCAATTTCCCCTCTATCTTGGCATTTTTCAATCTGACTTTTCAGCTCCTCCCATAGAAAGGTTGAATTTGTTTCAATATCTTTTAAAAATTTATTTTGAGGGAGAGTGTGTGAAACAGCATAGAAGGGGTAGAGAGAAGAGAGAGAAAACCCCAAGCAGGCTCCACACTCTTAGCGTGGAGCCCTATGTAGGGCTTGAATTCACAAGCTGTGAGATCATGACCTGAGCCACAATCAAGAGTCAGATGCAAAAAATTTAAAAAGAATTTAAAATCTTTTA
Source organism: Proteles cristata cristata (assembly GCA_017311185.1). Classification (NCBI taxonomy): domain Eukaryota; kingdom Metazoa; phylum Chordata; class Mammalia; order Carnivora; family Hyaenidae; genus Proteles; species Proteles cristata. The sequence continues at coordinate 121,107 of JAESUZ010002769.1, read as the reverse complement.
TTTAAAAATGTTATTTAAATAAAATTTTATTTTATTTAAAAATCTTTTTAAAATTAAAAAAAAAAGAGTCAGATGCTTAACCAACTGAACCACCCAGGGTGCCAGGACCCCTATTAAATTGGGTCTCATAATTTTCTTAGCTAATAAAATGTGGTAGAAAATATTAGCATGTGAGTTCTAAGCCTAGATTTCAAATTACCTTCTATGATTCCACTCTTTCTGTTTGACCCTCACCTCCTCCTTATAAACAAGCCCAAGCTAGTCTGAACAGATGGGAGACCAAACTGGAGCAAAGCTGAATAAGCCCAAAAGACAAAGCTGAGGCTCCAGATATGTTGACAAGGACCCAACCAAAATCAGCACAACTGCCCAACTTAACACAGCTGGCCGATGAAGGATGTGACCCCTTCAAGTACAGCTTAGACTGTAAGAACTATGCCAAGTTGACAAGCAGAAAGACAACCCAAGATAGATGATAGATGATAGATAGATGATAGATAGATGATAGATAGATAGATAGATAGATAGATAGATAGATAGATAGATAGATAGATGATAGATAGATAGATGATAGATAGATAGATAGATAGATAGATGATAGATAGATTAATGATAAATGATTAATAGATGATAGATGATACATGGATAGATAGATAGATGTGCAAGATTGGAAAGGTTAGAAACAAAATTCTTGTTATTTGAAGATAACGTGTTACTACAAAGATAATACCAAAAAATCTATATTTAAGTCACTAAAATTAATGAATTTGTGTGGTTCACTGGGCAGTGAGTCAATGCACAAAAGGCAAGGCATTTTTTAGGCCAATTATCCTTAAAGTAATTTGTTTCATAGAGCTACTGTAGGCCAAAAGTAAGAAGAGGATATTGTTAAGCTACTTTTGTGCCAATAAATATAAAAATTTAAATGAAATTCCTAGAAAAAATGTAGTTCTCTCAAAATTGAAAGAATAAATAAAAATCTAATTAACCCTTTTATAATTGAATTTAATTAATAAAATCAGAGAAAACTCCAAGTGAAAATCTTTAAATAAACAAGTATAATCAAAATAGCTACTTCTATAAAGTTAAAAGTGTGAATATTCAAAACTCTTTTTCTAAGCCCAGCTTAACCTGACACCAAAACCTTAAAATATCAGTATCTTACATGAATAGATGCAAAGAACCTAAAGAAAATATTATCAAAAAAGATCCATCAATTAATTAAAAAGATAATATGTCATAAAATGTTTCTTTTACATCTTCAAGGGTGTATCAAATTTTAAAGTAAATCAATGTAATTTTCTGATTTAACACAAAATAATGAAAAGAATTATAATAATTTTCTCAAAATCCATTCATAATTTTAAATAATGGAAAACTAGAAATAAAACATAACTTTCCTATTTTGGTGCAGAGCATCTATTTTTAAAAAACAACAAATAATCTCAGTGATAACATAAAAGTTTCTGATTTCTGGAGTGAAACAAGAATGCCTCCTATGACCTGTTAACACAATACATTCCTGTAACCCCTACTCAGTGCAATAAGCCAAATAGTAATAAAATGATGATGATGATGATGATGGCAAAATAAAAATCTCTTTATGTGCAGAGAACATGATTTTCCCATAGGAAGTTTAAAAGAACATACAATACACTATTAGAATTAATGAATTGAACTACATCACTGGACTGGACATGAAGTTATATAAAAATCAATTGTAGTTATATACTAACAACAAACAAGAATTAATTTTTAAAATACTACCATTTATAATCACATCAATCTAATATAGGATATGTGGGAACAATATGTGGAAAACAACAAGACATTGTAAAGTATCAGGAAAGATCAAAATAACTGGAGCTATCCTATGTCTAATGGATGCAAAGACAATTCTCAAACTTTATATAGATATAATATGATCTCAATAAAAATCCTAGTGTTTCTTTTCTGTTTTGGAAGGGTTAGAAAATGACAAGCTAATTCTAAAACTATCTGGAAATGCAAAGGGGCAGAAATAGTCAGAAGAACCTTGAATGAGTAGAAATTGGCAATCTTAATCTACTAGACTACTACTTAAAAATCTTCTTATAACACCTCACTAAACAGTGTACAACAGGGACAAAGATTGAAAAATAGACCAGTGAAATAGTACAGAGGGTTTAGGAATAAGGCCACACAAACAGAGGAAGTTTATGACAAAGAAGACATTGTAGAGCAGGAGAAAGAGCACAATCTTTTCAATAATGATACTACCTAAACCATATACAAAACAACAACAGCAACAAAAAAAAAAACCACAAAAAAAACTTAGACACTTCTATCAGACCATATGCAAAATTTCATTCTAGATGAATTGCAGTACTAAATGTGAAAAGTATTAATATAAAGCTTTTAGAAGAAATCAAGAAAGAATATATTTATGATTGTAGCTAATTGTGATGAGGTCCCATCCTGTTCCTCAGCCTACCTCTGAATACACCTGTACCTGTTATCCACTGGTTCTATACATGCCGATAACCTTTTGCCTCAATCACGGCATATCTTTTCCTCTTTGAGTCAGAGTTTTCTCTGGCAAAGTTAGGCCAGGTAATAATTCTACTTCTGCTTTTCTTGACTAAAAGTAATTCATGAATGAACCATCATACTTTCTTTTTTTAATTTTTTTTTTTTTTTTGAGAGAGAGAGTGTCAGAGAGAGAAAGAGACAGAGAGTGAGTGGGAGAGGAGCAAAAAGAGAGAGGGAGACACAGAATCTGAAGCAAGTCCCAGGCTCTGAGCTGTCAGCACAGAGCCTGATGCAGGGCTCAAATCCACAAGCTGTGAGATCATGACCTGAGCCAAAGTTGGATGCTTAACTGACTGAGCCACCCAGGCACCCTGAACGATCATACTTCCTATATTCTATTGATATAGCTTCCCATTTTACCAATTGAGTATGCTAACTTATTTTATGAAGATACATGTTGTAGTAGAAAAATTGCACTTTATAGGCAGTATAGATTTTTATTGTGTTATACAGAAAGAATATATTGTTAGGTTGTCCCACCATTAACGATGCCAAATTTTATCACTTCATCTAGGCAGTATGATATTTAATTTTGTGTCTCAACACAACTGTCCTGGGGTTGGCCAGATTAAACACTATTTTTCCTGTGCCAGTGAGGATGCTTCTAGATGAGATTAGCATTTGAATCTGTAGACTTAGTAAAGCAGGGGCATCATCCAATCTCTTGAGGGTCTCAATAGAACAGAAAGTGGAGAAAGGAAGAATTCACCTTTGTGACTGCCTGCTGCCTGGTGATCTGTGACATGTCTTTTGCTTCTCAACTGGGACTTATGCCATCAACTCCCTTCAGATTCAGTGTGGAATGACACCACCAACTTTCTTGAGTGTCCCATCTGCAGATGGCAGATTATGAAACTTCTCAGCCACCATAAACATGCGATCTCTCTCTCTCCTTGTAACTATTTATTCTCACACACATATATTTTCCTTCCATAGTTATAAAATGGTTTCAAAACTACATTATTATGTCACTATTGACAATAAATTCCTAAGTAAAGTCTAAGATTATTTTGCAAATTGTTAAGAGTACTGTATTATGAATGCTAGAATTAGACAGTGCTATAAATCCACGATACGTAACTGAGGCAGAAAAAAAAATCTGCAGAAAGAACAAATAACAACACAGAACCAGAGAGAAGTGAGATTGTGAGATCATGTGTCCCTAGGTAACACAGGGCATGTCCCAAGTTCATCATTAATGTCTTTCAAAGTTCTTATTTCTAGATAGTTCGGAGGCCTGTTGCTTGATGCTTCCTCGGGGATTATGAAATACCTATTTTAATATCCCTGTACCACCATACTTCTTTGTTTTCACTTGCTGCAGGATGTTTTGCTTTGTTGCTTGAAAATAATCACCTCCTTGCAAAATTAATAAATGAATTTTAACATTGAGAACACTAAGAATGAGGGCTGCTCTGAAATTAGAACAAGCCCACAATTAGCATGGCTGGAGCTAATTCCTAACTGTGAAGCCCACCCGTTTAGAATTACATAATTCTGATAAAATCATTTACAAATTCAGATATTTCCTATTTACCCACGTGATCTCTAGAACTTGTTTCCAACACTTGATCATCTTGACTCTGGTTTGAGCTAAAGTTGGTCCCTGGACTTTCTTCCCACAAAATATTACCTGACCAGTTAAGAATGTGTCTTATGAGCAGAGTTGAATATATTACAAAATTTAGCACTGTGAGAAACCATAGCTCGAATACATTTGGCCTTTTATGGTTGATTAAGTCAGATAACTTAAGAAATAATTATGCAAGAATTACTACAGGCATGGCATCAGAATAGGTCTCTTCCTGATAATACCAACCTAGCATCAGGAGTTACAAGAAAATGACAAGAAGATTTTGTGCACCTTACAGTTTTCTGAAGGGTAGAACTGTGTCAGCATCCAATTTCTCACATCAGAGAGGGCGAGAAGAATACAATGTTTCTCTGTATTTGCTTGACTCTATCCTGATCTCATATGGGAATTTTAGCAAATTTTGTCTCTAGATTATAAAAACAGAAATCTAGTTGTGTTGGATAAATGATAATCTACATAAGAATGCTTATAATTATAACAAACCTTAATTCGTTTCTGATTTAAATCTAATTTTAATACATAGTTTGTCTAAAACTTTCATAGTAATCATGAAATTAACTAATACTTTAGGAGTCATATATCCCATATGAAATAAATATATTTCAATATCTTCTAATATCTCAAATGCCAACTTTTAATTGTTAATTTTACTTCAGTGGCCTACTGGGTCAATTTACTCATTTTAATGCAATTCTATAAAGTTCTTGGTACATTGCAGTGTTTGGAGAAGAATTTTCCTAATGTCTTAAAATTTTCATTTTCCTTAGCTAAAACACAAATTTAAAAGTAGATGCCCACAAATGATACATTTAACTAAGATTTAACTTTGATAGAAGTAAGTAGCTACTGGCCCAAAATCAAACAATCAATCAATCAATCAATCAAAGAACAACAAAAAGCATGCTTTTCTTTCTAAGGTAATTTCAAAATTAGATGTAAAGCTGTGGCCAACAAGATTAGCTGTTACTTGCACAAAACATGTGTGTCTCATTTCCTAAGTCTATTTACCTTTTAATAAACCAATTTCTAACTCCATTCAATAGATTTTTCCTTCTTCTCAAATTGCCCTCCTTACTTTCTCCTCTAGCAAATTGTGATAATGTTCAATCTCAAGGCAGATAGATGTAGAATTAGAATATATCCCAAGTGTGATATTTTACTATTAAAATATTAGTAGTAAATATAACAATATTGACTTTAAATAATTAGAAACACAAACTCCTTAATATATTGTAACTACAAAATCTGTATAAAATGCAATCATGATTAATATGAGATTGATGACTTGAAAAGGAATGACTACTTCATTGGTGATAAGAAACAAATTGTGTGGAGTCGTTTCAGGATTAAACACCTGCAGTATATTCTGATACCCAAGAACAGAACTAGGCTGAAGCTAAAATGGAGCCTTGTGTGATCATTTTCAGCATTATAATTTCCTACAAAATTTGAGTGATTTGCAGAACTGTGATAGATTTCCCATGAATAGGATAGTGGCAAAAGCTTTGTAAATTCAAAAATAGTTTTGCTGAGGCAATGAGAAGTAATACACTATCAGAATAGAAGCTGTTCATATTTTACCAAGCTGTTTGTATTTTAGAAGCTGATAAAAGAATTTGTCTCTAAACATTGCGAAGTTTTGCTTCCCTCATTTTATTTTTTTGCATTCTGGTTACATTATCCTTCAATTCTCTTAATACCTCCCCATCAATGGAAAATGATAATAGTATTCACAATTTAATAATTAACTACTCTGTATTATACAACAATAATTATATAAGTGTAATTATAAAAATGTATAAATTTGTATTTCTAGGATGATTTGAGAAAAAATTTTATGCTAATGTATAAAAGAATAAAGAAGAAAAACCTCATAGAGCCCCATAGAAGCCTCAAGTCCTGGCAGATAGAGACTTGAACTGACTGAGGAATGAAGGTCATTTTACTTAAGTACTATGGAAAGTTTCCAAGTGTGTTTCATGGGTTTAATCTAACAGGGCCATTGACTGGAACTCTACATTGATTGATTTCACACAGTATTGCTTGTATTCATGAACCCTGATTTATATCAATATCACATTAAGAGACTATCTTTCTGGGATACCAGATTCAGAGTGGTTTATGTCACTTGATCAGTAGCAATATGCTGATACACAAATGCTCACTGAAACACAAATGTTTACGCGACAAAATTGTTGAACTGTGATAAAAATATTAAAGCGGGGCACCTGGTTGGCTCAGTCAGTTAAGTGTTAGACTCTTGATTTTCTCTCAGGTCATGATCTCAGGGTTTGTGGGTTGGGTTCTGAGTCAAGTTCAACACTGACATTGCGGAGCCTATTCAGATTCTCTCTCTCTCTCTGCATTTCCCCTGCTTGCACACACATGCTTTCTCTCTTTCTATCTCTCAAGATAAATAAATAAATGTTAAAAAAAAAAAAAGTCAAGGCAAAATGTGAAAAATACAAAGTATTCTTAGTACACAAATTGATTTATGTAATATTTATCCTTCATGAGTGATTACATTTCCAGTGATATCAAGTCTATCCATCCAGTATATCACCTGTTGTTCATTATAATAATGCATACTTACACAATAAATTGAACATGACAAATAAACATGAGAATGGAACTTTAAAATCTGTTTCTCCTTTAAATTTTAAAAATTATTTATAGCTGCTGGACCTTTGAATATTTAACACAAGGCTATGCTTTTAAGGTATGTTTATACCAGGGTGCTTGGTTAGCTCAGTCGGTTAGGCATCCAACCTCAGCCTAGGTCATGATCTCCCTGTCTCTGAATTTGAGACCTGCATCAGTCAGGCTCTGTGCTGATAGCTCAGAGCCTGGGGCCTGTTTCAAATTCTGTCTCTCCCTCTCTTTTTTTTTTTTTTTTAATGTTTTATTTATTTCTAGGAGAGAGAGAGACAGCATGAGCAGGGGAGGGTCAGAGAGAGAGGGAGTGATAGACTCCGAAACAGGATCCAGGCTCTGAGCTGGCAGTCAGCACAGAGCCCGATGCGGGGCTCGAACCCACGAACCGCGAGATCATGACCTGAGCGAAAGTCGGACACTTAACCGACTAAGCCACCCGGGCGCCCAGTCTGCGTCTTCCTCTCTAACTCTACTCCTTCTCCACTCACACTCTGTCTTTCTCTCTCAAAAATAAATATTAAAATAATTAAAGTATGTTCTGTCCCTATGTCAGATATTAAGTATTGCTTAATATAAGTTTTGATAAAATGGGTTTAGGTCCACTATATTCCCTATTTGTTCCAAGGTTGTTTTTCTTACTTTATTCCTCCATCACTGCCTTTTCTTGTGTTAATCAAGAATTTTACATTAATCCATCTTACCTCTTCTGTTAGCCTTGTTTTTTTTACTGATTACATTAAAATTATGAAGCACATTCTTATTGTCTAATATATATAGTTATTTTTGTCATATACCAAACAGTGTAAAACCCCTCAGAAGAGCTTATTTTATGTATATTTTTATTTAAATTCGTTAGTTAACATACAATGTACTATTAGTTTCCAGCATACAATATAGTCAACCCTTCCATATTATATCTGGTGTTAATTTCATCTATAATGTCCATTTTTATTCTATTATTCTCATGTATTTTATTTCTTAATATATTATAAACCTCATAAAACATTAAAATTCATGTTGTCTTAAACAGTCAATTTTTGATTACATTTTCACATACGTTCATTCTATGCTGCTAATTCATTCTTACACTTTCATGCTTCCATATAAGATCAGTTTTTTAGGCTAAAAAACTTTCGTTAGTATTTCTCATAGTGCAAGTCTTTTGGTGACAGATACTCAGATTAAAACTTGTATATCATCTTTATTTTTAAAATATATTTTAAATATAGAATTCTAAGTGAGAGAGGTTTTTTTTTCCTTTTACCATTTTAAAGATGTCTTTGGCTTCCATAATGTTGTTGAGAAGTCAGACATTTCTCTTGTTCCACTGAACATAATGTGTCTTTCTTTTCCTCTTGATGTTTTTATGAGTCTAACTTTTAGTTTTTAGCAGTTTTTGACCATTTATTTTTTTTCTGGTCATAGTTCACTGCCTTTCTTGTAATTGTAGATTAATGTCTTTATTTTATTTTAGAAAATTCTTGACTATTATTTCCTCAAATGTTACTTATAGCCCATTCTTTATCACTTCTCCTCATGAGGCTCCAATTAACCGTATATAAGATCATCTGACCATGTCCCAAATGTCTCTCACTTTGTTTTTCCATTCTTTGTTTTCTTTTTGTGCTTAAATTAGGTGCTTTTTATCCACTAGTATTTGAAATCACAAATCAGATTTTTGCAGTTTCTAGACAACTGTTACAGCCATTCAATGAATTTTTAAAATTGAAATCAAATTGACATACGTTAAAATGTACAAATATTAAGTATATAGGTTAATGGATTTTGTATAAGCATATACTCATGTAACCACCTTTAGATCAAGATTAGACCATTTCCATTATCTAAAATAATCCCTTGTGCCCATCGCCTCCCTTCCTTTTACTCCTCAGAGTTAATTCTTTTTACAGCTTCTATTTCCATAAATAGATTTTGCCTTCTCCCTTCATTAACCTAAAATATATTGAATCACAAAATGTTTCTGTTTCCTGGCTAATTTTAACAAACATAACGCTTTTCAGGGTTATCCATGCTGTCATGTGTATCAATATCACAATCTTCTTATTTTTTAATTTCTGAGTTGTATCCCATTGGGTGAATATACTACAATTTATTTATCCATTTCCCTGTTTTTTTTTTGAGTTTTGGCCTGGTTGTTTCTAGTAGTGGTCTATCATGAATACACTGGCTATGAATTGAAAAATGTACTTTTTTTTTTACTGAGATATTTTCTAGTAATGGTATTACTGTGTCAATTTATAAAATACTATCAAACACTTTACAAATTACTTATACTTTTCAAGCTCCTACCAGCAATATATGAGAGTTTTAGTGGCTCTATATCATTGCCAACTTTTGATGTTGCCAGTCTGTTTAGTCAACCCAATCTGGAAAGTATGTTTTAGTTAAACCTTAAATCTAATTTACATATTTAACTTTCATTTCCCTGATGATAAGTGATGTTGATGAATAATCTGTTTGACCATTTGTTTTTGATTTCTTGTGTGCATGCCTGTTTAAGTCTGTTAAAAAAGAAAAAAAAAACGTCTTTTTCAAACTGATTGGTGAAAGTTATTTATGTACTTTGGATAAAAGTCTTTGTCAGACATATATATCGCAAATGTTTTCTACCAATATCTGCCTTGAATTTACAATTATAGTGGTATCTTAAGTGAGCAAAATTTCAAATTTTGATAAAATCCAATTTATCATTTTCCATTTATTGTTGGTACCCTTTGTGTATTACTAAAATTGTTGTATTCTCCAGAGTAGGAATATGTTTTTATATGTTTGCTAATAGAACCTCAGTATTCCAACTCTCACATTTAGGTTTTTGATCCACTTCAAATTGACTTTTATTAATGGAATGAAATGAGTCAAGGTTCATGTGTTTGCCATAGAAATCCACTTGCTATAGCTATACTTTACTTTATGTACTTTCTTTCCTCCATTATGACACTGCTGATGCAAATCAAGAGCTATCAAAGGAGGTCTTATTTCAGATACTGCATTTTCCAGTTCTAAAGTGTCTTTTGATTCTTTTTAAAGATCTAATTCTCTTTTTAATTACTCCATCTGTTAGTCCCTGTGTTCACCTTTTTTGATATTTTTCAGCATGTAACAACATTTAATCACATTTGAAGTTTTGTTTGTTAACATTGACATCTAGTTCCTCTTTGGGTCTGTGACTACAGACGACTTTATCTCTTGATCATCTGTCACTTGTTTCTTTCTTATTCATATGCTTAGTGAGTTTGTATTAGATGTTGGCCATGGCTGGGGTTCTAGATTATATTATATTCTTCTAAAGAAGTTTATTTTATTTTCCAGCAGGCAGTTAAACCACTTCAAGCCTTGGTTTTTAACCTTCTTCTAGAGCAGGTCTATTTTAATTTTGTCCTTACTTCTTAGGGGTAAGGTAGCCCTTTGGTAGCTACAGGAGCATGGCCCTTTGAAGTCTCAACTCAATGCCTGGGTTGTTCATCAAGTTCATCCACTCTGGCTGGGCTTGAACTCTAATATCTCCAAACAGCAGTTTGCAACTTTGGAAATCTCTGTTCAGCTCTGCTGTGCCTCCTGGAGTCATGCCTTGTGTACACATAACTTTTGAGTTAGCCAAGGATTTGTTGGGAGTTTTGATGCAGGCTTTTGAGATTTGGTCTTTGTGGCTCCTTACTTTTCCATCCATCACACCCCAGCTCAGCCCCCTTTAGCAATCCTGAATAGCAATCTCTGTTGTCCCATCCAGAGTTGGTCTCAGCTTCGGCTCTGTTTCCTTACATAACTTGGAAAATGGCTTCTGAGAGAAAGTCAGGGTAAATGTGGGGTTCCTTCTCTCAAGAAATGTGGCACTCTCTTGTTTGCTATCTAATATTTGAAAAACCTATTTTACATATATTTCCAGTAATTATCGTTGTTTATGACCAAAAAATGAAGCTTCTATAATAGGGCTAATACCAGCTACTTCATCAGGGCCAGGACCAGAAGTCCTAAGTATATATTTTTTAAATATAGGTGAAACATAGTTTATATTAAAGTTTCATAGCTTAATCAATAAAGTTTTTAATAATTATGACATATTAGGGGTACCTGGGTGGCTTAGTCAGTTAAGCATCCGGCTTTCGCTTAGGTCATGATCTCTCGGTTCCTGGGTTTGAGCCCCGCATCGGGCTCTGCGCTGACTGCCAGCTCAGAGCCTGGAGCCTATTTCAGAGTCTGTATCTCCCTCTCTCTCTGACCCTCCCCTGCTCACGCTGTCTATCTCTCTCTCTCTCTCTCTCCCCCCAGAAACAAAAAAAATAAAAATATTAAAAAAAATAATTATGACATATTAATGGAAAGTTTTAAGTTTTAATATTTTGTTTCTTTCTAAAGCTCCTGGAAAATATAGAAGAGAGAAAAAGCTTCCCAAATGAACTAGCATTTCTATACTCAACTAAGACTTGGTATAGCTAATTTCTTGACCCATTTAACTGTGGACCCACTATGACTTTTGGCCAGACCTGATTTTAGTTTGAAGTAATAAAAGCAGCATATTCACTAGAAATTAAATTGGGGAGATTAAATTTTTTTCAGCAGCTCTAGAATGGCCATGAGATGCAATGACACTTGGTTACTGACAATGGACACTATATTCCAAAATAAAACTTAGTGGTTAAAGGCTATATATCCCTACATGTTTTCCATCAGCCACGAAATTGAGCCTTTCTAGGAAGTGAAATGTAGAGATTTCAAGCTTATTAAAAAAGGCCAAAGTGTAACAGTCTAATGAAATGTGACCAATTTGGAGGAAAAACTCATCCTTTGCTGTAAAAATGGTGGAGGATTTAAACATTTCTTTAAAATTTACTAATATAGGAAATGTTAGCAAGGATTGTATCATAAATATTCAAGGTTAAACTACTGCTTACAGTTGAGTGCCATGAAAGGATTATTTTGGATGTGGCAGGAAGTTGTTGTTATAAACTGTGTGCTGGACAGAGAAGTCACAAAAGTATAATTATTTTTCCAGCTTAAGAGACCATAGGTTTTTCTTGCTTGCATGAGCAATTCAAGGATTCAGTAATTTGGCTGTGGTTTGGGTGCTTCATTTCCTGCCAAACTTCATGTTGTTCAGAACAGGCAAAAATACATCTATTTTGACTGTAATGACGCCAAGCATTTTTAACAGCCTATACATGACACATAAAGAAAAAGTGAAAGGGAAATGCTTACTTAATTCAGCTGAAGACTTAATTAGGAGCTCAATTCTATCAGACATTTAATATTGCATTTTATTCTCATTTACTTTTTTTTCTAATAGAAAATAATGGCATGCCAATTGTATATGATTATGGATAGCTATTTATGGAACTAGGTCTTGCCTCTACACTTAATTACATTTTGTTTGAAGGTTAATATTATATTATAACTGTAGCTTTTATTTGAGTCTATTCTTATAGTTTTCCTCTCTCATTAGGACTTAGATTGCTGGTTTTTAGATTCACTTGTTTGTGTTTTTCTCTACCACTTTTTTCTATTTCTGGGCCTATTTTCTAGTGCTGCATTATTCTTTTTGATGACTTTAAAGGCATTTAAGGGTACAGGGAAAGAAATAGTTCATTTTTGCCATATGCTGAAGGCATTGATAAACAATGTGTTTATAAGCTAAATAAACACATGCCATGATTTTGTGCTTCCTAATGAATACGTTTGGTTTTTATTTCATTTGTTTCTCTGTTCTTTGTACTCTGCCCTGCTATAGAATCACTGGGATTGCCATAACCTATTCATCTCAAATCATACAAATGTGCATTGAAACTGATCACAGATATCTACCAACTGCACTGTTCAATATGTTTCGTCACTTCATGTTTCTTCCTATTCTGCAAAAGAAGTTAGAATCACTTTTTTGTTTACAGATATCAGAGAACTAATGCATTCTACATAGCCAATAAAAAGGCTCAAGAAAGATGTGACTAGATTCATATTTCCATTCACACTCTTACTTGTTAGCAGCGTGGTTTCTTTAAAGGCTGACCTATTCCTGGACTAATTGTTTCATCATTTCATAACCATTTACTCAGTATTTTACAAAATTATATAAATTATATTGAATAAGTCCATTTCAACTAAGAAATCACATAGCTGCATGTTTATTATTATTTCATCATACCTAGGAATGAAGTCAATATGATAGTTCATAAATTGAAACCAGACATTCCTAACATGTTCTGATTTGCCAACCAATAAATGCATTCTTATTTTTATTTATGGAATTCTGTGACCAATAAGTAGTACAGAATGTGTCGAAATCAATCAAGTTATAGATACATGGTCAGTAGATGGATAGGGAGAGTCACTAGGTCTGCTCATGAAACTACACTTTCTATCTAACAAAACAGAAGCTATTTTTCCATTAGAGTTCCAAATATCTCAGTGTTTGGTGAAGTCTCCAGGTGAAGATTATTACCAGGAACTAAGAAACAATAGGCTTCTATCAATCAACATATATTTGAATATGAACAGCTTTTAGGAAAGCTTTGAGTATTTTTTCTTTCACTGACATTGATGTTAATTAAGTAGCATAATTTAATGAGCCCCCTAAAAGACTGGCATTTATAAAATGAGTCTTCACATGGTACGCAAACCTGATCCTCTGAAGCTGAATTTCAAACTCTGGTATTGCCGTCATGCACGTAAAACTGTGACTCCAGCTTCCAAGTTTCCCATTACATTCCTAAACATGGCAACATGAAATAAATGAAACAAAACAAGACATCAGCCACAGGATTACTTTATTCAATCGAGGAGAATATATAGAATGAATGAGGACACCATCAATGCTAGTGTGGCTTACTAAAAACTCAGGACAACCATAGTGGGATAACAAATATGAGTTTGTAATGTGTCTTCCATTTATATTTGCAAATATTTCTACATTCACTCTCATGTATTCCAGATTCTTTGCTTTTAAATGCCCCAATTTCCCTACTAATTATCCTGCTGGAGAACTCATTCCCTCTGAATTTTTCATCTGTCTTATTTTAAGCAGTGAAATGTTTAGCTTTCTTACAACAGTCACTGGCAAGCGAGTAGAGTTACAATGATTGTCTTTAGTCCAATGTGTCTTTACTTCCTATGTTAATACATTAATGGGCTTGTGATATCAATTTGCTGAAGTACAGGTAACATTTAATTGTGCAGTAGAACAGACTACATGAGACTAGACTAGAAAATAATAGAGTATATTACACAGTAATCCTAGATGTTTTAATTTATACATTTAAATGTGTGTATCTGCATTATCACAATGCATGTTTATACATTTATCAATTGCATTAAAATGTTTAAAAGCACTTGCTTTTTTTGATATATATATATATCATGACCTAGATATATATATATCATGACCTAGATATATATATATCATGACCTGAGCCAAAACCAAAAGTTGGACACTCAACTGACTGAGACACCCAGGCAATCTAGCTCTTTCTTATCCTAATCGGGGTTTATTCCAGGAAGCAAAATATTGTCCCAAACCAAAACCATGTGACTGCTACATAAGGGACAAAAGTGAAATAGATAAGGAGATAACAATCGCAGTATCAACTATGATGAAATTGTAACATCACCCCATTTTATAATTCCTCCCCTTGAACTGTGGGTGAGATTTATAAATATAATGATATATCTCCTATAATTATGTTACTTTATATGGAAAACATAAAGGGAACTTGAAGATACAATTAAGGTCTCTAGGTGAGTGTGTTAATCAAAAAAGTTTATCTTGGGTGGATATGACCTAATCAGGTGAAGCGTTTAAAAGAGGATCTAGAGGTAAAAGATAGGAAGCAGCAGTATATGTGCTCATGTTGACCTTAACAAAATCAAATTTCCATCCCGTGGAGAAGGTCAGATGGCAACGAACAATGAATGGTCTCTAGAAACCAAGCACCTCTACCTATCCTATGTCTACAAGAAAATAAAGTGCACCAACAACCAAAGAGCTTGAAAGTGGACTTTGAGCTTCAGATAAGATTACAGTCCCAGGTGATACCTTGATTTCAACCTACTGAGACCTGGAACAGAGACCCAGCTATGTCATGGTCAACCTTTTGACCTAAAGAAACTGTGAGATAATAAATGATGTTTAAGTCACTGAATATGTAGAAATGTGACACACAGCAGTAGAAAACAAATACAGTTGTCGAACTCCTTTTCTTTGTCATGGACCCCTCACGGATCGCTGCTAGCAGACATGACATTTGCTTTCCACTATCTAGCTGAGTTTCTACTGGCAAGACTGATCATCAGCACAGTTCTCTCCTCACCTGCACAACATGGCAAAATGAGAGTCTTTCCTCTTTTAGCTTCTCATTTTATGTCCCAATCCATTTAAAAAATACAAGAAAAAATACACCTGGCCTTTTGGAATCTAATCCTCATACCATTGCAAAGCAGATAATATTAACTTGCTTTGCAGAAGAGAAAGCCAGGGGCGAGAGATTCAGATTTTTTTTTTTAAGAAACAACATAGCTTCTACACAACCGCATCTTCCACGTCAGAGTACAGGGTTCTGACTCCTATTGTAATTTTCTCACTAAATTTCTCAAAGCAAGAAGAGATCCAATTTGTTTTGATATCAAGCAGATTTTAAAGTAAAATTAGTTTTGTGATTTTAGCATTGTTACTCTACCTGTGTGAGCCTCTATCTCCACATTTTCTCATTTGGGGTGTGTGTGAGAAAGAGAGGGAGAGAGAAATTATAATCTGAATTGTGAGAATTGTAAAGTGACTACTGAACACATATTTATTTTTAAATTACTTAATCACTGTCCTAATTCTATTAGCTCTCTTTATCATGTACCAAAACAGTTTATAATTTAATCTCAAAATTAAAATGGACCAATACTCTCACCAATTCAATAAAATCTTTGCAATGTAATTTTCACTAATTGAGAATTTATGATCATTTAAATAGAATGAGACCTGAAATTACAGAGAGAAAAAATAATACATTATGAATACTAATCGAGCAAGGAAGATATCTAGAAGAAATTTAATATATTTAAAAATATATTTTGGTGTGATAATGTATTATTTATGATAAGCTAATCTTAATAGATTCAAAGATCTCTACCTAGCAATTTTTCATTGAATATTGCTGCAAATAGTTGTGGACTTATCCTTGTATTAAGGGTATTTCTTACCCAGGTTTACCACAGGATCAATTGTATGGCAAAAGATTTTTCTTTCTAAAACCTGCTTTTAAGCACCAAATGCCAAGCACGTTTTCATTAACTCGTTACATCTTCTGTTGATATCTGCCATACATTATGAAAACATCTATGTCGATGGGCTTGTTTGTTTGTTTGTTTCCAGAATTTTCTACCTTCTTTTAAATCTGCTTTTAGTTAATTCTTCAAAAAGTGTCCTTAATAGAGTAATTGGAAGATATCTGTAACCAAAGAAAATGAATAATTTTAAGATATTTAAGAGTTGACCTGGAGGAAAAACTTTGGATTCCTCCACTTGTAATTTTGGGTCAAAGTGTGAAAGTCCACATTAAGACAACATTAAATGGGAGGAAAAAAAGCCAACACTGGCCTGAATAACAGCAACAATTATATTATAAGTGAGAGCCAACCCTAAGAGCTTTCAAAATAACTCACAACTCACTGACTTTTGAAAAGTTGTAGCTTCTTTTAAAAATTATTAAATAAATGTGCAAAATAAATCATGCACTGCAAGTCCTGCGTGGTCTGTGCGGCCTGCTCCCCAAGACTGTCCTGACTGTAAAGCGGAGATGAATATTGAGAGGGGACTTCGAGGTCGGGCCGAGAGTGGGCGCAGGGCTGTGGTGGTGCCTGTGGAGGCCTTGTCGGAGGGCTGGGGTGCAGGGGGCAAGGGACCCTCCATAGAGTTGGACCTGGAGAAATGGGCAAGGATACCACGTGGTGAAAAGACGAGAAATGAGAAATTTGAAGGGCACTAGAGAAAAACAAAATGGCCCGGGATTAAGAGTCAGTGCTTAGCTGGATCCTAGAATACCCTCTGTCCATAGTGCTGCTACTGCTCTATTTTTAGGTCTCATCTACCCCTCGTTGAAATCTCTTCCTTTTAAGATGTCTTAAGTGAGTTTCTTCCTTTATCAAAAGTGATTCATTGATCACTGATCAATTTTGGATACCTCAATTTCTCCATTAAAGTTTATATTTTAATAGAAGAGAAAGTAAGGAACTATAAGTGTGTTAGTTATCTATTGTTTCGAAGCAAATTGCCCCAAACTTAGCAGTATACACAACAAACACTATCTTCTTGTTCCAGGATCGCTACCTGTTCCACCTGGTTTAGCTGGGTGATTCTGCCTCAGAGTCTCTCGTGAAGGTTCAGTCAGGCTGTTGCCTGGAGCTGGAGGCATCTCAAGGTTCAGTGGGAAGGATTACTTTCCAAGTTCACTGCTTTTGGGAGGTCTCAGTTCCTCCTCACCTTGTGATCCTCTCCAAGGCTTGTGTGAGTGTTCTCACAATACTGGTTTCCCCTAAAGAGAGAAGGATTCAGGAGAGAAGAAGATATAATGTCCTGGAAGAAAACCACAGATCTTTATAATCTATTCCTGCAAATGAGACTTCATTACTTCTTTCAAATCACATTCGCTAGAAGAATCACTAAGTCCCACCTCCTCTTAAGGAATTGCTGAATTAATTGCACCTTTTGCAACAAGGACTATCAAGGAATTGTGAACATATCGGTTTTTTTTCAAGGCTGTGTATAAAAGATCCCATCACAGTGGTGTAGGCAAAGTCTTTCTGTGAGAACAAGTGATAAGCAAAGGTTACAGTGCAAAGGTGGTCATTAGTACCTTTTGATAAATGAAGATTGGAGTAAAATCACTTTAGGAAGAAGACACAGGAAGAAAGGTAGAAGAAAATGGAGACTCTAATCAAATAAGGAAAAGCAGTTTGGCCAGGGCAAATTTATAGTCGAAAGAGGAATATTTGGATTGGTAATAGGATGCTACAAGGAGAGAGCCACCCATTCCTGTTTGCCCATGATTCACAGATGGCCAGAAAAGAAAAAAAAAAGAAACAACAACAAAACCTCTTCAAATACCCGTAGCTTAATCAGCATAACCCTGCTCTTTACAGCAAGTGAAGCAGCAGCTGTGTGTGAGGTGATTCAGGATTTCATCCAGCTGCCTGCCTCCCCGCACCCTTACAATATAGTGTTAGATGTAGATGTATCATCCTCACCAGCAAGGAAAGATCTCTACTTTCTCTCTGGAGCTTGCACCCTATGTAATACTGCATCCATCTAGATTTCAATGAATAATGCTTTTTATTGACTGATACACATCAAAATTATGATAAATACTTTTATGGTCCTTTCTATTGAACGAGTGCTTTATCAAAGTGCAAATACATTTGGATAAGCCTCCTTACCTGAGACTATGCTAATACATAAAACCAGGCTAATAGGTGACTCAGGTAAACAACAGCTTATTCAGGGTCTGGGGGTGTTGGGCAGGGGGAGGTGATGGAAGCAAACTAATTAATTGACAATTTCAAACTGACCAACCAATTAACTCAAAGCCCAAACCAATTTATCCAGCAGACCAAAATTGTATTTAAACCCCATTTGTCGCAAACTTAGAGAACAAAGGAAAACAATTGACTGCCAAAGTTTGGAATTTTCAAAATGAATTTAAATTGTTCTTTTTATCTTAGAAGGATATAAAGACTCTAGTTTCATCGAAGTTTGTACAATGTATAGCCCTCACGGTAAAGTTAAGATCCTTAGATATTTTATAGAACAAGTCTCTAGTATTTAGTATGCCGTAATAATGGATCCTCACCATAGGTAAACATGTTAGAAGATGCAATTGATTCACTGTTCCCAAACAAAAGCCAGGGAACCAAGCCATGTAATGGTTAAACCGGGAACATTTAGGTCACCATATCAGATTGCTTACCTCTTTATGTAATACACAGTCAAAAATATGTTCTGACCGTTTCAAGAACAATATAATTATTTTTTTTAAATTGATGATGACATACTGTTTTATGATTTTATAAATGTAATAAAATATAGAATTTATCTAGAGGGAGATTCTACTTTGATTTTCAATTAGCTTAACCAAAAAGGATAAACACAATTAGTCACAATAATTTTTGCAACCTCCATCATTATCTATCAAACTACACAGGGGATCATTTCTATTTTTATAGTTGGAATAAAACACAGCAGGTCTTCTGTCCCTGTGCTAGCTAAACTTGTACATCTCCTATGCACAATTTATTGTTCAAGCTATAAAGGGCTTTTGTGTCTTCTGCATAATTTTTAAAGATGGATGACAAATGTTTAACAAGTAGAGGAAGATTGGGGGGAAAGGAGAAAATGTGTGCTTATGTTTAACAAAAATTAAGCAAAGTGATCATTTGGAAAATATTTGCTTTGTAGTCCTAATCAGATGCATTGGGGCACACTCATTACCCATATCTAATGCTGGCTGGGCACAGTCCCTAAAGTTTATCTATCAACCCATAAATATAGTCACATTCTAGGGAAATGATATTTTCTCACACTTGAAAAACAGATAACTGTTGAGTTTGTGTTCCTTTCCTCACTCTCACATTGGAGCTAAGAGTCTTCGTCATTAACTTCTGGAAAGTAATAATTAACCCAATGCTCTAACAAAGTCACAAGGATCTCTTTAAAAAATTTTTCTTTATGTTTTATTTATTTCTGAGAGAGAGAGAGAGAGAGACAGCATGATCAGGGGAGGGTTAGAGAGAGGGAGATACAGAATCTGAAGCAGGCCCAGGCTCTGAGATAGCTTCAGCACAGAGCCCAATATGGGGCTCGAACCCATGAACAGTGAGTTCATGACCTGAGCCGAAGTCAAACACTTAACCGACTGAGCCACCCAGGTGCCCCAACACAAGGGTCTCTTTATATGTCATGTCTCTTTTCCCCATCTCACAGTGTGTTGTTTTTTGTCTCTTGTATTGTTTTGTTTCTTTAACAAATTACCCATCAGTGTTGACAGCACTGCTTATGAAACCATTGAACGCTGTTTAAGTGATTAGAGCAATTGAGGGCAAAAATTACAGATTAAAATTTCATAGATTTTATTTTAAAGGAAGGAAATGAAACTTCCTGGGAAGAACAGTGTCCACTAAGGAGTATAGAAATGTTAGTCAGACCATAAGTGGTAGAAAACTTCACATAGAGTTCCCCAACCACCTTTCTTACATACTAACACTACGTTTTTCCAAGTGGCCCCCTCTCTAAACAGTTTGTCATTCACATGATTGCTTTAAAAACTTAACTCATATGTCTGTCTCTAAAACAAAGAAGTCACCTTAATGATATCTTACCTGTAATTTTCCATTATTGTTTTGACACAGCATATTCCTTATCTAATTTAGAAATACACAATGGGGCGCCTGGGTGGCTTAGTCGGTTAAGCGTCCGACTTTCGCTTAGGTCATGATCTCGCGGTTCGTGGTTCGAGCCCCGCGTCGGGCTCTGTGCTGACTGCCAGCTCAGAGCCTGGAGCCTGTTTCAGTCTGTGACTCCCTCTCTCTCTGACCCTCCTCTGCTCACGCTGTCTCTCTCTCTCCTACAAATAAATAAAAAAACATTTAAAAAAAATAAAATAAAATAGAAATACACAACAACCTTGTGGAAAAATCTTTTAGTAGACCCAGCTTACTCCCAAAGAAAGTCAAAGTGCTAGACATTTCCTAATTCGTGCCAAGTTATTGGAACTCAGCCCCGGGTCTCTTTACTTTCAGTTTAGTATTTTCATACCAATACCTACTGGACTCTGAATGCTCCATAATCAGGAAAACTCATTTTTCTGCTCATCTCAAAATATTCCTTTGTGAATTGTGGTATAAACTGAATTGTATAACCTCAAAATTGATTAATTTTCAGTGTAATGGTATTTGGAGATAAGACTTTGGGAAGGGAATTTGGCTTAAATGAAAGCCATGAGGGTTGAGTCCTCATGATGAAATTAGTGGCTTTACAAGAAGAGACAGGTCATTCTGCCATGTGAGGACACAGAGAGAAGGTCATCATCAATCCAGGAAGAGGGCTATCACCAGAAACCGGGTTAGTTGGTACCTTTATCCTGGGCTTCCCAGTCTCCAGAACTGTAAGAAATAAAGGTCTGTTGTTTAAGTCACGCAGTATGCAGTGTTTCATTGTAAGAACCCAAGCTGACTAATACAAATATTTAAATAATTCACATCTTCACAAATGTTTCACTTTAAAAATGTGTCCCATTTTTAACAAAAAATTTTCTAATACTTGAATTTTCAAGCAATTATATCACATTAATTTATGCCAGTTGTGTGAACCTGTTTAGTTTTATTCCATCATTTTGATAGAGCATTTTTTTTTTTTTGGCCTTTCTAGTGGTTTCTTAGGAGGGCTTCGATAGGAATGACTTAATTATTTATTAAAAGTTTTGTAGGAGCAAGTAAATAACATTGAGTCAATAAGAACTTGGCTTAAATGAAATGCACACATTACAGAAGAACCATAAAAAGAAAATTAGTCGATTTATTAATTTAATTATGAAAATTATTCCAACTCCAGAAAATTCAATAGAAATTAATATCCAGAAGATACACTACTTTGTAGAAGATCAAACAAATGATGTTTCCAGTTAAAAAGGAGAAGAATATTAAAAAACCTGGATAAGATTAATGAAAGAGGTAAATAGGTAAGGGTATATTCTAATTTCTTACCATTAGTGTTATATTTGATCATTGCCCTATAATCTATTTAATTCATATCTTATTATGAAAATATGCTCGGGGCGCCTGGGTGGCTTAGTCGGTTAAGCGTCCGACTTTCGCTTAGGTCATGATCTCGCGGTTCGTGGGTTTGAGCCCCGCTTCGGGCTCTGTGCTGACTGCCAGCTCAGAGCCTGGAGCCTGTTTCAGTCTGTGACTCCCTCTCTCTCTGACCCTCCCCTGCTCACGCTGTCTCTCTCTCTCTCTCTCTCTCCTAGAAATAAATAAAACATTAAAAAAATTTTTGAAAATATGCTCATAATTATAAAAAATATAGGGAGGGCACCTGTCACAGGTTGAGTTCTCTGAGCAAACACTGAGGTAGAGTTTGGGATTCAAGATGTTTAATAGGGATTGCACCTCTGGGAAATGAGAAAAGTAATACTATGAGACAGACCTTATCAAGTCTGGACCAATGTTGCCCATCAGAGTTGACCTGCCTTGGGCCCAAATGGGCTGGCCTTTTTACCCTTACCTCATTTAGCAGCTACATGGGGGGCTACTCTGAGAAAGTCAAAGAAAGTAGCTATCTGGAGCTAAGACAGATAGATCTTAAAAGAGCTGACCACTGGTGATGTCTGCTGACTGCCCTCCCAACAGCTAAGTGGGATCAGATTGGCACGTGTCAATTTTTCCACAGTACCTAATTATTTAAGATGACCCACGACCATTCCAATGTGGGTAAAAATAAGCTCTGAAAATCTTAAATGGCATTCATTGTCAGAATATCTTGAAAAAATACAATACAGTGATTCTATTGAAATAAGTCTATGGCTACTTTCTGCCATGTCCATATCCAATCACCCAGCCTTCTAAGGTGACCGCATGGCTACTTTTGAAGAAGCTGATTCACTGTGGAAGAGCACACTGGCCATCTACTTATCTTCTGGTCACAATCTTTGCTCCATTAGACCCACAAAATGATGATTCCTTTTTATGGTACATTTTATCTGGGTGATTAGTATAGGGAGGAATTCTCAATACCCAAGTGCTTATTCTCTCCTTTGGAAACAGCAACCAAAATATAGGTTTGCTTGATTACCAGTGGACAAATAAAACGAAATACTTAGAATATTTCAATCCTAAAATATTCAAGGAATCACTAAAACCTAATAAAGCGGTTGGCAAAAACAAAATACTGTTTTCTGTTTCTTTGTAATAGAACTGAATCTTTTATCCCCAACTTTCCTTTGAAAGTGTATCATTCAGCATAACACTGGTCCTTTCTCTAACTCTTTACTCATTCTGTTCTTCAGAGGTGGAGTGACTTAAGGAATTTGTAAATTTGGGTAAGAACAGCAGCCCTTCCTCCTTTTTGGAAGCTGCTTAAAGATAGCATAGTTTCTGCCCTGCTCTTCCAGGACAGTCCTTCCACAGGGGGGTGCGTATGAATGGGGGGAAGAGCCAGCCTAATTCTACAAATATAATCCCCGTCCTAAACCTGAGCATACCCATCATTACTCACTGTGGAAATCTTTACTGTTTCAATATCTGAACTTGAAAGACAGTAGTCTGAGGGTCTTCCTTAGAAACTCCCAATAATTATGATAGAATAAACAAATCCTTATCTGTTTCATAGCAGTGAGCTTGAATTAATTTTCACAAAAGTAAAAAAGAAAAAACTAAGAAGTAAATCCGAAGGAAAAAAATGTATTTTTTTATTCGACCCTGATAGTTCCTTCAAAACTCTGCTTCGACATCAAGATAGTCAAAGTTCTTATAAATAGTATGATGACCTGACTGTAACATAATAAATAATGTAAACAACTCAATTGTTCATCTATCATGCCACATACAGCTTCTCTGGATTCTTTTTGTTTGTTGATTTTCTCAAGAAACCCTTAAAAAAAAAAAAAAGAACTGGATGGACCAAATGGGCTACTTGCCTTGTGATTGTATAACAACAGCCAGAAATGTTGAATAAATAAATCAATACAATGGAGCTGTATATTAGAAAAAGCAATCAGGGTTTGTCCTAAATGTTTGCCCCATAGCCAAGTTTACTTTGAGCCAGCATATGAAAGATTTTGTGATTAGGCCCCAAAGCACAAAAATACCAATTAATTATGATGATTAGATATGTCTTCATTAGTAGTCTATAAATAAATCATGCACAACATTATGCAGTCAGCTATACTGGAAAAATATTCTTCTAGAGGGCTGTGAAAACAGCTTAATTAATTATAAATGCTCTGCAACTTATCACATATTATATTTTGAAATGTTAAAGCATACATATATACACATGTTATATGTGTGTAGAGGTATTTGTCAAACTGTTTCAGTGTTTTTTTATGCTACTTAGCACTAAAATGCTTTCCAGAATCAAGATGCAAGTTTGTTAAAAAAAAAAAATCTGTATTTATTGTTAAAAATAAAAATGTTACTTCAAACCGTTATGTTTCCAATTCCTTTCATGTTTTCAGATGACAGAGTGTTTCTCTTTGATATTTAACTTCTGTGCTTCCAGAAATGTTTTGTGAATGTCTTCCCGCCCCACTCCCCCCACCGGCTCTCAGTATATTTTCTTCATTTATTCAAAACAATTTCTTCCTAAACATGTTGCTGCAATTAAAAACATTTTAATTACATATGCAATTAACCCATTTGTGCAAGGTAGCCCTCATTTACGCCTCTAGATTCTTTGTTCCCCCTTCTCCACCTAACTAGATCAGGAGACTGACCTCTGTGAACTGCATCAAGCAATTCCCTTGCCCTCCGGCTTCCAGTTGAGCTCTGCTAATGGGGATCCCTGGCAGGAGATCAGAGGTGGGTGGGGGAATTTATTCCCTTGGCTCCTTTTCTGCAGGTTGACTGTGTACCTCGACCAAAGGTCATCACTCCTGACAGGTGATTCTTGCTGACAGATCTCCCTATGGGTTTTAGTCCTTTCAGATCTAAGGGTGGTAACAGGCCTGTCCACATAGCTCACCCTGGGGTACTGCATCTTCTCTTGTTTTCCCTATATCCGACCCGAGCTTTTGTAAATAGTCTTTTTATTAAATTCATCTCAAATTACCTGATTTGAATATGTAATCTGTTTTCTGCAGGACCTTGATTGATCCATGATTCTTCTTGTAAATTATTCAAACAATACAAAAATAGAGTGAAACATGAGCATCCTCATTACATATTTTGATTGTGACTACTGAAAATACAATTCAAATTGGCTTCAGCACCTGGATTTTTCTAGTTCCCTGAGTCAATATATCACATGCAGAAACACAAACAGTAAGATGCACTTTTCAGAGCTCGTTAGGATTTAAATAAGCCAGAACCGAAGTTTGGGATACAATAGAGCTTTTCCATCCACTACCCTGGGAAGGAGTTCATCTCAGTGGGGGTGCAGTCAGAAGAAAAAAAAAATCCAATACATTATTTGAACAGAAGCAGTTTTATATAAAAGCTGATAATTAGGTATTGAAGAATGAAGAGGGAAGACTAAGTTATTATAGGAGTGCATACAGGCTACAGCTACCATCCTAGGACGGGAGATGGCAAACAAGCAGACTTGGAGGAAAGGCCCCACAGAGCTAAAACTAAGACCTTGGAGAAGGGGGTGCTGCTTGACCTGTGCTGGTGTCTCTTATCTTGGAGGAAAAGCCTCATGGGACTAGGACCCAGTCATTTAAAAGGGGATATTGAGTAGCAAAAGCAAACTGAGGCTGTTTCTGTATGTATTGAAACTCTGAAAACTCAGTTCAGCATTTTACTGAAACAAATAGCTGCTGCCAGGGAAAAAAGGTAAGATGGGGCCAGGGTGACGCTGAAAGGGACAGGAAGCCAACAGGAAGCCAACAGCAAGCAAAGATGCAGTGAGTCCTTCTTCTTCCTCCATCCTTACAGCTCCCTCTGCTGCTTTCTACTGGTCAAGACTAACAGAAAGGCGTCTGGTAAAGCAAACATAGTTTGAAAATTTCCAGCCCTAACATCACAGAACAGAGTCTTGAAGAAAGAGTTTGAGCTCAAAGGCAAAAACTCAATAACTGGCATAGGTCATGGCCAGAAAATTAGCTACACTCTTTTACTGGAAACATGGTTTCAGACTTCCTACTTTATACCAGGCCCTGTGTAAGGCTAGAGTGGCTTAAATCCAGGAAAGTTTTATTTCCTGTTTCTAATTGCACCGGTTAATATGATAAAGAGAACAATTATAATATAAGAAGTACCATGATAGAGGTAATAATACAAAGTTTTTGAAGTGGCACTTCTTAAAGTCTTTTTATTTTATTTTTTGAGAGAAAAAGTGTAAGCAGGGGAGGGGCAGAGAGAGGAGAGAGAGAGAGAATCCCAAGCAGTCTCCACACTGTCAGTGAGGTGCCAAGTGCGGGCTCAAACTCACAAACTGTGAGATAATGACCTGAGCCGAAATCAAGAGTCAGGCAGTCAACCGAATGAGCCATCTAAGAGGCCCTGAAGTGGCATTTAAATCAGCTATATAGAGTCAAAGTAAGTGTTCTATTGGAGGTGATATTGAGATAGGACTTGAATTGAAGCTAGATGATCATATTTTGGAAAACAGGAATGTCAACCATCAAAAACCACACATAAGTTCCACCACAAGAAGTCCCTGGTTAGAACACAGGTCTCACTTGCTCGGCTCTGGATACCTCTGTACTAGATTTGCTGTCACTGGGCACTGTGATGTGACAACTATGGTCAATCAATTTTTAACAAATTCTTACTTGTATCACTTCCTAAAAATTAAAAGTGGGGCACCATATTGGTAGAACTTACGTTAGGTTCCCTGCTCTAGGTGACTGAAGAAAGAAAGAAGGGTATTTGACACTATTTGTCTGCTCTTGAAACCTGACTCCCTCCAAGATCCACGTAATGAGGACTTTATTCCCAAATAAGGCAACCATTTGTACGATGGTCCCCAAATATGCCCACATGAAATTGTCCTTTTGGCAACCCAGCATTCATGTGAAATCTTCTTTCTATTATGACAGATAAAACCTCCCGTCTAACACCATGTAACTTCCTCTGATAGAAAAATCCAGTTTCACCAGTGTCTCAAAGAGGGAAAATTAGAACTCTCTTTAGTTATTGCTTCTTATTCCAAGACCAGAATCCTTAAGTAAGGTCCATTCTAACCCTAGTTCTCTTAACACCAGTCTTGATACTCAGCAAAATATATCCATAAGTATAACTTTCACTATCACTTCTTCCTGTCATGGTGTTGGCTGAAATGAAAGGAAATAAAAGGAGAAATAAATTACGATTACACACACACACATATACATATATATATATATAATCAGATTTGCAGATAATGTATACATGTGAAGATAAGATATATACATTGAAGCCATAATCATTTTTATAATGGTCACAAAGTTTTATATATATGACTTCTATTTTTTTTTCTCTACACATTCTGTATTTCTTCTGTTATCCACCATTGTAGAATTATTTAGCCAGAGTGCCACAACCCTTTATTGCTATGGATTCTGAGCTCTTTCTAGTCCTATATGCATACAGTCTCAGTCTTTCACAACTAGAGATTGCATAAAAATTCCCCAGGGAACAGTTGGGTGCTCATTCTCCCTGATGAATCATCAACACTGTTTTCTCTTGATTTTCAAGATATATTACCCCCAATATTTACCCATGTATTGTCATTAGACTCTAAATTGTCTAAATGGCATTGTTTACTTTCATGGAACTATCGCTGAATTCTCTGGTAGAACATTTCCTCCTTGGTTATTACCGACTTCTAAACCAGCATTTGCCATAGTTTCAAGGGTGGGGGTAAATGTGGTTGATTAGGTCTAATTGGGAGAGGTGTTAATTCCAATTCCAAAATAAATTTTTGGCTCGTACATACCAACCGGGTAAGAAATGGTACAAATATTAATCAATATTTCAAGTCATATATGGCATCCTATGATTTGGTGTCAACTGATTTTTCAATAAGGTATGTGATAAGATTAAAGTAACATGAGGGCATTATCCCATTGTCTTTCTTCTTTTACGGAAGGTTAAGTTCCTTACTTGGAAGAAAATATAGAGATATCAGGATGTTGAATAAGGTACCCAGTTGTCTCAGACATTCATTCACAAAGCTCACTTGAGACATGATGGATGGAGAAATCAAATCTAAATCCAAATCCAAAATATTCATCTAATCCACATTATAGGAACTCTCCATAACAAAATTAGTAAAAAAAATTCAACTGGCGCCAAAACATATGACACAATAGTAAAGCTTCACTTTTACCATTTTTGGAAAATTATCCTCATATACTTGTAAAAGAAATCCTAGGTTGCTGCACTTGTGAATAGCACTCATCTTTAGCACCAAAGCCACTTTGTTCAATAAGTAAGGTCTGAAGTTGCTATGAATGGGAGGTAACTGACATTGAGAAATTATGTTCTATTGTCTACCTGATTATTATGAGGGGAAATGGCCTTTGAGTTAACATGCAGCATGGATATTCTTTATGTTCTGACCTCATTTTAAGAAATTCTTCCCTACTTTTCCCCTCTCCCCTAAATCTTTGTTGTTAATCTCTAAATTCAGGTCCTTTGAGAATTCCTTATTATTAAGAAAACCAACAGCCACTTCCCATAAATTCCAGTAGATTATTTTAAGTCAAGGTGAAACAACTGTGAAGACCTATATTATATACCAGCAGCAGAGAAAACTGGACTTCCTGTGGCATTATTTTGCTCCTGATCTCCACAAGGGGCCTTGTAGGTCAAAAAGAAAGAAAATCTTCCCAACAGGTACAATGAATTAATACAGTTTAAGGCTTGTATATAAGCATCTGCCAAAGATTTGTGTATTCCCCTTTCCCCAGGGAATAAACCCTCATCCTGGTAAGTGGTTACAGTTGTCTTTAGGGAGAACTATGAGGAAGTTTTTTGTATGTTCTTCAGTGTCAATGGGCTTTGAAAGGAAGTTAGTGCTCAGAACACCGACATACTCTTTTCCTACCAATTCTGTAGTTTTCACATAAGAGAGAAGGAAAAGCTCTGAATTCAACTGATAGTCTAATTTTACTATCTCCAAGACCACATTTTGTTTTTTACTCAGCTCAGTCCCTGCAGCAACAAAAGATAAGAGATTCTTTTTATCTTGATCCTAGAAACTCCCTGGATTTTAGTCAGTGCTATGAGCCTAGAATTCAAGGATTTTAACTTGTCATCCTCTTTCTTTAAGCTGCCCATTGATGTATAAAGCAGCTGCCCCTTTACTAAGTTCATAAATTCTTCATGTATGTCCTATTGTTGTATGGTAGAAGCAATTCAGTTCCCAAAAGTCATGCCTGCAATGAGCACTTGATGCCAGGTGACCACAGGCAATGATTTGATTAGCTTTTTCACTGCTGCTGAATTCCCATGTTGGCACTTTAGTAAGATTTTGACTAGTTTCTGACCCAGCTATGCCAGATAAACAATTGATAGTCTCCACATTTCCTTGAAGGTATCTAAGGCACCCCATTCCCTGGTAACACTTTCTCAGTTAGGGATTTTAGTTGTGGGCAGCAAAAATAGCTCTAGCTAATAAAAAGAGAAAATAAATTTGTTGAAAGAATGCTGGATAGCTCACAGAATTAGCTGGCAGGATGGAAGACCTGCTAGGAAAATGGGCAGAAAATAACAGAAGCTTTGTAGGAGGAATCAGAGCCAAGATTATGCAGAAGAAATGCACTTGATTGGATGCCCCATCGGTACCTCTGGTGCCTCTGTACAGATATGCTGCTGGATACAACAGTGCTACACACACCAGAAAATGAGAGATCATAAATCTGAAGGACACCAATCCAATACAGATCACTGGTAAATATCAGGAAAAAATACAAAACAAATAGAAGAGAAACAAAAGATCATATCTTTCAGTGATACATAGGAATGCAATAAAGCCATTCATTATTTGAGATTAAGTGGGAAGGGTATTAAGAGACATTGGATTAATATGCCATCTTCATCCAATATCTTTCATTATGGTTAATTATCAGTTGTATGAGTCACTTATCTTTCCTGTGATTGGTTCTTTATCTCTATAAAGAAGGCAATAATATCTACATGTGGATGTCATGAGGGAAAAATAAGTAATATACATAAAATGATTAGAGTAGCATCCAGCATATGGTATAGGTGTTAGTTAACTAGTAGTAGTAATGCTGAGGTAGAATCAACAGTAGAGCCATTTCAAATTTGAAGAAAATAAATAAAAATATGTAAATACAAAGAGAAGGGAGCATTTGGGGAATTGTTAGTATAATTCATTTTAAAACTGCCATTGGAATAACATCATGTCTCCTACTTTTCATCTCATATTAAACAATTAAATTATAATAATTTAATAAGTGTTTTTGCAGAGTTTATACTCATATTAAATTTTCTTTATAAAAATAGTTGGTATTCTGGGAATAAAGGAAAATTTATTTAAGCGTATCTAATAGAAACAGAGCCAATAGTATATTTAATGATAAAATATTAGCAACAGCCCATTAAAATGAGAAATAAGATGCCAGTATTACCACTACTTGAGTTCCTACTTGAGTTAATGTAATTATACAAAGTAACACATACATGAGATAGCTGAATGGTAGAGAAAATTTGCTCTTGCAAAAAACATCTTTCTATCTATCTCAAAGTAATAAAAGAATTAATAAATAAAATAAATTAATAAACCAAACAAATATTAAATATTAGGTCTAATTCAAGAGTTCTAAAATGTTATGGAGTATATCAGCAAACAAAATAAATCACAACAATAACAACAACAAAAAACAAAACTCGATGGGTTTTCTATTGTCACACGTAATCTATAGATACTAGAAAATTCAATGGAAATATATAATAGAAAATATCATGCAAAATAAAAGGCAAATTTCATTCACAATAGTAGCAAACCTATGAGGTTCCTATGGATAAATCTTACAAGGTTGTATAAAACCTAAGTGGAGGGGCGGCAGATGGGTGGCTTAGTTGGTTAAGCGTCATGATCACATGGTTCCTGGGTTTGAGCCCCATGTCAGGCTCTGTGCTGACAGCTAGCTCAGAGCCTGGAGCCTGCTTCAGATTCTGTGTCTCCCTCTCTCATTGACCCTCCCCTGCTCACACAGTCTCTCTCTCTCTCCCTCTCAGAAATAAATAAAACATTAAAAATTAAAAAAAAAACTAAGTGGAGGGGAAAAATAGCTTTCTTAAAGATGTCAAATACGTGAAAATTGATTTTCCTGGATGATCGGCTTTCATCTTCATTCTTAATTCTCTTTAATTGTTAATTCTTCTCCAAATGAGTTAAGAGGCTCAAAAGAATGCTAAGCCAAACTCATTTTTAAAAATTGTACTAGACCAACTGATCCTGAACTATTTTTTATTTAATTTTTATTTGTTTTCTGCTTTGTTTTATTTTTGTTTTATCCTTGAAAAAGGTTTCTCAAATAAGGTATTGTTGACATTTTGATTAAAATAAAATTTTTGTTCAATGGCATTCTTTCATTTATTGGAAATTTTTAACATCTCCAGCCTTTACTTAGTAAATTCAACAGGCATGCCTTCAGCCATTGTGACATCCTAAAACACTCCCCCACCTTCCAAGTATTTCCTAGTAATATGAAGCAACATGATACTGAGAATTAGTGATTAAGAAAATTTCAAAGCACACTAGAAAGCCAAATAAGCAAAACATTGTAGTGTACACATGGAAATATATAAATATGTCAATAAAACAGAATAAAAAGCATGAAATATATTCTTATATGTATACAAAATTGCTTGTTGTAAATATGATTTTAAAATAATTGAGGAAAAAATAGACTATATATTGAATAGTGTCAGAAACAAAATCCACTTCTAAATAACACTTGGATCAAAGGAAATATCTCAAGATACATTTTAAAATATCTTAAACTATGGGTGCCTGAGTGGCTCAATCGGTTAAGCATCCGACTTTGACCCAGGTTATGATCTCACAGTTTGTGGGTTCAAGCCCTGCGTTGGGCTCTGTGCTGACAGCTCAGAGCCTGGAGCCTGCTTCAGATTCTGTGCCTCCCTCTCTATCTGCACCTCCCCTGCTCACACTGTCTCTCTCTCTCTCTCTCTCTCTCTCTTTCTCTCTCTCTCTCTCAGAAATAAATTAAAAAAGAAAAAAAAATCATTAAAAAAAGAAGCATTGCTTTAACATAAAAAAATAAAGTATCTTGAACTAAACGAAAACACAAATTAATCAAAAGTCATGAGATGCAGTGAAAGCAGTAAGTAGAAGGAAATATATATCATTAAATACATAGCTTAGAAAAGAAGAAAGATCTAAGTCAATAACCTGTGTTTCCAGGTTTGGAAACTAGATACAAATTGGACAGTAAAATGATAATAAAGCAAACTATATACTAGGAATAACCCAATGCCAACATATTTCATAACCTAGATGAAATAGATCAATTCCTTGAAATACCTAATCTGTCAAATTCACACAGGAATAAAAATATATATTCTGAATAGGCTTATATCTATTAATGAAATTGGATCAATAATCAACAATCTCTAAAAATAGAAAGCACCAGTCCAGTGAATTCTACCAAACACTTAAGAAATAATGTATATCAATTCTCCGAAAACTCAGAAGATATAAGCAGGAGAAATACAACCTAATTCAGTATAAATAAAAGCAGTATTACCTTAATACCAAGACCAGACAAGACATTACAAGAAAAGAAAACTAAAACCAATAACTTTCCTGAACACAGATACAAAAATTGTCAACAAAATATTAGCAAATCTAATCCAACAATGTATAAAAAGCATTATTCAACATGACCAAGTGAGATTTACCCCAGGTATTCAAGAATGGCTCAACATTCAAAAACCAACTGATGTAACGCATCACATCAGTAGCTAAAAAGAAAAATCACATGATTATATCAAAGGCATTTGGCAAAATCCAGCAACCATTTATGATGAGAGTTTGCAGTAAGAAAGAACAAAATAAACTAAAGTAATCCAGATTGAAAATGGAAAAATTGATGACATAGAGGATAAGATTATCTATGTAGAAAATCCAAAAGAATTGACAAAAGGAAAAGAAAAAAAGGGGAAAAAAAGACAAAACAAGACTCCTGGAGTTAAAATGTGATTATAACAAGGTTGCAAGACACAGGTAATTTATGAAACTCTTTTACACAAAGAACGGGCCTCTCTCTATCCACTGCTTGTGCACTAGCCCCTGGGGTGGTTGGACTTCCTGTGGTGAGAACAAATCTCTGAGTTCTGTAAATTTGGAGGCAATTGACCAGTACCCGTGTGTGGGATGACTGTATCTCAGGAAGGGAGTCAGCAGCACAGAAGTTTTCCCAGTCATGAATTTTTACATAGATATAAATTTGGAGATTTAAAGAAATTCTGGAAGGACTATTACCATAAGGGACCAGAAAAGTTTATAACAGAGTCATGGATGGATTCTTAGTTCGTTCTTGGAGTTCTTTCCTGGGAAATTTGACAGTTTACCTCAGAGACCATCTGGTTTTGTTCATGATCCTTGGGAGTGTTCTAAACTGATCCCCACTTCTACAAAACCCTATTATCTCATTTCATACAGAACTTTTTGACTGAGCTGGGTCCAAGGCTAGCTTCTTCTGTGACTATTTCTAACCCTCAAGGGAGCACCAGACTGCTTTGCACAGACTGAGATTTCATGGCCATGTTAAACTGTGAAGAAGAGCCAAGGGCTTCGTTTCATAGATATTTGTAAAGTTTCTTCACACTGCATGAAGAGTGAGGTTTGTGCTGTTGCTCTTGTAACTGAGGCCCACATTAGTACTAGCAGTAATTCTAGGAGCATGACTTGAGTCTCCTGTTTCCCAGGCCAGTCCAGTTTGTAGGTTTTGAACCCTTTCCTTCTTAAAGCTAATATATTATCCATAGCCACCCTGCATTCACAGAATAGGGAGAATGAAAGGGTTATTTTAAAATTGCAGTTTGAACTTTAAAAGATTTTTCCATAATAGATCGTCTGCTTCCTCTCTGGGTCTAATTTAAAATGTAAACAAAAATGGCTATTACAATTTGAGAGTATTAATGATTTGGTAAATACGGTGCTTAATTTTTCCCTATCTTTTTAGCAGAACAATTTGAATAGATAATAGGTACTTTGCTCTCTTCAGGAAAACTTAATGAGAGGTCAGGTAGAACTTCATTGCTAAAATATAAAAAATGAAGAAAAAATACGGTTTAAGGTTTTCATTTTGAGGAGTTTTTTTGTTTTAATTATTTTTTCACTGTTTTCTTCAATAAAGAAATATTATCAACATGCAATTTATTATTTTTTTTCTCCCTGAACTAAAACCACACGGGAAAGTAAACTTGCTCAGAAAAAACTTTGGGGAAACTTCAATTATCTCAGGAACTCAATTTATTCCCAGAGGAGTATCTATGGGAGGTAAGGTTAATATCTGATTTCAGGTTGCTCACTGCTTTTAACTCAATGCAGAATCAAGCCATAGTAAAGATTGAAACAATCCTTTAAATTCCCTGTAAGTTCGTGGACTTCATCCAATATAAACTAATAGTTTTTGTTTTCTTTGTTAACAGTAGCAATGGGGAAGAAGTAAGTCAGACACTTTTTCTACTTACGGAAAGCAATCCCCTTTTAAAATCTTCCAATTCACAGTTTAAGGTGGGCAAACCTTTTATTTCTTCAAAATGCAGCTTCTGCCAACAGAGTTTCATGCTCTGTTCTTTAGGAATATGAACTCCTTTTTATTTCAACTGGAGTTCCATTTGCCCTGATGTGGACACAAAATCCAGTGCAAGTGTTGAGTAGCGTTCTGCTAGATAGTCCCTACATTTCCATTTCATGACGATCTTTTTATTTGTTAACACTTTTATATATTAGCCAGTGATGTGCCAGTCAAACATCTGCAATTTCCCTCCCTTTACAGCTTCTAAGACAACTGAAGATTCAGAAAATTTTGCACAAAATCTTTCGCAGTGAAGATGCTGCACAGCTGTTTCACAGTTGTGCCAAACAGTTTCATCATGAGTAATGGCACAGTGGGAATCCTTATTCCCAATGCTACTGGAAATGAGCATACTGCAAACTATTCTCACTCACTTTCCTTTTAGCAGTCAGTTCTTGGGTTGCCAAAGTTTTCAATGGCAAAATGATTCCCTTTGTAAATTCTGTCTTAAGTGGCTTCAGGTAACCTCCAAGGACCTTGCTGACTTCGTGGGTGGTGGTACCTAAAGTTTTCTTAATATCCTTCCATATATCCCTGCCATTTTTATTTTTACTCACGTTTACCTCAGTGTCATCTACTTAATTTTCTTCAGAGAGATTTAGAATTTCAATCAATCCTTTGTACCCCACACCAGATTCTTTAATTGAACCTTTCCACTAAAGTTTCATGTTGTGCTCATAGAGGAAAATCAGCTTTCCTTTGTGTCTGTGGCTGAAAACCTGGCCTTCCTCTTCCTTCACCTCAGTGGTCTAACGTTCTCCTCAACAATATCCAGCAGGACTTC
Organism: Proteles cristata cristata; assembly: GCA_017311185.1. NCBI lineage: Eukaryota > Metazoa > Chordata > Mammalia > Carnivora > Hyaenidae > Proteles > Proteles cristata. The sequence continues at coordinate 86,012 of JAESUZ010002769.1, read as the reverse complement.
ACAGAGCTTCCCCTTGGACCAGCTGATGGCGACCCACTCTGTCCAGTACCAGATATTCATGTTGCTGCACAATCCAGGATGAGTCCTCTTGGCCCCACTTGGCCATGTCTGCATGAACACAGGACCTCTTAAATGCTCAACATATGATCTATCTAGGAGAATATCCCATGTACCCTTGAGAAGAATGTGTGTTGTTGCTTTTGGGTGCAATGTTCTGTGTATGCCTGTTAGGCCTGTCTGGTCTAATGCATAGTTTAAGTTCAATGTTTCCTTATAGATTTTCTGTTGGGATGATCTATCAGTTGTTGAAAGTAAAACACCAATGTTCCCTACTATATTGTTATGCTGTTTCTTTCTCCCCAGATCTGCTGCTATTTGCTTTGTATATTTAGACAGACTAATGTTGGGTGCATAAAATACTTAGAGATGTCATATCCTTTGGTTGGGTTGTGACCCCTTTATCCATATATAATGATCATCTTTGTTTCTTATTACAAACTTTGTTTTAATGACTATTTTGTCTGAGTATAGTTACCCATGCTCTCTCTGAGTTTCCATTTACATGGAATATCTGTTTTCATCCATCAGTTTCAATCTGTGTGTTCTTAACACTGAAATGGGTTTCCTATAGGCAACCTATAGTTGGGTGCTATTTTATTTATCCATTCGGCCTTTCTTTGTCTTTTTATTGGAGAATTTAGTTCATTTACATTTAAAACAATTATTGATAGATGTGGATTCACTGTTGTCATTTGTTAGTTATTTTGTGTATGTTTTGTAATTCCTTTTTTCTTTCCTTTTCTCTTGCTCCCTTCTTTGTGATATGATGATATTCTATAATGGCATGCTCAGATTCCCTTTTCTTTATCTTCCGTGTACCTACTATAGATTTTTGCTTTGTGGTTACCATGAGGTTTACATAAAACATCTTTTACTTATTTTTTAATTGAAGTATAATTTGTATACCCTATGTTAGTTTCAGGTGTACAACACAGTGATTTGACAGTTATATACATTATGAAATATTAACCGCAGTAGGTATGGTTACCATCTACTACCATACAAAATTATAACAATATTATTGGCTACATTCCCTATGCTGTGCTTTTCATTTCCATGATGTATTTATTTTATAACTGGAATTTTTTACCTCTTAATGCCCTTCACCTATTTCAACCATCCCTCTACCCACCTTCCTTCTGGCTACCACTAGTTTATTCTCTATATTTAAACATCTTATATTTATAATAGTCTAGTTTAAGCTGATAACAGCTTACCTTTGAATACATACTAAAGTTCTATATTTTAACTCTCTCACTGCCCCTCCACACATAGTTAACGTTTCTAACGTTATAATTTACATCTTCTCTACCTTGTGTATCCATTAACAAATTATTGTGGCTACATATTGTTAATACTCTTGGATTTAATTATCATACATAGTGATGATTAATTTATTCCATCAAAATTTTAAACAATCCATTTTATTTTCACAAGAAAATAATTGAGCACAATTAAATAATGTAATTGTTCAGTTTTTACCTTCATTTTTATATAGATTTTTAAAGTATTTTATTGAGTAAATCATTTTGCAAGATTAAAAAACTATTATTTCTGATCAATATACATTGAACTGCTAAGTATGACTGCTCTGTACTCAATGACATGTCTAAACATGGACTCTGTAATTTGGAGCTTTTTAAGGTATTTCTTTAACTTTTAAAATTATTTTTCTTTATTTTTGTTTTTTAAATGTTTCTTTATGTTTGAGAGACAGACAGAGACAGAGCATGAGCCAGGGAGAAGCAGGGAGAGGGAGACACAGAATCCAAAGCAGTTCCAGGCTCTGAGCTGTGCACACAGAGCCCAGTGTGGGGCTTAAACTCACAAATTGTGAGATTATATCCTGAGCCAAAGTTGGACACTCAACAAACTGAGACACCCTTAAGGCGCCCCTTAAAATTATTTTTCATAACAAATTATTATTGAGAGACTCAGCTATAAAGTTAGAGATTTTGAAATTATCATTGAGATTATAGTGGACTGAGTATAATTCTGAAAAAGGTGATGTTTCATCATGAACCACCCACAATAATGCAGGGCCCTTTCGATAAAAACAGCTTGTATTTGCAGGGCAATTTCCCAGGTTGGATTTGCACTCTGTGACTCAGGATTCTTGATAAAGATAACTTTCCAATGTGGGAGAGTATAACAGAAAACATTTTTAAATAACATGTTCTAACAAATTGAGTTAACTGAATTGCATGCCTCATCTTTCTTTTTCAAATCAATTTTAGACTTTTTTTTTGCAGAATCCTAGACTGGGCTTAGGTGTCTCTCAAGGTCATGCAGAGATCTTGATGAAGAACTTGGACTCCAAGGTCATTTAGAACCTGGCCTAAGTCCTGATAATATCATTTAGCTGGTATATGAGTTCAGGAAAGTTACATAACCTTCTAAACCTATATTTCTTCATGTATGTAACTGAGATAATAGATAGTATCTGCCTCATGAGATTGTGGTGAGAATTAAATAAGAAATTGCATATAAATGTTTATCTCATTCCTGACACATAGAAAAGACTGGATAAATGTTAAAATTATTATTTATTTGCTAATACAACTTCCTTCAGTGGTTTCCCTAAAGACGTTCCAAACAGAATCAAACTGAACCTATACTTCTAGAATTCAAAGTCAATTCCACACACTCATGTCTATACAAAGCTACTGGTAGAACTGTATTGCAAAGTTCCAATTCAAAACAGATCCGTTTTGTTGTGCACTTGGCAATGTACACAAATCTATACAAATGTGTTTCCACAGTCCTATTTTCCAGATGTGTTTAGCTTATGTAATACAGATACAAATAAACTTGGCTTTTGTTGCAGTATAGACTACACAGGCAGCATGATTCAAGAGTTAATCAAAGTAGGTGGTTTCTGAGAAAGCTAAGTACCAATGAGCTGCATTTCATTATGGGGTTATGCTAGAGATTTTAGGAAGACTAACCCTTGATGTATTAAACTTCTGCGTTGCTCTTTTTAGTTTTCAGTTTCAAGGCAGATCCAGAAGGGACTATCAAAGAGGAAGTGTCCATTCTATGTGGGAGACCCTTGACTATACAAACATATTTGTTCTTGAGAGAATAAACTGGTCTTACTCTATATTTTCTTGCACATTACATGTGTTCATTTCTTAAAATGGAAAACAAACCCTGATGTAAAGAATAATTATAAATAATAATCATTACATTTTCATCATATTTATGCAATAAATAAGTCTGTCAAAACTAGAGTCTGGGATTTGTAGTATGCTTCCCTCCTGTACTAATATAATTCATTTTGCTCCTCTACTAATGAGCCTGGCTTTAGATAGGCAGGAACATCAGTCTCAAATAAAAATTAAAAGCCAGTATATTACATTTCTCCTTCTGTTCCTTCTGCATATTACATTGCTCCATAAGCTCATTGATGCTGGAATTCTATCTCTCCTTCGGCACAATTTTCCTCTGTGGTATGATGCTATGAATATTTATGGTACAATAAAAATAATATAATAATAGGCATTTCTTAAACTTGTGCTGCATATATCTTCACACAGGAGCTGGGAGGGCTATATCTGTTACCTCCCACTGGAGAAGATCTTTATGTCCTGTGAAATAGCAGGCTGTCCCAAAGACCTTCACTTCCATGTGAGTTAAATGGCTTCTGTACTGAAAAATTCTGAGAGGAATTTTTTCTTCTTCCATATATAGTTTTGACTATCATCATCTCTGAAACACTGCCAGATTTTTCTTACATTGAGTAGGCTTCAATTGATATCCTTATTCATCCTTCCTATGTCAACTACTACAATTCATTCTTTTATAGCCACCTTAAATCTTTAGTCTCTAAAATTCCAGGGTCCAGAATACTCTGAGCAGACTATTATCTTGCTCAGTGAAGCAAGACTGCTTTACCCTCACTCCTCCTTCATCACCTTAACTGACTGGATTTCTTTTCATTTATAAATTTACCTCAAATTGTTTTCTTTTCTCAAACATTTGCCAAACTTTCTCATTCCAACCTATTTCCTCAGCCTGATATCTGCTTAGCTGCACATAATGCTCCTAATTTTATGACTTTCAAAGTTGCCACATATCAGTCTCCCATTTATTCCCTGCCTCCATTCCTCTTAATCTAGTTTATGAATATGGTTAGAATTCATTCCATTTCCCACTAATGATTACTGAAGAAGTCAGAGTTTTTTTATCCTATCAGCTATTAAAGAAATTCTAAGGTTCACATCAAATGAATATCCTGGTATTTTTTATTACAAAATTTCTGAGAATTGTTTTTAAAGCTGTAAGACACCTCAGAAACACTTGTTCAACATTTGCTCAATGTGTGTGTGTGTACGTGTATGTGTGTGAGAGAGAAAGAGAGTGTGTGTAGAAAAGAGAGAGATGGAGACAGAAACAGAGAGAAAAATAGGAAAAGTATGCACTTTAATACATTTTTACAGGTAATGTTGGGAGACAGTTCTTCATGGGTCTCTCACATTTCTGCAAGTCTTAGGTCTCTGTTCTGCGTTATTATTTCAAGGATGTTAGCATAGCAAATAGCCTCAGGAGATAGAGGTAGTTCTTTCCTCTGGAGCAAGAACAGTCTGTTGGTTGGTTCATTGGTTTTTGGTGGTGGTGTTATTGTTTTGTTTTGTTGGTTGGTTGGTTGTTTTTTGTTGATTTTTGTTGTCATTAATACTATTGTCCAGTAAAACAAAAATTTCTTTCCCTTTGGGTACAAATCAAGCATGCTTTCTACTTCTTAGAAAGGATTTGGTTTTCCTAACTAAGGTTTCCTCTCTTGTATTGTAACCCAATACATATATAGATATTACATGAACGTCTTTGTGCTCCCCTATGGGAACTGGAGCTTCAGGAACCAGCATAAATACTGATACATGGGCTATAACAGTCATAGGAAATAATAAAATTCTTTGTTTCTTATCCAAGAGATTGACTGGCTGATTGACTGTCTTCTCTGAGCTTCCATGAAAGAGAGGTAGAATAACTTGTTAGGTGAAACCTCAAACCCCTCCATTTTTCTGAGAGATGGGATGCTGATGGAGACATGGCATGTTTAGGGTCTCATGGACTGATAAATAGGAGTAGAGGAAAGTTCATGTATCATTAGTTGGGTTAAGTAGGATCTTCCACTTTATTATTTTAGTTAAGGGAAATTGAGGAGATGGTTTCAGATCAAGCACTAGGAAGTAAGTATAAAGACAACTGCTAAAATGCTGCATGGGGTGTTGCTACTTCTCTTGTAAGAGGAGAGATGGCCCCCACCTGGTGATCACCTTCAGATCTTTGGCTATGCAACAATTGGTCTAAGATTTTTCCTGGGGTTTGAGGAAAGAAACTTCCACCTCCTTTCATTCAAATGAGATGTGCCAAGGAAGAATAGAGGGCAATTTATGACCTCTGTGGGTGGAAATTAGGCAAAGGATTAGAGGTTTTGTTAGTTGACTTGGGAGATGAGACATAAAGGATATAATGCTTTACTTGGGGCACACACTGCCTGTTAACAAAGAATGGCCATAGATGGGTTGTCATGTGGCTTAGATGCTTCTGCAACATAGCATGCCAACCCTAGATCCTTTCAGAGATGACAATTAATGTCCTAAGGTTGGATTTTTCTGTTTTTATTTTTTGCAGTGGGTCTTGGCTACTAGGAGGGAGCTTTGTCCCTTTCAAGGATATTTCCATCAGAAAGACAAACTCCTCTGAGAAACCACAGAAGAGGTATTGACTAGTATTGGGGTTCTTACTGCCCTGGATGAGCTTTACAGTGCTGATGGAAAAGGCCCACTAATGAATGAGAAATGGACCTAAGGAAATCTAGATAAATTTGTTTAGCAAGCCATGCCACCTTGAAAAACTCCCTTAGGCTTTATGTTGAAACCCTGCAAGAACCTAAGTGTTGTCATTTTGATAATGGGACTGCAAATGCCCTAGGTTAGGGTGAAATCTGTAAAGAAGAAGAAGGAGGAGGAGGAGGAAGAGGAGGAGGAGAAGAAGAAGAGGAGGAGGAAGAGGGTGGAACTACTGTGAGCCAAAGGAAATGAATCACACAACCTCATATGGAAAGCGATGCGACAATGGCAGTTGAGTAAAGGGGTTCCCAAATACAAAATAGCTGGTGTCAGTAAGGGTGATCTTACTGCTCATATGGGGCTTTGGGTGGACTGAAAATAGAGGTTCATTTGGTTGAGCTGCACACTTTCACCACTGTTCAAATTTGAAAGCTTGCCCTCTACTTCCTCTAAGCTCTCTGATTCCTCTATGTTCATTACTCTGACTTAAGCGACTTTGAGAAAAATGATTTTGAATGAGTTCTAGGTGTCCCTGAAACCCAAGTAGAACTAAAGGCCATGTGTTCCCAACTAGGTAAGCTAGCAACTTTGGAAAAATAAAGAAACTCAAACTTATATAACTCCCAGTCCTCTCTGGTTCTGTAGGTGTAGGGTATCCAGACTGGGTACACACTGGGGAAAGGAGAGCGAATAAATTTTTGTAGATGGGGCTCTTTGAGGCAAATCAACATACTATCAGGATTTCTACTGCTGAATGCACAGTAATGTATATTAATGTTTTATTTAATGTGTGTGCTGTGAACACATATAAAATCCAGAGTGGATTCTCCCAAACAGGATGTGTTACATATAGAAAATTGTTAGTGGCCCATGTAAAGCACTTCTCAGTGTGTCTGCCTGTCCAACTCAGAGAGGTCCAGCAGAAACAATATAGAATCTAAGGAGAACAAATAGAAATCACAGCTTTGGTTAAATCTTAAAGGTTCCAAGAGTAAGTTGCAATTAACACAACAACCTTATGGCCAATGAAAAATGATAATAGGAGATAAAGATTTTCTATAGATTATTGTTAGCTGGATTCAGTTGTTGCTTTAGTTCAGAGAATGAATCCATTAAACAGAATGTTAGCACTTGGTGTGTTGTGTTGAACAAGGCCAGTACCTTCTTTTCCATCCCACTGGTACCCAAGGACTAAGACCAACGTGTCTTCATGTAGTAAGGCCTTCAATATACATTTGCAGTATTCCTCCAGGAGTACGTAAGTCTCCCTGCCATTTGCTACCAGGAGTTGGGCCAGGATAACCCTAATGCTTCTACTTTCTAATGTCTGAAGTTTTCACTAAAACAATGACTTGGGGGTTGGCAAGTCAGAAGCCTTGGTTTCAATGGCCTTGACTGCAATTTTGTTATATTTCTACCAACAACAGTGGCTGATAAATCCCAACATAATTTAGTGGGCTGCCAGCCAAGGAGTATCTCAGGCCTATGTGAGTTTATATAAAAACTCTCAAACCTCCAACAGTTAAGGGAAAACTACTGTCACTTTGTTATTCCCCAAAGTGAGATCCAACAATTTATTGAACTCTTTGGGTATTTGAAGCAAGTGGGCATTCTACTTGGAACATTATGTTGGCTAGTTCACAAATAAGCATCCTTTGAATGGGGTCCAGACCAAAAATGTGTGCTGGAAGCTATCCAATGAGCTTTCCATGTTTTCTAAACTACTATCCTCTTTAAGCTGCAAGTCTCTCTGACTGATAGTTTTGCTGTTTGGAGTCTCTGGCAAAGGTAGGCATCCTACATTCAGAGGTGTTCTTTGATGTTTTGAGTTTGTTGCCTCCATGACACAGTTACCAGTTATACCCCTTTTGAAAAGCAGCAATCAGCTTGCTGTAAGACTCTATATAAAACTACACACCCCATCCTTTAAGGCTTTGTGACTTTCCAGCCTAATATTATCATTTGGGATTGGGTTGACTCAGATTCAATGAATAACAATGGCTAACAAAGAAGGGTTTAATAATCCTCACTTGTCAAGCAGAAATGGTATATTTAAGAATGGTGCTGGCCTGGCCCCTATAACTTCTTTACGTGAAAAGAAAAATGGTTATCATCCCTTTGGAGAAACATTTATTCTCCTCTCCACCGATTGAAACAAACCTGTTGGCTTTGGATTCTTGGATCCAATAGGATCCTTGATTCACAGAGGTTGCCCTAAATGGCTAGGCCTGGTTCACTGATATTTCATCTAAACTGACACTTGATAGGATCCACTGGACTGATACAGCTGTACAACATCAACACCAGCTACGCAGAACTAAACATGGACATAATTGTTCAATTCAGTAAACTTTATACTCTGCTTGATGAAACTCATTTTATGTTTACTGCCTCTCGAGCTGTTGCCAGTAGTCTAGATTATTTATTCTGCCACCTGGTGAACTACAGACTGGCAGATTAGAGACATCTCTATTTAGGATCACAAACTGTGGAAACAAGTCATATTGCTTATTGAACCATCTGGGTCAATCAAGCAGATGCTTACCGTGATCAGTGAGGATCTGTTCTTTGATGAGACCAAGTGGAATCAGTCTGTTTCACTGTCTAGAGTGCCCCTGTTGTTGTCTAGATTCACCTCCTACCAGATATGGCAACATATCCATTACCATCGATTGAGCACAAAGTAAAGGGCCATAAGTTTAAAAGTTTTTAATGTTTATTTTTATTTTTTGAGAGAGAGACAGAGAGGGAGCAAGGGAGGAACAAAGAGAGAGGGAGTGACAGAATCTGAAGCAGGGTCCAGGGTCCGAGCTGTCAGCACAGAGCTCGACACAGAGCTCAAACTCACAAACAGTGAGATCATGACCTGAGCTGAAGTCAGACACTTAACTGACTGAGCTACCCAGGTGTCCCAAGGACCATAATTTTATAATCCTCAGTCTCTCACTGCACACCAGACATATGCATCTTACCATAAGAGGATGTGTTTGTCCTGTGGTAGGAGAAACCACACCAAATTGAGTGTTTCACTCACCTGCTCAGAGCATGCTGACTAAACCAAACTATGGAGCCCTCTCAGGGGAATCAGCAATGGCTCACAGCTCTTGACAATTTTTCAGATTACAGTGTTGCTGTTCCATGTCTGATCAGCATAGTCCTACACATTACACCGGCTCTTTAAACTAGTCTATGTCATGTGTTCAGCTTTACGGACCGTTTGCAGACTTATACTGGTGGGCCTTTTATCTAAAAGACACATGACAATGAAGTAATAATCAAGTTATTCAATGGAATTCCTATACTACATAACAACCACAGGTATCTGGTATTGTAGAACATTGGAATAGCCTCAGAAATTGACTTAAAAAGGTTTCTGGATATATCTTCCTCAACTCTTCCTCATCTACATACCTTTGTATATCAGTTTGCCACTAAATAAAGCTGTCCTTAGAAACGGGTCATCTCTTTTCAGTCACTTCTTCCAAAAAGGATAAAGTGATAAGATAGATAGATGATAGATGATAGATAGATAGATAGATAGATAGATAGATAGATAGATAGATAGATGACAGATAGAAATTAGATAGATAGTATAGATATAGATAGGGATATGGATATGCATATAGACATAGATGATATAGATAGATACAGATTTTGGAATTCTGCCCTGACCATTATTGAACTTGGTACTTGTTGCTTTTCCCTAATATCAACTCTGGGATATCTTGGTTTATATGACCTTTGTTTAATTCTTATTCAAGCACCTAGATTATTTTAGAAGAGTGGCATAGTTACATTATAAAGATAATGACCACTTGGTTGAGTACATTTCTTGTTAAGTTCCCCTACAATAGCCCATATTGGCCAAAGTAAAGGAAATAATAGAGCTTTATAATTTTAATTAAATTGTTCTTATAACTTTTGTACCTGCTCTTTCAAAACGAAAACTGTGAATGTCAGGAGGGGATGATTGAGAAAAAGTAAAGTTATAGCTGCTGTAATGGGACACATGTATTTGATGGCACTGGAGGAAGAGCAACAAGTGGGTACCTGGGCAAGATCACCTTAGACCCTTGGAAACGTGTATGGTAAAGGAACATTAATATTTCTTTTTTATAGACCACTCATAGAGCCTTCTTCAAGAAAAATCCTCTTATGTGTCTTTCCTGAACTAAGAAGCACTTAAATTTAATTGATTTATGAGTCTATAATTTCCTATTAGGCAGCTCTGGCCACCATTTGATTGCCATTCATCTTAAAATTACCAAAAATCTATCAAAAAAGAAGGTGATAATCCAAGTCCCTATACTTCCCAGTACAATTCTTGTAAACACTTTTAGTTATCTGCTTCATCCATATTCCAACTGCTGTAGCAGAGGGATTCTCTGGAGTGGATGAAGGTTATCTATCTGGCTGATGGTGTAGATAAGACAGAGTGGAGTAACTGTCCCCAAAAATTACCTTCAAAAACAATGACTAGACTGAATTATTCAAACTGAATTGAGAAGCCTAAGACCTACCAGGTGGCTGGGAGACCACACTGGAGGAATGTCAACGATTCCACTTTAAGAACTCCAAAAATTGTAAATGGCTCTATCCTTTTAGGTATATCAAGAATACTTTTGGGATTATGAGTCTTGTGTGGGAGCCAAGTATTACCTATTTCTCTCCCCTAAAATGATGATTGTCCTCTTAGGAGTGATCATAAGAAGTCTCCAAGTTAAAAAATGCTCCCAGTAGGTAATGTAACCCTTAAATGACTGCACTGTGTCTCCAAAATGAGCTACAATTAGTTGCTTGGGGAGTCTTCCTAGAGGGGTGACTGATTTACTACTTATACCAATGTCATAGTTTTCCCTACAATATAAGTCATTGTAGGAAAAACTAGAATTAGGCAATTGTATTAGAAAAGGTGATATTAATGCTTGTTTCAGAAGCACATATACTAAAATTGGAATGATACAGAGATTAGCATGGTGCCTACACAAGAATGACACACAAATTCATGAAGGAAAGGTCATACAAAACTTCTCTTTGATATTAGCTGAGATGATCAAAGATATCACCTCAGTCCTGGAGTGTATTCAGGTTAGCCATAACTCAATGGGCAGGCTTGTTATAGATGATATAGGCCATAAATTTGCAAGGTAGAGTCTGTGTGATCGCTAATATATCCTACAGTACCTGGATTACTGCCTTGAGCCAGATGAAAAGATCAATGTGGAAACTTCAGGAGAAATACACCTATATTTCTAAGGTGGATCCAGATGGTTTATAAGATTTGCTCAGATGATTGGGTTTGGAACACTTGATGTTAATACTGAATATTGCATTATCCTGCTGCTCAGAATCCTATTGATAATAACCATAACTAAATATATTATGAGACAAATTTAACAGATTTAGTCTTAATCTCTATGAGTTGTATTGATCAATGCAACTGACAGGGTGGGGTACTCATAGGAAATTTTTCCAGAAGTCAAAACAGTGTTGAATCAAAAGGTAAATTAGAAGACAACTCTCTGTGGGTCCTGCATGCTTATTGTTCAGTACAACCAAGACATTGTTTCCCTTTTGGGCACGTGTCAGTCAGGTTTACTGTCCATTATAAAAGATTCATTTTTCCTGTGGTTGGAATTCTACTCCTATAATACAAATCACTATGTATGAAGAGACATTTGGCCCATTCAGCATTGCCCTGTGGGACACCAGCATAAAAGGCTGATACTCTGATTACTACTATTGTTGTGAGTAATAAAATTCTTTACGTCAGATTCAGGAGTGTCATGTCTTCTTCCAGCACACATGAAACCATAGCAAGCTAACTTGACACATAGGTAGGGTAAAGTTTCAGACCCTTCTGAGTTCTTGACAGCTGTATTACCAATGCATACCAATTATGATTTCAGTTACAGTAAGAAAAGTGTATTTTAGCCTACTCATCTTGCAGCTAACATTTTCAAAGGATACTAGACTTTAAAATAGTTAAGTAAATAAATTAATGCGGTTATATAGGCTATTCAGTATGTCCTGAGGGGAACTCTGGTTTCCATTAAGGGGACTTATCTTAATATTTTGGAGAAACTGATGAGAAATATGGAAAATGCCCAATGACACCAATTTTTCTTTGATATTTTCAGACATTTTGAAGTCTTTGGACTTTTTATTTGAGATTCCTTGCTCTAAAAAAAATCTACTCCTCTGGAGTAGAGGATGAGTGTGCTTCTCCTAGGCCAAACTTCTGGTATTCTAAGAATAATCCAAATAGGTTACAGTATCTTTTCACTGAATTCTAGGATGCAACATATTGTTAATCGGAACACTGGAATGTTTTAAAAAGATCTATTGCTGTGTAGATGGGTATATATCTACAATATGCCTATATATATACATAAATATATATATATATATATATACACACATACATATAGGCACATACATATACATATGCCTATATGTATATATGTATACATATGTACATATACATATATACATGTATATATATGTAAACATATATACATATAGGCATATTGTAGATCTGAAGTCATATGACTCAGAAAATTCCAAGAAATAAAAAATCATTACCCATTTGGAGTGAGTTATATAACCATTCTTCTAGCATGAATTGCTTAATGAAACATAGCAAAGAATGGTTGGACAAACCTTAAGGAAACGTCTTTCTATAATGCCTTATTCTTACAACAAAATGGATCAACACTTGTAATGCTAAAATTCCCTTCAGAAATTATGAGGAAAAGATGTCCTTGGGAAAAAGTACTTAAAATTTTATTCTTTGTGGGTATTAGAAAAAAGGTACTGAGGGTAAGGAAAGGTTATTAGCTTGCTATTAGTCAATCCCTGCTGAGCACAGTAGAACATAAAATAGGAATAAAGAAAGGAAGTCAGCTCTCCAATCCCAGCTGCAGGCTGATGAATCAGTTAGTGATTAATTGTTGTTACCAGTAATTGAAATAATCATATTTCAGAAAGAGGGGGTAAAAAGCATTTGGTCTCTAAAATGCTTTTGCCTAAAAATGTAATTGCTGCAATATTATTGGGTATCTTAAAAGGAGATATAAAGTTCTTAATGTAAAACTAAAAGGAATATGATTCCCAAGATTGACCCTACATCTGGCATTAAGCTTTGAAAACCCTCCTCTGACTGTCAAAATACTAGCCCTCTTATTTACTTACATATATTTCTTTTAAGTAAAGTTTCCTTTATAGAGAAGATAGCATAATGTAGAATGCAAAACAATAGCAAACTAATATACATTGTCTTAATTCCAGTAAAGCCAGTGAGTTTACATTTACTACCCCGAAAATGGTGCTTATATTTTTAAAGTAATGCTAATGTCTTAATCAACAGACTTTATCATGTTCCAAATTCTAAATGTATATGGCCCTATGCCAAGGATCTGGGGAGTCGCTGCCTTCAAGTAGTTTACTCCCTAATTGTGAATATATAGCATGTACTTAAAGTGTTACCAATCAGTATGGTGCAGATGAGTACTATAGAAAGATTTCATGAAGTTATAAATTTGCATTAGTGAGTACTTAACATATTCAGACCGTCTAGAAAGTTTTTTTTTTTAAAACTAATCTCTACAAGCACCCTGAGATGAAAGTATCATACCTATTTTATTTTATTTTTTTATTTTATTTTATTTTATAGTATATTTATTTATTTTTAGAGAGACAGAGAGAGAATGGGGGAGGGACAGAGAGAAAGAGGGAGAGACAATCCCAAGCAGGCTCCACATGGTCAGCACGTCAGACGTCTTCCTGAGGAACTGACACTTGAGTAGACAAGAAGTTAAACAACCAAATGGATAACAGTGATGGACCATGAATATCAGAAAACTTCATTCCCAGATGTTTGATGATATGTTATAAGTGACATATCCAAAATCAAATTCGTCATCCCACCTATACTGGTATCATTATAGAAAGCATTCCCACTCTCTCTTCTTTGGTCTGTATTACCATTTACCTTTAAAAATCAATTCATGGGGTGCCTGGGTGGCTCAGTCAGTTAAGCCTCTGACTTCGTCTCAGGTTATGATCTTGTGGTCTGAGAGTTCAAGCCCCACAGCTCTGAGCTGCCAGCACAGAGCCTGAAGCCTGCTTCAAATTCTGTGCCTTCCTCTTTCTTCCCTTCCCCCGTTCATGCGTCCCCTCCCTCTCTCAAAAATAAATAAATGTTAAAACATTTTTTAATCAATTTAGAAGCCATCTTCTCCACAAAGCTAACTTCTCTCATCTAACCTACTGTTCTCTTCTAGGTCATCACGGCCACCTGTATTTCCCTTCTGTAAGAGCATCATATACTTTATGTGGCTTTTTTTCCCTTTAACCTAATCCTCACACCGTTAAACTTGAAGCCCATTTTGACCTCTCTAAATAGTATGCTTCTTGTAGGTGAAATGGCAGTTCTTTCTTGCCTCTAGTTACACTGCGCCCACCATCCTTTCTTTTATTCTTCTATTTTGTCTCCCACGGGATCCCAGCTTAAGCACATCACCAAAATTTAGTTTAAATCAAGAAAAATTTTTGACCAGTGGCTGCCTAATCTGTCACTGAAAAGTAGCAACAACATAAAGCTTTCATCAACCAAAAAAATGCACCATGCAAACAAGACAGCAGACATAGAATCCTCACTCAAAGGAGGAGAAAGAAACTGAAGGATTTTAAGAGCAACACCTGTCAAATGGAGCAGTAATGTGTACTGTTTGACAAAATATGCTGGTGACTGTCAAAATAAATAATAAACCTTCCAGCTCTGACTAATGACTGAACTACACTGGAAGACTTGAGGGAAGCATCCAACAAAATGCAAAATTGAAAGGAAAATTGGAACGGTCGGCACAGCCTCCTAGCAGCTAAATTTGAAATCATTTTGGAAAAACTCAAGCCATTCACCAGGCTTCATGGCAGAGGGGCAAGTTCCAACGACTCTTCTGACGGGGCATTCCGCTTTAGTTAGGAAATCGCTTCTCTTCTGATGGAGTGCCAAGAAGTTGGTCTCTGCTTTTTCGATACAGGAACAATCCTGCCGTGGCTGTGGCATTCTCTGTGCAGACTTTCAGCTGACTGCCAATTATATCATCAGGAAGGACAGCCAGAGCCGGACCCCTTTGTAGGCAGAGTGGGGGCAAACGTCAGAAAAAGCAAAGATCCAGAGAAAGTCCATTTTAATATCTTTTCACTTGTGTTGCTTCCCACTCAAAGCACCTATTTTCCTTTTCCCATAGCTCCTTAGAGGGGTCATCTTATTTTCCCTTTCCAGCAAGCAAGGTTTTCTTAACATGATTACAAAGAAAACTGCCCGAGTGTCTGCTCATAATGTTCTGACCCTTACCAGGGGCAGTTTCATTTACACAAATTGTTTCTTCAGAGGCCCCAAAAAGCCTTGATAAGTTCCTGCTCTGAATTCAATAATAAATCACAAGTGGAAGAGTACATTGTTAGTGGAAGAATTTTAAGCGTCTCAAAAATATAGTTCTGCAAAAGCCGTCTTGCTTCAGAAATTATCCACTTAGGCATCAAGTTCTAAGTAGCAGAGGTGAAGACTGGTTTGTCCCACTGCCTGACTCCTTTAATTGTGCTTTTGTTCTCAGGAGAAGCTATTCTTTGGGCTCCTTAAGTCAAAGTGATAGAGAGAGGAGAAAAAACACTTAACAGAATATCTGCTTCTAAGGAGGGGCTCGTCTGGATATCATTTAGCCTACAGTAACATGGCTTGCTTTCTCACTTAATTTTATTTATTTATGCTCTTTCATTATTTATTTCCCCTTCATCTGTTTTATGCATTATATTGTTTTGATTCTGTTCCAAATATGTTTTTCATAAGGATTTGATTGTCATGAGTAAACACTTTTGAGACACAAAATAAGCAAAATATCAAACCAAAAAACATACATTTAATATTTGTTCATTTCTAACCAAACATATCTGCTAAAATCTGTAATTACAAAACATATCCTGACCCTTTTGTTTGTTTGTTTGTTTTAAACATTATCTTGGAGAGTTGTGCTAGTCTAAAACTGCATTTCTACATAATTTTGATAGCAATATTTATCAAAACAAAATATCAGGATATATTCAGATTGCATAATGGATATCTCAACTCAGGACCATTCTAGATAATTTGGGTAGCAATTGGCTGTCTACATGTGTCATAACTGAGATAAAAGTTGGTTCCTTCAAATATCCATGACTCACAAATGGACAGGAATTAGGATGCCCTTGCTTTTCCCAGTGATTTCAACATTCTAGAATAATTTGATTCACCAACCCATTTGGTTGATCCACCCTACTCTGAAAGAAGATGATCCAACCCAGTCACCATCATGTCCAATGTATCCTGTGCTTCCTGCAACAATTATTCTGCTTGGCAGGACACTCTTCTCTAAAGCCTTCTCTGCTCATTATTCTTGCTGCCTCTGCAGGGTCAGTAATGTGTCTGCCAGTAAAGTGTTGTCTCTTTCCATTTCCTATTCCCATAACCACAAGGAGTAGAAGCAGTTCCCCAGCTGAGGAAAGAGCATTTGTCCATTAATAACCACACTAGTCTAGCAGCCAAATCCCTTGTTGATGCTCTGGTCATTTTTTACGTGGACTACTATAACCACATTCTGTGCTGTGTCCAAGGCTTTATTCTTCATTCCAGTTTAAAATGATCTGCATTCTGCAGATCGAATCATTTGCTAGATGGATTTAAGTTATCCCCATGGGAAGGAAGAGCCTGGGCTTGGCAACATTGCATATAGGGAGCCCAGTGTGGAATGGAGAGACACGTGTCTAACAGAGGCAGTTAAATACATTCTATGATGACAGAGACCCAGCTTCATAGTTTGTTGTTTTAGGTGGAGGGTGGTGTTTCAAGTTTTTTTGGCTTGGTTTTGTTTTGGTTTTTGCTCTTCGTTTTTGCATTCCAGGAATCAGGAAATTTCAAATCTTATTACAATTTTATGGTCTACATTTGACAAATGGTAGGAATTTGCTCTGCTTGCATCTCACCTTATTATAAAGTATTGAAAAATATTTTGTGTAGCTTTTGCAGGCTGGAAACATCACCAAGGAGTACTGCCATGTCATTGTTTATGAACTTCTACTCTGATGCAGCCAAATCAACAGAATTTTTAAGTTCCTTGACCAATAGGCACATTGCCCACCATAATCTACAGATAAGAGTAAAACTAAGGAATGTAAGATAAAGATATAAAAAGAACTGTTTGCTACCCTTGGAAACTCTGTTTAATTTCCTGGTACCCTAGACATTTTGACGGCTTATGTTTAGAAATTACTATAGCCCTCTATGAAAGAGTTAATTCATTACCAGAAGGTGAGCCATTTCCTGTCTGCTCAATTGTAGAATCAGACTAAGCGCTATTTTATCAAAGGAACATTGGCTGTCACCCAGCGTTAATCATTTTCAGAACAATTATGATTTACTGTAGACATAAGGCTGATGGATCTCTATTTCCAGATTCCATTTTGGCAACTTTGAGCCTTACCTCATATGTAAGATTATTGCTGAAAACAGTGCTTCTCCAAATTGTCCTCCTTTACTCTTTTTGTCTATCTTTAAAATATACAATTAATTACATTTCAGCTAGCAAGTCTATGTGACTGCCAATGCTAACTCAAATATTGTTTGCATATAATCCTACACAGATGTGGAGCCAATAGGGAGCTGGATGGCTGTGTGCTTTTACACATCTTTTAGTTAAATTAAAAATCCAAAAGCTAAATCTTGTGTTCTGGGACAGCATGTGAATTTGACATTTCCTGGAGGTTATTAGAACCATAAACCAATGACTAGACTATATTCATCCATTTAAGTGGTTTGTGACTGTGAAAGACTAAATATTTACAATGTCTTTTATCCTTGGATCCAATATAATGATTTCATCATTTTAATAGCTCTTTACTCATATGTGGTTGCATCCCACTTAAATGTTAAGAGACATGCATTTCAAATAGTTTGGGTCTCATTAACCATTTGAGTAAGGCCCAAGAGTGACAAGATACACAGCAAGAGTTCAAGGCGTTGAAATCATGATTTTACTTTTGATTTATGTCTTCCCTCCCGAATCTTGCACTATTTACCAAACTTTCCTCTAAATGTTCAACTAAGAGGAGCTATTTGTACACACATGGTTGGTCAGAAGAAAGTCACTAGCCGATCCCAGACATTGGCTTATAAATGCAGGGCTGTGCACACAAATAGGGATAGGGATCCCGAATGTGAATGAGCCAGGACAAATCCATCACAGCCACTATAGAAGCAATTGAAGCAATGTGCCCCACTGACAGCTGCCTGAGTGACATTGTCCTATATAGGAAAATGCAGATTATCCCACAAAACCCATCATCTAGTGATTTGCTTTTCCTTTTAAGAGTTCTAAAAATGCCTGAATGTTCTTTCTCTCATTATTTCCCTGTCTATGTTCCTAAATCATGCTCTTTTCTGGAAAGAAAAATGAGTTGGTTATATTGGCTACTAATTATTTCCTCTCTTTCCTTTCATGTGTGCTGAAAACTTAATCTGGTTTATTTTCAACATAGAAATGTAGGAACAACATTACCTCGTTCCTTTTGTATTTGCCTCTATTAGTCACAGGTTTCCCTTATATTAATACTCATTCTTTTGCATAAAAGAAAAATAAAACATACCAGCTGACATAGACATTATCAAAATAAATTTATGGTTACCTCCCCTATAGTGCACAAAGGATATGATCTATTAGAACTTTTGTACTAAGACTTTTGGAATGCTCTCTTCATAGTAGTTGACCTCAACAATTATTTCATAAATCATTAACCTAAAGCACCTATCAAGAATGTTTTATAATACCTTGGTTGGGTCATCTGTCAAGCTGTAGTTTATGTCATGATGCGGTTAGAGTCAAAACGAAAGAAGGGATAAGAAATTTTTTTTTTGTTTATGATATGCTGATCTTTAATGAATGTTCAAAGAAAGTCAACTGCATAAAAAGGGGTGATTTTTCTTCTTACCCCATAGCAGAGGGAAACACATACAAACTCACATGTGATTAAATGTTGTGTTTATAAAACAAATGCTATAATATACTGGAAAGATATTAAGATATAAGTAAAACAAAACAAAGCAAATACTTAAAGCTAAAGCTCTCAGTTATGTATTGGCTTTAATACTCAATTTCCTTATCTGTTATACCGGAACAACATCTGCTGTGTAATACTTTACAAACTTATGGAAAGTATAAAATGAAAAAATGTGCTTGAAATAACTATAAAAGTCAAAATCGACATGTAAGGAGAAGATGATATTAATTCACTGATAGTGTTGGCAAGTGAGGATACGTGAACAAGACCCTGTATCTGCCTTCTAAGAGCTGTCATGCATTGAAAGAATCAGACCCATAAAATGTAGTGGGTGAAACAGTAGGGAGTGCTTAGCTGGCTTGGAACACACCAGAAAACTATGTAGAGGAGACAACATTTAGACTTGATATTAGAGGTAAAGAAAGGGCCCTTCAAGTGGAGAAGGAAGAAAACAATATTTCCAGCAGAGGGAACAATATATACACATACAGGTAGGTGTGAAAACTCATAATGAGCTCGTCAAATCATGGCTGAGTTGGGGGAACAGGAAGATTGTGAGTGAAGAGGTTCTTGAAGAAAAAAACTGATATATCACAGTTATTTATGTGTTAATTTCATGAATCAAGAGTTCATTGGCTAACTGATGGAAAGCCCTAGGATTTTTTAAGTGAAAAATGTATAATATGATGTATATTTTTGAAAAAAAAATCTCAATTAATAGACCATGTGGCCCTATTATGGAAAGAATTGGTAGACAAACTAGAGATAAAAATAAAATGGGAAGACAGTTATTACAGTTATTCAGAAAGAAAAGATAAACAAGGATGCATGGGTGGCTCAGTTGATTGAGCAACTGCTTCTTAATTATGGCTTAGGTAATGATCCCAGGGTAGTGGGATTGAGCCCCGTGTCAGGCTCTGCTCTGAGCATGGAGCTTGGTTGAGATTCTCCTCTCTCTCTCTCTCTCTCTCTCTCTCTCTCTCTCTCTATCTCTCTCTCCCTCTCTCCTTCTGCCCTTCTCCCCTGCTCTCACATGCACTCTCTCTCTCTAAAATAAAATCACTTAACAAAGGGAAATAAAAGAGAGAAGATTAACAATCTATGTTAATTTGGTTTGTTTTGCAAAGATCAAGGAGAGATAAGTTGAGCAATAGAAATGTGGTAGAATTAATAAGATCCAGGAACCACTCAGTGGTGGATAGTAAAGGAGTAGTGATATATTGGTGTATTAGGGATATCTGATATATAAAATGGGTGTAAATCTCTAAGCATGTACTTAAAACTCTACCGGTATAAAAGGTGTCCACTGCTGTAGTGTAGTTCTCTAAGATGTTTGCCAATAACGGACTTATTTCCTATTTGACCCCTCTTCCCCCCAGCACATAAGGCATTTGAAAAATATGTAGAGCAGATGTAGCTGGCAATCCCTTTCCTTCAGTAATTTCTGAGATGAGATATGGAAGATTTAGGGAAAATCCCACTGTGCCTACCCCCTTCGTATCCTACTCTCATTTGAACAGCACTCAGTTAAATCCTGGGATTTTGGCAGGGGTCTTTCCTACATGATTGGTGGAGTGGTTGTGAATCACCATGACATTCATCTCCTGAAGGTCTCCTTTTTCACCCAGTCCATTGATACACCTTGCTCAAGGGTGCAAATGTTCTTGATAGAAACTAACTTAACTCATCTCTTTCCTTGGGTTGATGCATGGCCTTAAAATGCCTGCATCATTGCTGTCTGGACATCTCACACTCTAACCTCCAATGAGGCAGGAATTGAACCTAATTAATTCCCATCTATAACATTCATCCCTGCCTCCTAAAAATATGGACATTTAATAAATGTTTTGGTGATAATGGAATAATTTATCTCCTCTAGGGTGCATCCCTTTCAACTGAAGCAAGAACAGCATACGTTGTTCTGGTTTAGGGAGGATAAATGTAATTCCATGACAATTAAAAATGATAGGAGGAGTAAAAACCCATCCATCTGCCTAATGACTAAACTTCAGCGGTGAAGAATTGATAATTCTAGTAGAATTTAGTAGTGGAAGAGTCTTTTATTTTAATACATTTTAGAAATTCAGGGGAGTATGACTACCCCTGCTAATAGGGTAGTGTTGAGCCATTTAGAGTAACCTCATTGAACACAAGAAAAGGACAGGAACTGTCTTTTCACTTTAGCACCAAAGAAAACATGATTTTTTTATTTAAATGAGTTCAAACTGGGGCATATGGGTGGCTCAGTTGGTTGAGCATACAACTCTTGATTTCGGCTCAGGTCATGATCTCATGGTTGTGGAATCAAGCCCCACGTCAGTGAGGAGCCTGCTTACAATTCTGTCTCTCTCTCTCCCCAGCTTCCATGCTCTCTCTCAAATAAATGAATAAATAAATAGGTTCAAACTTTGTTCATTTTGTTCCCACTATTGTACACAATCATAGACTTTAAGTCACACATATACATATGTATGCCTCTGTGTGTGTGTATGTGTGTGTACATAGTAATGAATAGTATATATAGGACTTAATATAGGATATATATGAACACCTTTTCCTTGAAAAGTAATTATTTTTCTTTATGGTTTATTATTTGAAAAGATTTTTATGTTCTATTTGCCAAATCCAAAAGCTACTTGTCAACTGAAATGGATATATAGATCAATTAAAATAAACTTATTGATACAAACTTAAAAAGTACATTATCTTTATTGTTATAGTAACTGGCATATGGGTTTGTTTGTTTGTTTTTTATACCTACACAAATTGAACCATGCAGTTCCTAGAAACTGTTTGGTGGAAACTTGGGTGACTGGTTAAGGTTTCTTTTGATAGTCACATAATCAGCACTGCGAGCTTGGAATAAAAAGAAATAAATCTAAAAGCAAAAGGCAATTTCTCATTCTTTCTAGAACACATTTTACAAATCTGTTTTATTTAGGTTAACATGTCTTGTCAAACAACAAGAAAATTCAAAGTACAGTAAAGTCTATGTCCTAGTCTACTGACTAATTTTTTTCTTGTTCAGTTCACAGAGTGCAGGAAATTATATTGGCCACTTCAATGACTTAGAAAAAGCATTACCTGCATATTTTCAAGTCAAGCTTATTAAAGCACATTATCTCAAGTCAAGTCTATTAAAACTACTATTGTGATCGTACTATATTTGTCATCTACATATAATACAAATTCAATTTTATTCTTTTGCTGCAGTCGTTGTTGTGGTAGTTAGTGAGCTCTAAAAAGAAACAATATAATCAAGTCACTAGTTTTAGAATATTTAAAATTTCATTTATAGAATTTTAAATCATGGAGTCGATTTTATAGATACTACTGAAATACTTAAGGGACACATTCTTATTTTAGAAAATGTAGTTCTCATTTTATCATTTATATTTATGTTCCAGTAAACTTGCTTTTTCCTTTGATTTAATTTTATCCACTGAAAAATTGCCTCTGATGTGTTTTGCATTTCTCTCCCCTTCTCCAGATCTGTCCTTACACGTTTCACAACCAGCAGATTTACTCTGGTGCTGTTAGCAATTTCTGCCACAAGAAAAAGTTATGGCTTTTCTTCCTGTGACTCCCTTGCAAAGGTTTAAGAGAAACTGAGCTATATTTCAGTTCAAACTGACATTTCTATCCAGTTAAGTTACTTAGTTATTTCTTTTAAAATTTAATTTTGTGACTCAAAATAAATAACCATTGTTAGTTTATATTGGCATTTTGAGTCAAACTTTACTATTCCTAATAGTATTTTACTTGAGTTAACATTTTTTATTTATTTACTTGATTTTTAAAGGTTTTCTGAATTTATAATTAGATTTATTATGTCGTCGAATAAAATAACTTCAAAAGTGTGTGTATCTAGTTTTATAATGCTAATCGATAGAAAAATAGCATTAGAAACCTAAAGTTTAATTTTCCCCTCAGGGGGTCCTCTTTGTATCTAAAGCCTGACACTCTGCGCCCTCTGACAGGTAATTTGAATTGCTTGGACTTTACTTCTTCTCTCTGTGAAGGTAGACTCAAAAGACTTGCACTTTAATGCCTTAAAACTCATGCTTATTAAGAGAAAGATATGGACTCCTTACTATGTTTCAACATTGACAATACAAATGTTACATAAATAAACTTCAGAAGAAGAAGAAGAAGGTACCAATCACTTCCTGGGTGCCAGGCATTGTGATGAGGCATGTATCAGTAAGGATAGGAAAGGTTATGATCTAGTAAAACAATTCTCAAATCATGGACTGATGTCCAGTGTGGATCCCCTAAGGTAAAGAAAGCCACTTCTCAATAAATATTTCCATAATAATTCCAGGAGGGGGGAGAAGTTACATCAAATTTTAATCAGCTCTTCTTAAAGCTTCTACATGAGACTCCTTTCTGTCCACCTTTCATGAGCCAAAGCAAGTCACAAGTCACAACTGCTGAACTCCAAAGACAGTACGAAGTGTAACCACACCAGTGCATCAAGGAGAAGAAACAGAACATAAGGACTTGATGGTCTTCTTCAATTCACAAATCAGCTTCTCTAATGAGTACCGTGACTGCCTGCCAGCTCTGCCAAGTTCTATTCTCTTTCCTTCCTTTAATTTTTTTTTTAATGACTTGTAAATGTATGAAATTACATTGTTTGCTTGTTTTGAAGATCTGGACACAGCTACATATGGATATTAGCTGGAAGGTGCTATCTATAAGGGCAAGGACATTCTTCACTTTCCTTTCTTTTCCTCTTTCCTTTCCATTTTATTTTTCTTTTCTCTTAACTTTATCCCAATAACTACATTGGCACCTGGCACATGACAAATACATCAATGATAAATAAATGAATTGTCTCCACTTTACAAATAAGGAAACTGAACCTTAGCAGCTACATTAACTTAAGAAGACATGGGTATGAAGTAGTAGAGCTGGAATTTAGCTCCCAGGGGTTTAAACACTAAGTTGTGTAGCTACTGTGCTTGATAATTACATAGGCTAGTAGAAAAGACACTAATTGTGAGGTAGCATGGCAAATGGCATATATGTATAAGAGAAACATATACAAATTACTATGGAATTATAGAAGGAGTAAAATCTATCATGCGTTTTGAAGGTAATGAAAAATAGTAGGAAGGAAGATTTTATGGAAGCATACTATGCTGGATTTTGACTGAAATCTTGAAGATGTGTTTACTATTTTGTTTAAAATTACTTCTTTGATTTTCTGCTATAAAGCAGACATGTGTTACTAAAGATATAACAGTACCCAAGGCAGAAGAAGCCTTTGCCCTTCTAGTGCCTCTAATCTCATGAGATATGTGCCAGTCAGACACATAAAGACAAAATTCACCCTTCAGTGAGAGGCTGGAAGTCTTAGCTACAGCTTTTGGAGGAATAAGTGTGAGTCAGAAAGAGGAGTTTTCACTGGACTGAAGTGAGCAGATGTTGACAGGACCACAAACTGCAGAAATGTCTTTGAGAGCCATGCACTCCAAAGGCTGTCCCACCACGTGACCATGGAGCCAGATGACACAGGGCTGGAGTCTCTACTATAGCCCTTTTTCCCTCTTTACTGAAGCATCTTCTGGTGATAGTCTTCCACATTGCTTTTCCCGCAGAGTCAGAGAAAAAAAAAAGCCTATCATAAGACAGACTTATGGCAAGAATCCAGAAAGAAAATACTTAAATTATCAGTCTTCTGCACTTAAAAGGCTATGAAATTTGACTCCTCCTAAATAAATGGGGGAAAAGATCATCTTATCAACAACTTACATTGATTACCTACTGAGTTCAGGGCATGTTTGCTGCATTTTGGTTAAGGGACAGTGAATGATACTGGAATGGTAGATAATGATACATTTAGACATTCTCAGCCTAAAATAAGCAGTAAAGGCACTAAGTCTGTTGACACTCAGAGGAAGGAGAGACATCTATGAGATACAGTGGATACTGGGATGAGGCCAAAAAAGCAGTGCTTTCCAGGCAAGTGAGAGAAAGAGTTACCAAAGTGAGGAATTATATCATTGAGAATTTTGTTCGGCTGCCTATAATAGAAAACCCCAAAATAACAGTATCTTTTAAAAAGATAGGTTTTATTTATCTCTTACTAAAAAGCCCATAAATCCATAGTACAGTATGACCTGATATTCTCCCAGGATCCTCCTTATATTCTGTCATTGATTCTGGGAGGAAGATAAATGATTGCATGCTCAAAGGAATAATGGTTGAGAGTTAAATAAAAGAACTATTTACAAAGGTATGAAATATGTTAAGAGCAACAAAAGAGAATGTTGAAGGTCCCAAGGACTAGCAAGGGGTTTGGGTTGGGGAAGGTGGGGAACAGCACTATTCTCAGACTGTTTCAAGGAGTTGGAATTGTGGCCATTAGGGAAAGGAGGTGTGGCCTTAGAGAGGAAACACAACTACTGCTAAACCTCAGCTCAGCAGAGAGGAGGCAAAGGAAATGAAGTAATAACCAATTTTCCATTGCCCTCCACTTCATTGCTTCTCACTGGCTAACACAACTGGAAGCTACAGGTGCAAGGGGGGCCAGGATATACTTCTCAGTGCACACAACAGAGTAAAAAGAGTAAAGAACTGAAATGGAAGAACAAACAGAATAATCAGCATAATTCATCCCTTAGCATTATAATCCTTAGAATTTGTTATTGTCTGCTTTTCCATTTTGGGCAACTTAATCATAAAATTATATTGTATCTGATGATTAGGCAATCGGAGTTTATTATTTACCCAAATCTACATATATACCAGGGGCTACTTTTCAAATAGAGAATAACCATTGGCAGAAAATGGCATGGATCTAATATAAAACCCAAGTGGTCTCCATTGTTATTCTCATGTTTAGATACAGCAGAGATCTCACAAAGTATCTCTATGTACCACAGTCGCCTTCACCATTTTGCCTGCTGGGTTATAAGGCCCATAGGTCAGGATACTTGAACTATAGTCTAGACCTGCTGTGTAGCCTTCTCCTGTTTTGGGCTTATTAAAAACTGCAGCCTTATACGCTACCTGGTAAATATATTAAAATAACATTCCTGGGTCACGTGGGTGGCTCAGTCAGTTAAGCATCCGATTTCAGCACAGGTCATGTTCTCACTGTCCATAAGTTCCAGCCCTACATTGTGCGCTGTGCTGACAGCTTTGTATTCTGTGTCTCCCTCTCTGTCTGCCACTTCCCTTCATCATGCTCTGCCTCTCTTTCCCTTTCAAAAATAAATAAACATTAAAAAGAAAAACATACCCAAATATTTTGTATATTTGCACCAAATATTACAGAAGTTAATTAAGCATTTCTGCCTTTTTCCTTTCAGAGGGTAGTACCAAGTGCAGCACCTTGTCTCTTACTTTTGGAGAGTGTGCCCAGACGTGCCCCCTGACAAACCCCAAGAAACTTGATGGACTTTGCAGGCCTGCATGCATCTCACTAAAGCAACTTTGGTGCTTGTAGCTTCCTTCTTACCGGCTTCAGTTAGCATAAGGCAATGAATCAGAGTGTACGCTCTGTATGCCACAAATAACAACAAATATTCCTGCATGCTAGATTAAGACATAAAACAAAAGATTTGTCATAGAACTAAAAAAGAAAAAGGTAAATAGTGCTGCTGTCCCTGACACATGAAGATACACTGTCTCTGATTATGTAAAGTAGCTGGCAGATAAGACAGTGTTTTTAGGGTAATAGCATAGTATACCAGGGTCAAGGGTATCTATTCATTTGCTCCAGTGAACATATCATGTCCAGAACATCTGATCCTTAATCAGAATGAACAGTCATTCTCCACAATTCTTAAAATTTTTGCAGTAGTCAAACAGGAAAGTCAAATGGGTATAAAATAGAAATATTTACTCTGTTATCTCTCAAGTTCTTAATGGTGTCTGCAATACCCACCAAGAATGTGGTATTGCTTTTGATTTAGCATCTTGGGGGAGGATACTATGAGAAGAAATTGTATGGAACACTTTTTTTAAATTTTTTTTAATGTTTTTTATTTATTTCTAGGAGAGACAGAGAGAGAGAGAGAGCGTGAGCAGGGGAGGGTCAGAGAGAGGGAGTGACAGACTCTGAAACAGGCTCCAGGCTCTGAGCTGGCAGTCAGCACAGAGCCCGACGCGGGGCTCGAATCCACGAACCGCGAGATCATGACCTAAGTGAAAGTCGGATGCTTAACCAACTAAGCCACCTGGGCGCCCTTGTATGGAACACTTCTATAATAATTAGTCACTGCTATAGAATTCCATGGCTAATTAGAGTAATTGTGCCCACTCTATATATGAAGACGCTTGACCTCTGGCATTCTTGGATTCTTAATTCCATTGCAGCAGACCTCACTGTCTGCTCTAGCATCATTCCATAGTAAGGAGAACCAGTTAGTATATGTTTGCTTCAAATATTTCAGGCCTAGAGAGAGAACAGGAGAAACAATCCCAAAGAATTTAAGGTAAGATTGACTTTGCTAAGACTTCATCTTTCAACTAATCTCCACTAGTTCTTGATTGGACCAGTGGGCCACATGGTTCCATTCAGAGCCAGTATCTAATAATCACCTATGGTCTAGTTATTTGCGCTTTTTTTTTTTTTTTCCAGTCACATTATTAAGGGATTAAGCCTCCGGAGAGGACTTAAAGGGAGATTCACAGTAAAAAGTTGAGGGCCTTTTCAAGGGTCTTTCCTCAAAAGGAGCTGGCCTTCCTGCCAATTAAGTCATTCTGGTCTGTGAGATAATTTAAGTTTAGGATTGAGTAAGAGGCCATGAACCCCACTCCAGTACTTCAAGTCTTGTTTTTGCTCAACAGACCTGGAATTTTTGCTTAACTAAGTCAAAGAGCAATTAGGAGGCCGCTCAGCTACTTTATTCCCAGAGCCCTGGGAATAATTAGCCACTGCTCTAGACCTCTGTGGCTAATTATTGTAATTGTACCCACTCTATCTCTAAAGGTTACTTGCGAACAACTGACCTCTACCACTCTGGGGTCCCATCGTTTCCACCAGGGAACCTAATTCCATTGCAGCAGAACTCACTGTCTTCTATAGCCTACAGAGTACAACCCCTTTTCATGAATTCCAGTGATTCCTTCAGCGATGTATTTCTTAATGCCTTGGTGAAGAGAATTTCCTATAAGATGACAACCGTCTTGGTATAGTAGCAATCTTCTCCTCGAGGAGGCCCCAATTCATCTCTGTACTATGTTTGGACTTAATTCTCACTCGGCACATAGAGTCAATGAGGGACTTTGGGAGCGGATACCAAAGAGAATCAGAACCTCGTTATGAAGTATCTGCCCCAGGTAACATCATTTAAAGTTTTATTTTGTTTTGTTTTGTTTTATTGTGGCTTTACTTCTTAATGTGGGAGAAAACTGGTTCTCTTAGACAGGACTAAGTAGTTGAAAAGGCAGAATGGTAGGAGGGTTTCCTCCATTAGAAAGGCATGTTCAGACAGGTGGTACCTTGGTGGCTCAGCTAATTAAGTGTCAAACTCTTGATCTCACCTTAGGTCTTGGTCTCAGGGTCATGAGTTCAAGCCCTGCACTTTAAGTATGTTTGGACAGATTCGAGGGTTCAAATTTTCAGTCTGATCTGTGCCTGTTCAACCCCAAGGCACATCTGTGGGACCTGTTTTTTCCTAACCACCCCCTTTTAACTTACCATAAAAGACCTGGTGGGAGTGTGCACTGGAGTTTTGCAAGTCTGTAGCTTTCACCATCAGGCTTTATTTTTGTTCACACAGTGTCTAAATATTGATTAGGGTTTTGAAACATACTGGCCATCCAGGATGTAGTGAAAATGAATGTGCTGTGGATTATGAGAGATTTGAGTTCAAATGCTTCTTCTATTAGAATGGCTAGTTGTCTAACTAGTTACTTAATATCTGGGCTGCACTGGTTTTATTGTTAAAATTCGAGCACTGTTTTTTTAACCATGGTATGTGTAAGGAGTAAACTAGAGGACCCATGTAATGTTTCTCCTCAAAGTAGTGCCCTATGAATTCCTGAACTCTCCTCCTTTCCATCCTTCCCTTTGTTTTCTTTTTTCTCCTTTTACCTGCTTCTGTGTAACTTTACAAAACACTGCTGCTATAGTCCCCGATCTACCTCAAGAATGCAAAACTTTCTAAATTCTCTGCCCTATTAAAAAAATATAAAAATGTTGGAGACACCATTGTATGCCCTTCTGGTATCACCAAACAGGGAAAACATTATTAGAGAAAGTATTAATAAGGCATTGTGAACATCTTGGGAAAACAATAACTCAAATATTTATGCAAAATTTTTCAACATTAGTTATGTAAACAGAGTGAAAACAAGTTTTATTAGAGATCATAAATATTGCAGATTTTAATACTGTTAATTTTAAGGACACTGTTTCCAAAATATAAATAGGAATTGGAAATCTGTAAGAATTTCAATAGCTGACTTTATGGTCCACGTCCTTTGAGAGCTAATGCTAAATCTGATAAGTGGGTTACATTTTTAACTTTCTGTTAAAATTTATTTCCTCCTTAATCATTTGAAAAGAATTAACAGTGTGACAGGGGAAAGATCTTTTCTTTTTTCTTATTCTTACTTACAAGACAGTCATTTGTTTGATTCGGTTTTATTCAGTGACTCCAAATTGGTCAATAAAATGCTAATGATTATCAACATACTATATTTCTCACTTGGAGATCATCATTTAATTCTAACGAATGCCAGTTGGATACTTGTTAACACAGCAGGAACTAATTCATATATTCAAGTGAAATAAATAAAGTTTGATTGCATATTTGTTCCACTCAGCTTTGATAACTGGCACTGCTAGAGGCTCTTCATATAAATTACCTTGAAAATGCCTGATAACCAGGTCTCATTGCTGAAACTGACGTATCAAAAGTGTCCTGTGCATAACTATCATTGTAGATAGACTCTAGACCTTGGAACTGATGATCTGAAATTCTAGGGAAGATAGTGAGACCTAATGAGGTCCCATAATAGACACCTCCAAGAGATTATAGATAACTCAATCTTTTTCCAAAGGGTCTCCTCTGTATATAAGCCTACCCACTCCCAATTGAGAAATTCTCTTAAGATAAAGGGTAATTTTAGACCTTCCCAAGGTGATTTGAGGGAAATGCTTAATGTTCACTTTCAGGTAGACTTTCATATGGTCTCTACTTTGAAGAGTCTTTTGATTTCTTAGAGAAATCTGCACTTCCAGAAATTCATCCTTAAATCTACTTCTAGTCAATTATTTCTTAGGGTTGGTTTTCAGAAAATATGACCACTGTCTCTCATTGTGATAAATTCATGTCACTAATATCCCAATATAGTTTTTTTATCTGCTCTTTGCATGCAATCAGCCTATGTATTTACCCTACAGGGCCTTATTTTTGTAGCTCCAGTTTACATTAGCCAAGAAAGTATGGAAAATGAAGAGTTTACTTTCTTATCTTGATGCTTTGTCAACTATGACATAAGAAACACATGAGAAGGTTATTTTTTAAATTTACTTTTTAAAATTTTGTGTAATTTCATTACCAGTAACCAGGGTCACAGTAGATTCGAAAATGTAAATGTTAAATGTCAACAATCTATTATTCATAATTGAAGAGAACAGTAAAGAAAGTAAGAATATCCTGTGAATAATTTTAGTAAGTTGAATAAGGACATCTAGTGATTCTCTGGCTGCTGATTACTTGCTGTTTACACTTGCCAAATACTTCTATGCATCCTCCTTCAGTACCTCTCATATTCAGAGAGCACATTTTCGAAGCAGGTTCTTTAATACAGATTTCACATTTAACAATCTTTCTTCTTAGAGACTTTGTGTGTTTATTAGAGATCAAATAGTCTCTAATGTCTGGATGAAAACTAAAAAAGAATAAAGCAAGTGTACAGAACTTTACACACGGCTCTTCTTGACAAAGTATAAAGCAGACGTAAAGATTTCAATGTTGCCTTGAAAAAGGGCTTTAATACTTCTTTACTGTGCATACAAATTTTCCATTACTGTTAATAGTTTTTGATTAAAATTTTGACTATACTTTTATTTTTTTAATTTTATTTTTTAAACATTTATTCACTTTTGAGAGAGAGAAAGAATGAGTGAGGGAGGGGCAAAGAGAGAGGGAGACACAGAATCCGAAGTAGGCTCCAGGCTCTGAGCTGTCAGCACAGAGCCTGACGTGGGGCTCAAACCCACGAGTGGTGAGATCACGACCTGAGCAGAAGTCAGATGCTTAACCGACTGAGCCACCCAGGCACCCCTTGACTATACTTTTCAACTCCAAAGTACCAGTGTCAGCAATATTATTACATTCGTATACTTAACGTGCACAATATTTTATCTCTGACGTTACTGACCAGGTCATACTGATGAGTCTATACAAGTTCCCAGCTGGTGGACAGTTAATATCAGTTACTAACGTGTTATACATGTCTTCAATTATTCAGCTATAAATTAGTTGTTTAATATGTATTTGTGTACTGAGTCATTATGGTTGGTATTTTTGGCATACTTGAATGAGAGGGCAGTGAACTGTCATTAATACAGTATATTTTAATTTTATTTTTTATTTTAGGGAGAGAGAGAGTGAGAGCGCAAGCAGGAAAGAGTGGCAGAAGGAGAAAGAGAGAGAGTCTCACCCTCAGTGTGGAGCCTGACACAGGGCTCGATCTCACAACCTGAGCAGAAATCAAGAATTTAATGCTAAACCCACTGAGCCACTCAGGCACTCCAATACAAGTCTTAGAAACATGATCCTGAAATAGTATTGAATCAGAAACAATCAAAGTTTTTAATGAGAAAAAAGTGAACACAAACATGAAGAAAGTGTATAAGAAAAAGAAACCTAAGAGAAAAGCTAAAAGGCTAAAATCTGAAAAGTAAATGTTTTTAAGAAGGCAACAGCTAACAAACGGATATTTATTGAGCACCTGGTGTGTGCAGAACACTCTGCTTGACCTCAGTTCAGTCATAAGTTCTTTACAATTTTGTGTAGACATGTCCCAAAGATAGTCATTTATAAATACATAAGCAATTTGCTTGATATTCTGTGTGATGGAGAAGAGATAAAAATAAAATCACTTTTCACTTGATGCTCCAGGTAATGAAAAATTAAAAGAAAGCAACCTTCTAATGCTTGTTTTTACAGCCCACAGAAGGTATCAGAGGTTGGAATGTGTTCCATACAGTACTTATGCACTGACTGTATGCTGAGAGTGGTTCTATGATTTAAAATAGCTGCCATTAATTGAGTACCTACTATGTGAAGAAGCCGTGTTTATGCTTCATGTTTATTAGCAATGATAGAGGCCATTTATACTTATTCCTATTGTATAGCAAATGACTCCAAAGTTCAGAGAATTAACCAAATTACCTGAGCTCACACAGCTGATGAGGGAGTAGGGCAAACAGGGAATCTCTCTAACCCTGCACTTGATGTTATTTCTGTTAAATTCTAGGGAGTCACCCTCAGAGGCATCGTGATGTTAATAACAAAAAGACACCTTCAGAGTCTTGCGTGAATCTCTACATTGTAATTTCACCACCCATTCAATAAACCTATCCACACTTGGAGTTGTTCAAGTATGTTTCAACGCATTGCAATATACTCTTTTTCATTTCTTCAGACACAAATCATCATGTTAATGTAACAGGAAAATTGCTAACTGCCCTCCATTTTCTCTATACACATATTTCTCCCTGCTAAGATCTAAGAGCATCTCTGAAACAGTAACTTATTGGTGTTTAAAATCTTAATGATGAGAGTGAGTTACTGATGAGTAGGAATGACTCCCAGGTAGTTGCAGTTCCTAATTTCTTATCTTTCTTTTATTCCCATTCCAAAGACATTTGAAAATCCAGTTCACTTTCGACAATTTATTAGAGGTTAAAATCACTTGGGCCAAAACTAGACCCAACAATGTTCATGGCACTAAAGAATATAAATAACTGCAAAGTGTTGATGTTGTAAGTACAGAAACTTCATATATTTTCCTATAATTATAGGAATTTCAAAGTTTTTGTCTTGGAAGCAATATATGCCCAATTTTCATGGGAAAACTAGTTTTAATTCTCTAAAAATATGAAATGTCTAGTATGTGCCAGGCCCTGAACAGGTAGAGGTGAATAAATAAAATATGTTTAATCCCCAAACACAGAGGTTACAGACATGAAACAGACATCCACAAGTAAGTATATAGTTATAGAATATTATAGTGCAAGGAAGATAAGGAGAGAATGCCAATAATAATAATAATAATAAAATTAATAATGTGAGAGCCATTAGAGATTGAGAAATTATAGAAAAATTAATAGAAAATAGCGTTGCAGGTAAGCACTAGAGGATAAGTTAGAATAGACAGGTGAAGAATGGAAAGTAGAGTGGCCTAGGCAGACCCTATGTGACAATGTGTTTGGCACATTCAAGGAATTGAAATATCTGTCGGATCCTGTGACCCAAGCAGAAGCTGGAGCAAGGTGATGTTATTTAAATAATCAAAGGCCAGATTCCATAAATTTTAGCCCTAGCTTATTAAGGATTTTTATATTATACTAAGAGAAAGACATTAAAGTTTTTAAACATAAGATTGAGATAATTTGATTTGAATCACAGAATGTAATTACTCACAGGATTTAATTAAAACAACATTACAAATGTGCATAACAATATACGGATTATGTTGTTTGTATATAAGTTTTCATATTTGTCTTTAACTTCCTCCTATCTCTTACTTATTGGTCAGCACAAAGGAGCCTAACTAAAGTTTTCATTCTGCATAACAATTAATCAAGCCTGATACGTATCGTTCCTTTGATGTTTAATCTCTCTGGGATGAAAACACTGTCATCAGTCTTCCCACTCTACTCCTTGATTATGCTCTCCCTAAAGATGTCATTTGGACATTTCCAAGGTACTGACCAGCTAGATAATTTCATGGGGGTAGGACATGGAGAAGGAAGTGACTTTCAAATTCTCTTCCTTCCCCAGCCTTCTCCTTCCTCCCTCTCTTCTACAATATATTCTCCATTCCCCAAATCAGAAAAAGCCAGGTTTTCATGTTACTTCCCTTCTGTCAAGTCTTCTTAACACCAGAAAGCAGTGCTCAGTGCCATTATGTGGAAAAACTTTTTTTTCAATAATAGGAAACACCATAAAATGCACTCTAATCCCATGCCTCTTGTAAAAATAAAGGTGGAGGTGGAAGAAATCAGATTATTCTTTCTCAACAAAATTCACTTCCAAGAGATAGTCTTCTTACAAACTCCCCTCATGATGAGGAATACATTTTCCATATTTCTCAGTCTTCATTCTCCAACTAATTCCATTTCCACAGCCCACTCCTTAAATTTGAGACAGACAAATGCTTCCAGAACACTGGGGCAAAAATCACGTAATCAGAAAGGCAGAAGAGAAAAGCTCTTTAACAATTTTTGAAGTACTGCATGCAGTTTGTATAAACTGTGGATATTGTCTAGAACAGAGATGAAGGGGATTTGCCCTAAAATGGCAGCAGAGGATGAGTGAGATAGAAGAGAAAGGACAGTGAGACACAGTGATAGGTAAGGGAAGGAAGTATCTAACATTTTGCCATAAGCATAAACTAAAAAAATTAATGCACCCCCCATTCTCCAAAATTCATATATGTATTAAATATTTAGAAAATATTTGAATTACAATCCACCATATCAGGAAGTACTAACATCTTCTTATCATTAAAACATTTAAGGAAATTTCCTTATATTTCTTAAGAACTTTGGAAGGACCGTCTTCTGCTATTCCTCTGATTTAATTTTTTTTAAACTTAAAATCTTTAAAACATATGCTCTTCCATGGCTGATAATAATAAAAGAAATTGTCAACTTCATAGTTTTATGTTGATACTGTTTTATTTGTAATCAGGTTTCCTCATTGTTGTTTTTGTAAGACATAGAATCAAAATTATACTTTCTGATTTCCATGTAAACTTTATCTGAATTTTTGAATAATTAAACATGTTATCTATCACCTAATAATGTAGATTCTAAGAGGAATAAACTACATATTATATATACATTCAGGTAGATTCTATAGGATGTCAAACATGAATAATGAAAGGTTAAAAACTTACATATCAGGTTAGTCAAAAAGTCTTTGTTGAACACTGATGGTACTATTCTAGATGCTCCAGTTACAGTAATGAAAAAAAAAAACACCACTAAAGCCTTGCCACCATGGAGTTTATAATCCAATTTGGGGAGAAATGTAATAAAGTAAATAATTTTTCATATTCAAAACTAATAAGTGGTTTGGGAAGTAATAAACCAGGGAAGGTGGGTTGAGAACCCTGGACAAGTATGCAGCTGCAATTTTTTTTAACCTGATTTATTTATTTTTGAGAGAGAGACAGAGGGACAGAGAGAGAACAAGTGGGGGGTGGAAAGGGAGAGAGTGAGAGAGAAGAATTCAAAGCAAGCTCCAGGCTGGGAACTGTCAGGGAAGAGCCCAATATGCAGGGCTCGGCCCATGAACCATGACATCATGACATGAGCCAAAGTCAGATGCTTAACTCACTAAGCCCTCATGTGCCCCTTTCATTGCAATTTTACACAGGCAAGTCTCATTAGGAAGTGCCACTTGGCAGAGATTGAAAGAAGTCAGAGAGCACGCCTGGGAGCATTAAAAGGAAGAGAATTCCCAGAAGGTATAGCAGCAAGTGAAAAAGGCCTGAGAGGAATGTGACTTGTGTTTGAGGCAGTGAGGCCCATGGAGCTGGGGCAGAGCAGAAGGAGGAGGTGACTGTAGTGAAAGGAAGCTGGATCACATAGAGCCATGTGTACCAGACAGGGAGCCTCCCTGCAAAGCTCCTCTACTCTGCCACTGTCTGAATCCCACAGATAAGTTAAAAGAGTAAATACCAAAAGCTATCTATGAAATGTGTGGTGAGTTTAACAAAAATAGCTTTCTTCCAGACAAGATAGATATTTCCATTTGTCTCACCCAGTTTTTCTTTCAAATATTTTTGCATCATCCGTGCACAAAGCAGTAGTCTCCAGGTGAATGAAAATTATGTAATCCTGACTCACTGACTCAGTTACACTCAAATCTCAGGTCATTGAAAGCACCTGGGAAAATTACTAAGAATATGTATTACAGGATCCCATCCCCACAGATACTGATTCAGAGGTTTTGGAGAGGGAGCAACAACAACAACATTCTTCCTACGAAGAGACAGTCTCGTCCACTCTGATTAAGGAAGTCTAAGAGTCACAGATGAAGACTTACCCAACTGGTATGTTGTATCTTCAAAACAGCAACAGATTACACATCCTTCTGCTTGACAATATGTGACTATTCTTCCAGAACATTGGAGTCTTAGTTCAGTGCTGTCCTCCCAACTAGAGGAAGCTAAACTGATAAAGTTCACCCGGATATACCTCTCCGTGGTGTAGAAGGCTAGATGCTTTACTGAGAGTGAGAAGGAAGGGAGTAAAGGGATGGGAGAGTAAAATTTAGGAAATGGATACGGCATAAGAGAGGTCAACGATGCAAGAAGGAAAACTGCATTAAATAACCTTGCTGAACCAACCATCCGTGCTAGGTTCTGTTGCACAGGATGCTAATGAAATCCTTTCACAGCCCTCAAAGAAGTGTGTACAGCCCATTAATTGAGTAAACAGAATTTTAAAAGAGATAGTAACTTGTCCTTGGTTATTCAGGGAGGAAAAATTATTGTAAACCTGGGATTCAAATCCACATCCATCTACCTTTAAAGCGATGTCCTATCAATTGTCCTTTCTTCCTGCCTTGGGAATAGTAGAACAATTTTCAAATAGAAGAGTATCCCCAGCTGTGTAAGAAAGTTTTTACACTGAGTTTGAAATTGCATTCTCCACATATTGACTTTTGTCCTACTCTTTGAATTGAAATATGGTTGACATGTGATATGTCCTACTCTTTTCTAATCTTATTTTCATATCAGTTCTTTAAAGAGACATTCCATGTTCCTCACATCTACTGTATCCTAGTTCTAAAGTAATGTGGGAGATTCCAGCTGTCATTAAATCCTCATAGAAATACCCAGATCTTTAACAGAGTTGGTATTCACTAATGAGTGATCTTGGGTACATTACTAGACCTCTGTGTGCCTCATTTTCCCCATCTGTAAAATGAAGATAAGCATGGTACTAATTCATAGAACAGTTATATAAAACATGTATGTGTACACATACACATAGAGTATGTATGTCTGTCTGTTTGTGTGCGTGTGTGTATGTAAATGCTTTAAATTGTGCATGGTAAATGGTAAGTGCTATATAATGTATACATCATGATTATCATCACCATCATCATCTGTGGTATGTAATTATATTGAATTGACTCCACACCATTTGTGTTCCTTATTTCCTAAATTATATTGTTGTAGGTAAGAATTTACATCTTCTTTAATTAAAAATATAAAGATAAAGCCTATTTACACCACGATTATACTCTTACAGAAAAGAGCTAGTTCTCAATATTTTTTCACTAAAAGGAAAATGTTTCTACACATATAATTTAATATATAAAAGTATTATCATATTTGTAATAATTTCTTTATAGAATGGACAGCATAAAGTCAAAGAACTGATCCTTACTCATTTTCTTTTTGAGAATTTACATCAAAGACTTTCAATTTGCCTTAGAAAGTTTTCTAAAGGTGATATTTTACATTTAAACTAGAATGGAACATAAGGACTTTTTTTCTCGGGAAGTACACAGGAAAAGACTCCCCAGACCTGGGGAGTATTGCAAAATATTATTTTACCACCTATCCAAGCAGTTCTAAGGTTGTTTCCCAGCCCAGACTGATAAACAGGACTGCCTTTCTCTTGGTCAGGTGACTCATCAAGTGGCCTATAAGACCAAGAAGAGCTAGAG
This sequence comes from Proteles cristata cristata, assembly GCA_017311185.1. Taxonomy (NCBI): domain Eukaryota; kingdom Metazoa; phylum Chordata; class Mammalia; order Carnivora; family Hyaenidae; genus Proteles; species Proteles cristata. Next base: position 48,175 of record JAESUZ010002769.1, on the reverse strand, counting down.
TTCACTCCACTTAGAATAGGCCCTTTAAAAAGGCAATTATTTGAGGCGCCTGGGTGGCTTAGTGGTTTAAGCATCAGACTCCTGATTTTGGCTCAGGTCATGATCCCATGGTCATGAGATAGAGCCCCACATTGAGCTCAGTGATGAGTGTGAAACCTGCTTAAGATTCTCTCTCCCTCTACCTCTGCCCCTTCTCTCTCTCTCTCTCTCTCAAAAAAAAAAAAAGTAATTATTCAATAACCTGGATTTGTGAGTCACCGGGGTAGCTCTGTCAGTTGAGTCTCTGACTCTTGATTTTACCTCAGTCCCTGATCCCAGAGTCATAGGAATGAGGCCCTGCATGGGAACCCAGGTGCAGGTTAGAGCCTGGTCAAGATTCCTTCTCTCTCTCTGCCCCTCTCTCATGTTTGCTCTCTCTCTCTCTCTAAAATAAATTAAAAGAAGAGAGAATGATGGATTTATATAAGAACTAAGCTCAAAAGCACAAGTACCAGAAATATTTTAATAATAATTCAATAAAGGAGAAAATTATATCTTAATTTGATCTAAGTAATAACTATTTTTAGATTGAACTGATGCTGAACTTCCAGAATGCACACTATACATTCAAATAATTTTTGAATCCTGTTAAATGCTTTATAATGGTGATGAGTACTTTGAATCCAGGGCAATATAATGTTTCTATGTTAAGGTGGTGATGAATGACAATGAAAGATAGGAAATCATATTTTACTCTTTTTTGCTATTGAACTCAAAAGAATAAAGTTGTCTTAAAGTAATGAATTAAAATGAACACTTCCTAAGTTATAAGGAGCAAAAATAAACTACATAAAAGACTCTCCTTACTTCTTAAAAGTTAAAATTACTGATTTTCACGTTTAAGTTGGTGCATTATATCAACATATATTGGCTTCAACTGGACAGAACTTTTAGAAATATTGATTTGATCAATAACCAGTTTTGTGGATATGGAAAAATCATTCAACATCTCCACACTCCAAATTCTGTGTCTGTAAACTGGGAGAGCAATTTCTTCAATCCATAATTGTTTCAAGACATAAATATAATGCATGTGATATGCTTATTATTCCACTCAGTATATAAATATTAGTAATTATTATTGTGTATTGTGTAAAAAGAAACAGAAAAATAAAAGCTATAAATGAAATTATTTTTGCTGATATGCAACTGAAATAGGGAAATATTTCTTTTAAATTTTTTAATGTTTATTTTTGAGAGAGAGAGAGAGATCGGGAACACAAGCAGTGGAGGGGCAGAAAGAGAGGGAGACACAGAATCTGAAGCAGGCTCCAGACTCTGAGCTGTCAGCACAGAGCCCAAAGCAGGGCTCAAACCCACAAAATGTGAGATCATGACCTGAGCCGAATTGGGCGTTTAATCAAATGAGCCATTTAGGCACCTGAGGAAATATTTTTTGAAAAAATTAATGCCTTCCCCCTTTTAATGTTAATTTTGCATTTATCAATTATATATGGAAATTTCCAATAATGGAATAAAACTTATTTTCACTTCTAATCTGTTTTCTGATTTTTATTAAAATCTTACCAGACTGTGGATAAGAATATTTAGCTTACTCTCATATAGTGTTGTTTAAAGTCCAAATAAAAGTCTACAAAGTTGTAATCATGTATAGAATATAGTATACATATCAACCTCCATCTTTACTCCATCTGACCGTAGTCCCTGAGTTAAAAAAAAAAAAGAAGAAGAAGAAGAAGAAGCCTAAGGTAAATCCGCCTGATTGTTCAGAATACTTCATTCACAGGGCAGTGGTACCTTATTTCCCTTCCCGGTATAGATAAAAAATGTCTTATTAATATTCTCCACTTATGGAGAGCATTGTCCCATGTGACTGAGTACAGAACCAAGGGGAAACCACATACCTCCATTAGGTTCCCAAGGTTCATATATTGGGTTATGTTTGGCTTCAGACAGTCACCCACAGTGCCTTCAGAGTTACTGTTGCAATGGTTCTCAAAATTACCTATGAATTTTGGATCTGGGAACCTCACCATGAAATAAGGAGGACACAAATGTGGAATGGGAAAAGAAATGGAAAATTCTGAAGGACAAAATGAGAGGTATAAGTACTGCCAGCCGAAAAGCTGAGAAGTAAAGGTACCCATAGCTGTGAACATATTGAGTACATTTTCATTTCTAGCATACCATTTCGTTCTAAGGAGAAACAAGGTACTAAGGAGAAATGGTTGATTGTAGGGCTATAGAGGAAAAGTGCAAAATAATCTGGAATATCTTATGATGCCACAAAGTTTTAAAGTGCTCAAAAGATCATAGAACCATGTCAAACACACAAAGGGCTTTCAATAGCTAAACACTTTGAGCATCAAAATAAATAGTGCTGGTAATACATTTTGCATTAAAAAATCTATATTGTCCTTGTTAATACTAAATAAATAAATAAGAGAAGAGAAAGATCTTCCTAACAATAAAGCAGAAAAATTATACTCATAAAAATTTTTATAACCATAAAAATAATCAATTCAGGAAAATAAATCATTATCAGTGTATGCTAAAACTAAAAAAACTTGATGGGGAATAGACTATAGCTTCAGTGTATGTCATAACTGATTATTATCAATTGTAAGGAAGATGGTAACTTTTCAGCGAAGCCTGGCAAGCAACACCTTACCAAAAGTCACCAAAGTTAGCATTACCAAATAATTGCAAACTGGCATTACATGTCTTCTGCTGTGGTGCACTGAAATGGACAAGCGATCATTTGTATTCCTGACAAAAACATATAACTTGCATCTATCCATGAGGCAACAACAATAACAACAACACAAATTAAGGAATATTCAATAAAATGGTTGGCTAGTGCTCTTAAGAAATGCCAATGTCATAAATGCCAAAAGGTGATTAACAATTTCAGAATAAATGAGAGCTAAGAGACATGAAGTCGTGGTTAGAAGGGATTACATTGAAACAATCAGCAAGGTTGGTGTATGAATAGTAAGTTAAATAATAGTATTTTAACAATATCAAATATTTTATAATAGCACTATATATAAAAGAATGTCCTTTTTTAACTTTTTATGTGTATTTATTTTTGAGAGACAGAGCAAGAGAGAGCATGAGCAGGGGAAGGGCAGAAAGAGAGGGAGACACAGAATCTGAAACAGGTTCCAGGCTCTGAGCTGTCAGCACAGAGCCTGATCCAGGCCTCGAACTTGGGAGGGGTGAGATCATGACCTGAGCCAAAGTCAGACACTTACCCAACTGAGCTGCCCACATGCTCTTAAAAGAATGTCCTTTTTAAAGAACACATGCAAACTGAAATATCTAGAGGTAAACATGTGTGATATCTTTAATTTACTCTCCAATTGTCAAGCAGAAGTATGTACACACACACACACACACACACACACACACACAAAATGAGACAAAAGCTAACAACTGGTGAATGTGGGCAAAGAAAATAAGAAAGATCATTAAAGTGTTCTTGCAACCTTTTAATTCACTTATAATTTTTTAAAATTAAAAATTCAAAGGAATAAAGAACAAAGGAATGAGTTACTTTTAATTCATCATGAATTTACTTTGGTACCTTACCCAAGACTGGGAGTGAAGTCTGTCAAATGAAGGGAAAACTATACATTTTTAATCATGGCACCATGAATACCTCCTGCCCATCTCCCTAAAAGAGGTATTTCCAACAAAATGTTACTTGTGTATATAGTTATTAAAATTTTCAACATTTTGTCATTTTCATGAACTCTATTTTACTATTAAAATAGTAATAACTACTCTAAAATTGAGAATGCCTCAGAATTTCCTAGGGAGTTTGTAAAAATGAACATTCCTAGCCATATTCCCCAGAAATCTTGACTCCGTAAATGTGCTGTGGGTACAAGCATCTGTGTTGTTAATAAACACTCACTCCAGGCGATTCTGAAAGAGATCATGACAAACTACCTGGAGAGAAATGCTAAGGTGCTTGTGAGCTCCCTCCAGGTAGAAGCCAGCAGAGTCTCAGTCTCGCTTTTGCCCAGGAGTAAGTGCAAGCAATGAGCAGAAGACAGAAGAAAGATTTTTCCTGAAACCCAGAGAACAACCATTCTGGAGCAGAGAAGTAGAATCTACTCAATTTTGATTTTGTTCTCTAGGACCCAACAATTAATTTCTTCTGCCTTCAACAAAACATGTTGAACATTTTCCTTACTACTTACTCCTCATCTTCTTTCCATGGCTAGATATAAATCAGGGTTTAAATTGTGTGTTAGAGACCAGAATTTATAGTCATTCCCTTTTTAGCAATTAAAAATATTGGATAATTACAAATAAAATGCCTGTGAACCTGCCATTTAACTTCAAGTTATTGATATTTTTGTGATTGTTTTCTTTCTTATCAAAAAAATATTTCTGGGGCACCTGGGTGGCTCAGTTAGTTAAGCATCCAACTTAGCTCAGCTCATGACCTCACTGTTGTGGGTTCAAGCCCCGCATTGGGCTCTGCTGACTGCTCAAACCCTGGAGTCCTCTTCAGATTCTGTCTCCCTCGCTCTGCCCTGCTGCTTCCACTCTGTACCTCTGTCTATCAAAAATAAATAAACATTAAAAAAATTATTTCAGTTGAAGTTGAAATTCTTATTGTTTGACCCTCCAGGTCTCATTCCTATACCCCATTCTCATCCCCAAGAGACAACCATCATTTGCATTTCAGTGTAAAGACTTCTAGTTCATTTTCTTCACATGTACATATGTATATATGTATATATATATTTATATGTATACATGTAGAAAGATATATATATTCTCAAAGACAACATATAGCATTTTAAGTATGTTTCTTATTTTAAAATAAATGTAGCTTAAAGTGACAACTAAGTAAATCTGGTTTAGAACAATGTATATTTATGATCTCACAATTTCCACAAGAAATCCAGAGTCTAGCCATGGCTTACCTGGTGCTCTACTTAAGAGTCCACCAGCCATAATCAAGGTGACAGTGAGAGGTTTAGGCTCATCTAGAGCTTGAGGTGCTCTTCTATGCTGATGTAGTTGTTGGCAGAACTGAGACCCTTCAGTTGTAGACTTGAGGACAGCATCTCGCTTTCATATGACCATCTGCACTGGCCGTTCACAACAAGACAACTTAATTCTTCAAGGTCAGCGTGTCTGTCTTCCGGTGTGTGGCAGGTAAGACCGAATGCCAAATACACAGGCAGTCCTCTCTTTTATACTTTGGGAATATAAGATATTACACATAAAACATAAAAATGATAGCACAAATGGAGACCAGGCAGAGTGATCTTAACTAGCAGCAATAAGTTATAACTCTCATTATTTTTCTGTACTTCTTACAAAACTTGTCAAAACTTTTGTCAAAACATTGACAACTCTCTTACTGTAAGTTAAAAATATATATAAAAATATTTTAAAATAGTAATATATTTAGAACTGTAATTTCACAGTAGAAACATGCAGAATTTGTGTTTGATTTCTATGTAAAAGAATAAAAAACAACTAATCAAAAGTACTTTGAACAGTGCTCGCCTTCTTCTGAACATATAATTTTTTTATATGAAACAAGGATCTTCTCTGTGCCTTGGTGAAATTCCATAGTCCCTTCTAGGTTTGAGTCAACTTCCAAAATGTGAACCTTTATACCTTCAATATCATAAGCGGTCTCTAAGAGTTCCTTGAATGCAGGGTGTTCTGTCTGTCTCTTTTTCTGGATGACTTTGTGCCTTTCGGCAAGGCCCCTTCCATCATCTGGGTCAATCAGTTCACATTTACTAGATTCTTCATTGTGCATAATGAGAGTCTCTCCTTTACAGTCATTTTGCAATTCAGTATCTTCCTTCCACAAGTCCTTAATAGGGTTGTGTTCTAACAATGACCTGTCTCATCAACATTCAATATTTGATAATCTTTGTAACCACCTTACCCAGTACTTGGAATCGGGTTGCAAATTCTACAGTTGCATGCTTGTCAGTTCTAGTAACCTCACCAATGTTAATGTTAATCATTTCACTCAACTTCTAAAACAATGAAACCAGCCTCTACTGGCAGTAAAATTTACTCCTTCAGCCGCATTAATTATCTTCTATTTCTTTTTTCCAGTGAGGCAGCCAAATTCAGTGCTTTGGCCTAAAATGTTAGACAAACTGAATGGGATTGCTATTATTATTACATTCTTTAATCCAAAGTAGAAGTAAGCACTCCACTTCTAGTGTAGTTTTAACTGAAGATATTGAAATAATTTTGCCTTTAAAAAAATAATTTCACTGTGTTTTTTCGATGTCATTGAAATGTCTTTGAAAAAGTCCTTTCATGCAGGGGTAAGTCTTGTCCTGTTTTTACTTTACTATCTCTGTTTTCAAATATTTTAATCAAATCCAATCTTACTGCCAGCGTTTTCACTTTTCATTTCTTTGCTATACTTTCATCTTTGTTAGTCAACTCCCTCCATTCCTTATCCATTTCTGTAAAATGATACTTGATTTATTGCAGGGAGACCAGGAAACCATACAGCTACAGGCTCTCCTCTCTGTGTATGAATTGACTGACTAGTCACCAACAGATTTTGAAAGAAAATCAGTGATTGATCACTGATCGTGATATTGTTATACCCAGATCACAGTATCCTCAACGACCAGAGACCACCGGGGAGAACGAGTCACACATGCAAAGGCAAAGGGCTTTATTACGGGCTCGAGCTCTGGCTCCCAGACCTCTCCAACGCAGTGGATCCGTGCTGAGACCCTCGAACAAAGGCAGAGTAGGGTTTTTATGGGGTTTGTGACGGGGGAGTTACAGAAGTTGTGGCATGGGAACAGTGATCCAGTCATAATTATACAATACCATTGACAGCGGGTTTAACCATACACATTGTCTAGAGTATTTGTTACTTTTGGTGGGATCCAATTACAACATTTAGAGTACTTTTAAATTCAACCAATTACAGAACGAGCTTAGGGTCTTGTTCGGCACCTAACGGGTTAACTTTAACATTAGGCAGCTAAGATTTATCTATAGTTGCTGGCCTTTCTTGATTGGGCGTTGCCAAGGTAGTGTGGTGGAGTGAAGTGGTGGACAGTTTCTTCGGCCTTGGGCAGTGTGTAGCTGCCTGATAGTTTCAGGGAAACTGAAACTTAGGCCTTCTAGTTTAGAGGGGAAACTTAAAGCCTGTTATGGAGTCAGTCTGGTTTAGACTTGTGTCCTTACAATATGTACCAGCTACTTACATAGTGATATGTACACTGAAGAAGTAGCAGCAAATTTTGTATTTTTGCAGTGGCTTACAATTAATATACAGTGGATTGTGTAGATCATTTACCATAGTAAATGAAATGTGTGCATATCGAAACTGTGCAAAGCAAGGACTAACCGTATATTGACACCTGACCACAACGGTGACATTCTATAATCTTTACCATATTCTGTTGGTTAAACACAAATAATAGGTCTGCTCACACTCAAGGAGTAGGGATTATACAGAGAATAACACGAGAGTAGGGAGAAGGGGTGATTATGGAGGCCTTCTTGCAATTCTGCCTATGATAGCGTTTATAATTTTACTGCTTAATTCTGTAGCACGATACATTCCTACCCGGAGTATATGAGGGTTCCTGCCTCTCCACAATTTCATTGAAACTTGCTATTATCAGATATCTATTTTTGCCAATTCAGTAACTGAAAAGCATGATCGTTATTTGAAATTGCATTTTCTTGTCATTAAAATTTAGTAATTTTTATGTTTTTAGATAATCTGATTCCTCTCTTTTGAATCAATATTCATTGATTATTTTCCTATTGTTCATAGTTTTCATTTTACTTCCTAGGAGTAGTTTATGTAATCTAGATAGTGATTCATGGTATATTGCATATGATGAAAATGTTTCTCCCCAGTCTGATCCATACCTTTAATCTAGTTAATCATGTATTTTATTGTATAGAAGTTTTAATTTGAATGCATTAAAATTTATCTGACTTTCCCTTTGTGTCATTTAAAAAATCCTGTTCAAGCCCCAAACCAATGCCATTATTTTTTCTTCAGAAAAAAATAACACCAAAGTATAGAGTTAACAATTGGTTGCTAAATCAATGAAAATTATTATAAATGTGTCACAATAACTCCTTTCAATTCTAAAATTTAATATCAAAAGCAAACATAAAATTAGGAGCAATTAAAACAAATCATTATTTTCTATATTTACTGCATTCTCCAAAAATATAAATAATGCATTACGACAGCAATCCTTTCCGATAGGACATAGGCAGAGATACCAAAGGCAATTTCAGATTGAGCAAAAAAGGAATATGACTGAGGTATCTTGGCAAATTTACACCCAAAGTTAAAAGAAAAGTGCTACTATTTATTTGTAAAATCTTGAATGCCTTAAAATGGCAACATTACTATAAAAATTGTCCACTACAAGCTGAAAATATCACTCTCAAGTTTGGCCTGGACAAGTTCCTTCCTAGAATATAAGTTCTGTTTTCTTTTCTTCTTTTTCTTTTCAAGTAGGTTAATACAAAAGCACTTCAGATAATAAGAAAGACAAAGGATTGAGTCTTTTCATCAAAACATGAAATGGAAATGCTGTGAAATTAAAGATAGAGATCTGTTTATTTGTATAGAGACAAATTAAAAATGCATCTGTAAAACAAAGCAGTCAGCTTTTTTGTAGTTGATATTCATCTGAGTTAATCTAAAACACACACACGTGCGCGCACGCGCACACACACACACACACACACACACACACACTATATATGAAATCTTCCCATTAAAAAGTAATTAGAAGTGACTTTTAAAAATAGCCTCCCAAATGCCCATTGTATCATTTCCGACAACTCCTTCATCTTAAGGTTTTTGTTAAAACTATCATTGTACTAACTGGGTTGTGATTCTTTTTTATTTCTACTAAATGGTTCTAGGAAAATAACATTCTCCTGTGTTTAAAATCAGTTTAACTTATTCAATACATATTGTTTCACCTAGAAAATGCACACACCTTTAAAAGTCTATTTCTATTACCTATGTACTCAGTATGGATATGCAAAGAGACCACTGTAATTCAGCAAGAATTTCCACATGGATCCTCTTAACAAACCCAAAGTCTAGATATCTGCTAATATAACCTGAGGCTGCAGAGTTCTATAGCCCAACCTACTGCCTTGTGGATTGCAGTTTATTCCCTGTGGGCACTACATCAACATCTGAAAACCTGAATGGAGGATTTAAAAGAAAAATTTTTTTTCAGACATAAAAACTTCAAAATCAACCTACAGATGGTTTCAACGCATTTTAAAATTTCAGCCTCAGAAATTCTCTGTAGGTTTTTCTATCTTTTTAATTCTTTGATCTGAGGAATGTTCAGTAGAGTGTTTTCTATTGCTCTCTTTGAATTTCCCTTATATTTTCATAGCTATCATTTATTAATGACCATTTATTTTTGAAATCTCATTAAAGGGCAAAACGTACAGGTGTAAGAAGTCTCTTCTAAGGTGTCGTCCCGCACTGAGGGACAGAAATGCCTGAGGAATGAAGAATTGACACTGGATTACAATAGTTTGGGGAATAGAGACAAGCTCAGTGTACTAGCTCCTCTAAATATACGCCCCCTTCTCCTGGGGCTGGGGGCGGGGGAGGAGGGAAGGAACTTAAAGGGAATCCTATGCCCTCAGACCTTCAGTTGTGTAGGGCCAAAGGAAATCTCAGCAGAAAATGAAAAAGAGGAAAATGTGTTCAGGGTATTTGACCCCTTGGCTCCCTTATTACACATGACCGGAAGTCACTGTTCCTGGCAAGGTAGGCAACTTCTCCTCCCAGGATCCTAGAACTGCTTTTCCAGCCCTTTTCAGGCTGAAGGGTGGTAACAGCTTTGCAGCTACTTGCTCTGTTATTCTGCTATCCTTTGTGGTTCCTCTACACTCACAGTTTTGAAATAAAATGCCTTTTTGTAAATATACTTATCTCCAATAATCCTAAGTATCCCATGTTTTGTCGGGACTCTCGATACATTTACTACAAGAAATTAATCTAATTAAAATCAATGATTCTTGGGACACCTGGGTGGCTCGGTTGATGAAGCATCAGACTTCGGCTCAGGTCATGATCTTGCAGTTCCTGAGTTTGAGCCGCACATCGGGCTCTGTGCTGACAGCTTGGAGCCTGGGGCCTGCTTCAGATTCTGTCTCTCTCTCTCTCCCTGTCTCTCTCGTCCCCCCTCCCCCACTCATGCTCTGTCTCTCAAAAATAAATAAACGTTTAAAAAAATTTAAAAAATCAATGATTCCACAGGCAAATATTTTAAACATACACTTTTCCTAATCCAATCACTCATGACAAGAACAGCATGACAACTATTTTGAAGCATTTTGGGGTTTTGGGTTTTTTTTTTGTTTTTGGTGTGTGTGTGTGTGTGTGTGTGTGTGTGTGTGTGTGTGTGTGTGTGTAAAAGGGATCTTGAGAGATTCAGATTGTGTATGCCGGGTTATGACTGAACCAGTCAAAGGAACTAAAAGCACTCATATTTTCTCACACAGGAGAAGGAAAGACAGTATGTGTTGGGAATGAACTACCAGGGATCAGAAGAAATAGTTGAGTTGTGCTGGAATAATTCACCAGAGGAGCCACAAGGATGGCCACCCTTATAAAAGAGCAGCAGAGATGACATGAGCAGGAGAGAAAGAATGGATGTGAGAAGGGAATTTGTGAGTGTTACAGGGACTCTACTGGTAGGAAGTGCTAATAAGATCTCCTTGAAGAATCTGGCCTGAGGGGTTCAGAACCATTTGAGAAATTTATGTGGACTATGGATCTACTGCTAGAAGAATGTCACCAAGGCCTTCCTGAGCTGTCATAATTCTGAGGGAACATGAGGAGAAAAGTAAGGAGGTAACTTGTGCTTTCCACACAGTATAAGAGCAACCAGCTTTGCTGAGTGATGTACGTGGGGAGTGGGAAGTCATGCTCATCCTTGAAATTCGGTTCTCCACGGGCAAGGGACTCAGGTGGAGGAGGATAAGCAGATACCTTCTCAACATTTGCCTGTGGGCTTCCTAACAGACTCTAGTCTTGTCCTAAAGTGCTGTAACCAGCTCGAAAGCAAGCACCATCTCCCAGTTCCTATCCTTGTTGAATCCTATTTCTAGGATATTCGTCACAACAGAGTTGACTGACGCAGACAGGATCAGCTGCAGCCTGGCTCTTACTGGGGAGTTCCTAGAAGGAACAGGAGACATGAACCTTCTCCAGGTAGAAATCACCTGCACAAGGTAAAACCTCTCCTAAAAATGGTCTCCCAGTTAAGTTGGCCCACGTTTCTGAGAAAAGAAATTCAGGGTTGAATTAGGGGAAGAGTCTTTGAGTCTTGAAGTGATAGAGGCCTAGATACTATGAGTAAATACCGTGTCAATTTTCTCATTGACTCCTTTAAGAAAGAGACACATTATGTACCCACTTAATGAATAAATATTAAAATTTCATAGAAAATAAGCCAAGCACTATTCTGGGTACAAGGGATCCAACACTGTATGATAGAGACAAAACACTGCCTTGTGGCACTTATAGTCAGTGAGGAAAGACACACAACAAACAAGATGAGTGAGTCAGGTATGTCATATGTTCTAATGAGGGTAAATGTTGAGAGGAAACTGAGAAGGGATCTAAGGAAGAAGTAAAGGAGGGAAATGGGTTAACAATTGAAAGAAGAGGGTCCCAAGCATAGCAAACAAATTCAAAGGCCCTCAACGGAAGTCGTATGTCCTAGGAACAGTAAGGGGCCAGTGCAACTGGAATGGAGTGCACTAGATAGAACACGACAAAAGAAGAGGTGAGGAAGCAAAGGGGCCAAGATGTGGTGAGGCCATCGTAAGGACCCTGGCTTGTACGTGTAGTGAGATGGGGATGATGGCAAAGAGGTGATACTTTGAAGACCACCCTGGCTGCCATGTTGAGTATGGCTGCAGAGCACCAAAGGCTGAAGCAGGAGACCAGTTAGGAGGCCACTCAAAGAGCACAGCCAGAGACCTGGCATCAGGGACAGGGTGTTAGTGGGTGAGGTGGTGAGATTCGGTCCAATTCTGGCTGTGTTCTGGAGGCAGGGACTGAAGGCCATGATAGCCCAGTCCTTGTTCCACTTCCTCCTGGGCCAGAGGGAGCTTCTTGCACAATGTCTGACCCAAATCTGGTTGGAAGGCATCTTATGTAGATTTGCTGAAGGTAGCAAATAAAGGGGTGCCTGGGTGGCTTAGACGGTTAAGCATCCGACTTTCGCTTAGGTCATGATCTCGCGGTTCATGGGTTCGAGCCCCGTGTCGGGCTCTGTGCTGACTGCCAGCTCGGAGCCTGGAGCCTGTTTCGGTCTGTGACTCCCTCTCTCTCTGACCCTCCCCTGCTCATGCTCTCTCTCTCTCTCTCTCTCCTAGAAATAAATTTAAAAAAAAAGAAAGAAAGTAGCAAATATATACCAGTTGAGAAAGAGGTATTGAAGAGGAGGAAAACCATTATTCATAGGGTTAGCATCCTCTCAAGTGGAAGATTTGCTTTCATCAAATTTACATTTCCTAATGATGTTGTGGTATACAGGCAAAAAAAAAAAACTTATATAAATCTTTCAAAGGGGCTATGGAGTACTATTCATCAAGCTTTTGTTTTTCTGAGTGCGTTATTATTATCTGAGTTGAGAGCCAGGGCTAACAGGATGAGAACACTGAAGGAATTTTCCCTAGTGCTGTGGATGTTTTATCCACTAGCATGCAAAGGCATAATGTTGAGAATCTACAGGTCCTCTGAAAATATGTCAGACCTCAGGGAAGCATTGGCTTCAAATCACAGGGGAAAAAAACTACATAGTGAAAAATAAATATTTAATTAAATTTTAATTAAATGTCTACAAATGCATAACCTTATGTCAACTTCATTAATTGTTAAAATTTGATTTTTTTTTTGAGAGAGAGAGAGAGTGAGCAGGGGGTGGATGGAGAGCAAGCGAGCAAGAGAGAGAGAGAAAGAGAGAGAGAGAGAGAGAGAGAGAGACTTGTAAGCAGGCTCCATGTCAACACAAACCCCCATGCAGGGCTCTAGTCTATGACCCTGGGATCCTGACTTGAGCTGAAATCAAGAGTCAGATGTTTAACCAGCTGAGCCACCCAGGCGCCCTATTAAAATGTGAATTTTAAAATAAATGTCATGATATATGAGAACAATTTTAGGTTACATTTTCTCACTTTGCAAGATCCATGCGTTATCATGATTAATACAGTACAATTAGAACCAATTGTAATTTCACTATAAGTCACTTCTTGCTAAATAACTTAAAAAGCTAAGTTCTAACAATCTTTTCAAAATTGTTTATTGAAAAAATTATTTAATGTGTTATTTGGGTGTCCCATTACATCTGAGAATGGGGAGATAAAGCATTTCATAGAAGTTGCAGGGGATCTTTGGGGGAAAAGAGACACTGATTGGGGGACTTTTTTCAATGTCTTCATTCCCCATGGGGTCCTCAGTGAAAAGCCTAATCTTGTGGAGTTAGGATCCACCAAAATGCTGATCCTGCTTCAAGGTAGGATTGGAGCAAGATCAGAGGCTGTCTGGGAGGAGAAAATTAAGTCTAGATAGCATTGAAATATGCCAAATGTTGACTCTGTCCATGTTTTCAATTAAACAGGCTAAAAAGAATAAACACAGAGATCATTGTTTTGAAAAAATGTTGTAAACTGAAGTTTTGGTTTTAGTTTGCAAAAGGTATGGATTCATTTTGTTCAAGCATTTTTGTGGTATGTTTATAATTTGTAGATTGTCTGGCAGAAAGGAAACTGAAGCTTACTGCTTTAAAAATGAACACAAACTCTTAGAAAAGGGAATAATAAAACTGAATTATCCAGATTATTTTCCCTGGCCTTCAACAAAGGGAGAGCTACAAACCATAGCAGCATGTAACACTTCCATAGCAAGGAAAGGGCTGAATATGCTGATCGGAGTATTTCCAACAGTTAACAAGAAGGGGGAAAGAAGTAAAAATAGCTTAAACAAAATTACTTCCAACAATAAATTGCCATCTTATTAAAATGTAAGTTGCTGGGTGCTGTATGTATTAAATCACTGAAATAATGGAAAGATTTGCACCAAGATTTGTAGCCATTATGAGATAATGATTGGAAATGTTGCCATTTTTTAGGTTTGATAGCTGGAAATGCCAAACTGGAAACACCTCCCATACCTATTTTCCACCTGAAATATGCACCTCCCCCAATCCAAAGGAAATATAATGAGGATATATCACTCTCTTTTTCTTTGTTGTCCAATATGTTAATTCCTATTCATCACCAAATCCACAAAGATTACCATTTTTATTTTTTTATTTGTCATTTATCATAAAGTGAAAGGAGGAATAGGTTTAACAAAGTTCTCATGTTCTTTTAGTTAGTCCACAAGTTCAGAGTTTAGTGGTCTAATGGGGGTCTTCTTCCTAAACCAATCGCAACAGGCTAAAAGCCCATTGAAATCATTGTGCAGGAAGGACAATGGAACATTCAAAGGCACAAGTCTGGGATTCAGACAGCTCTGGGTTTGAATCAAGCTTTGCTTCTTACTGACCAGCCTTCTTACTAACTTCTATCAGACTCATTTCCTTAAATGGTAACTCACTGGTTTGTAAAATGTATATTATTGGGTATATGAAAGGCATTATCAGACTAACGGTGTTAGAATTCTATGGTGAACCACATCATGTTCAGTTCATTGGTTTATATAGTTTTTTTTAATTTTTAATGTTTTTAATTATTTTTGAGAGAGAGAGAAAGACAGAGTGTGAGCAGGGGAGGGGCAAAGAGAGAGGAAGACTCAGAATCTGAAGCAGGCTCTAGGCTCTGAGCTGTCAGCACAGAGCCCAATGAGGGGCTCAAACTCATGAACTGCAAGATCATGACCTGAGCTGAAGTCGGATGTTTAACCAACTGAGCCACCCAGGCATCCCAACAGGCTTATATGTTTAAGAGGAAACTACGAGAAGTAAAGGACCAAAATCACTTATACTTATTTTTGGAATATTTACTATAAAATTCTTTCATTATGAAATTAATTAATCTACTCAGAATAAGCTTTCAAATCAACAAATACAACATACAACCATTCATTAGAGTTCAAGGCCTCAGTACCTCAACCTTTAGTTTGGATGCATTTGATGGCCCATTAGTTACCTGTCATTAAGGATATTTTCACCATTCCTGGCTTACTCAGTGTCAATCTTATACCGGACCTCTTCAGGGAGAGGTCCTAAGGCTCCAGCCAGAG
Organism: Proteles cristata cristata; assembly: GCA_017311185.1. Classification (NCBI taxonomy): domain Eukaryota; kingdom Metazoa; phylum Chordata; class Mammalia; order Carnivora; family Hyaenidae; genus Proteles; species Proteles cristata. The sequence continues at coordinate 32,883 of JAESUZ010002769.1, read as the reverse complement.
ACTATGACATTTGAGAGTTAGTAGAGGAGCAAAAATGCAACCCAGCTGTGGGAGTAAGTGCCCTTGAGCTATGAATTGTCATACATGGTATAATTCAGAGTTACAGTCTGCATAGCCTGCTATTCTCTGACTGATCTGTCACCCTGGGATATTCCTTTACCCTCCTTACTAGAATCAGTTGTATTCAAACTAAATAACTCTAATGTCTTGTTCCTAGATATGATTATTGAACAAATTGGTCTCTGTTACCCCCTACCCCTCTAGCTATAGGATATTTTGGTTATGCAGAGTAGACATTCCTCTGCATAACCTCCAGCATTTGTTAATGCTGATAAAATGCTGGTCCAGCATGGAAACATAAAGTCTCAATTCACAGATTAGATGAGATACTATATTTTAAGTACTTAGACCTATGCTTGGCACATTATCTTTTTTAAGTTTTTATTTATTTATTTTGAGAGAGAGAGAGAACATGAGCATGAGATAGACAGAGAGAGAGAGAGAGAACATGAGCATGAGAGGGACAAAGAGAGAGAGAGAGATACAGAGACAGAGAAAAAGAGAGAGAGAATCCCAAACAGGCTCTCCACTGCCAATGCAAGGCCCAACATCAGGCTTGAACTCACGAACCGTGAGGTCACCACCTTAGCCAGATCCAAGAGTCAGACCCTTAACCGACTGAGCCACCCAGGCATCCCTGGCACATTATTAATATCATGTTAGTTCTTGCTTTTAAGAGCTAGAGAAAAGCAAAACCCCTCAATTGGTGTAGCCACATAGGTGAAGGTAAAGAATTTATTTTGGCTTAAAAAGTAAATAAGAATTTAACTCAAATCTCAGACATGCAAAACATGAGACAATTTTATTCCTTAAGTCCCTTTTCCAGGCCATGAATAAGGCTTAGAATTCCTACCAGTGCATAGATAGGAGCCCAGTCATACCTCAGCTATGACTGCCTCTTCTTTAGAAGTAGCTTCAGCAAAGTGAGATGGTAATCCCAGAATTGTGTGGGATGATACATTGTTTCTGTTCCCTTGTAAGGATCTTTCAACCTGAGAAAGATTTAGAATTCAGCATAGGAATGTTTGAGCATATCTATTACCCATAACTTTTATATATTTGGATTAAGGAGTTTTTGTCTTTTATGTGCTCGAAAGGTTAAAAGAATGTAATCCATAAGAATAAATCCAAACGTCTAGCTCAGTACTTGATTTAGGGAAGCAATTTTAAATTGAAATCTTACCATTTATATACAGTGTTAGAACACTAACAGTCTTTAGGATTCAACATATTTGTATGTTAATTTATTAGTTATTTAAGTGCTCAAGAAGATTTTAAGTCAGGCAGTGAAATATATAAAAATATTCTCTTTATAAATGCTATTTATAATGTCTGCAGGTGTCTAATTAAATTGGAAATATGATCAAATTTTATTCAAAGACCCCCCCTTAAAATGATTGTTAAAATGTGCGAAAGCTAATATGTATAATAAAAGAGTTTCTAAGGACTACATTTTTAAATTTTAAAAACAACCACAGAATTTATCATCATCATCGTCATCAGCATCATCATCGGTGCCTGGATTAGTCTCCTAGGGCTCCATAACAAAGTCCTGCCAAATGGGCGGCTTAGACAAAAGAAATTTGTTGTCTTAAGGTTCTGGAGGCTGGAAATCCAAGATCAAGATGTCAAAAGCTTTGGCTCCTTCTGAGCTCTGTGAGGAAGCTTCTGTTTCATGCCTCTCCCCGAGCTTCCATGGATTTGGTGCTCCTTCGCTTACATAGAAGCTTTATCCCAATTTCTGTCTTTGTTTTCACTTAAGAGTTCTCCTTATGTTCAAGTTTCTCTCTGTAACTAGAGGCACCTGGGTAGCTTAGTCAGGTAAGCTTCTGACTCTTAGTTTTGCCTCAGGTTTTGATCTCAGGGTTTGTAAATTCAAGCCCTGCATTGCACTCTGTGCTGACAGCTTTAACTAAATTTCCCCATTTGATAAGGACCCCAGTCATAGTGGATTAGGGAACACTCTAATGACTTCATTTTAACTATTACCTCTATAAAACTCTATCTGCAAATAAGATCACATTCTGAGGGACTGGGCATTAGGACTCGAATATAACTTCTGTTGAGAAAGACATTTCAACCCGTAACATCGCTTATTACAGGTTTTAACACTTCTTTCAGCCACGTTTAACTTCTCTTCTTGAATTTGTGTTTTCTTATATCATGTACCAATTCTTAAACTGATACATTGATACTGTGTGATCGCAATCCTGTGTTCCAATCCTACCTCTGCTGCGCATTCAGTGGGTAAATTGGTTTCTCTGGTTTTATTTTGGCAAAAATGGAAATAGTAATATACTTTCTGCAGTGCTATTACATAAGCTAAATAAAATAATCCACATAGATTTCTTGTCAATAATGGAATCTCAGTAAGTGGAAGCTATTACTACTTACTGCTACTGTTACTACTATTTTGCCTATGTTTACTATTATTATCTTGGAGACAAGGCCATGTTTGTTCTTGTGTATGTTTGAATTGCAGATATTAGTGTCCTTTTCCTGTTATAATAAACTACCATGGACTTAGTGGCTTCAAACAACACAAATCTGGGGCGTTTATGTGGCTCAGTTGGTTAACCTTCTACTCTGGATTTCATCTCACGTCATGATTTCCCAGTTCGTGGGTTTGAACCCCACATCAGGCTCTGTGCTGACAGTGTGGAGCCTGCTTGGGATTCTTTCCCTCTCTTTCTGTCCCTCTGCAGCTCACAAGTGTGCTCTCTCTCTCTCTCAAAATAAATAAACACTTAAAACACACACACACACGCAGGGGGCATCTGGGTGGCTCAGTCGGTTAAGCATCTGACTGTGGCTCAGGTCATGATCTCATGGTTTGCGGGTTTGAGCCCCGCGTCGGGCTCTGTGCTGACTGCCAGCTCAGAGCCTGGAGCCTGTTTCAGAGTCTGTGTCTCCTTCTCTCTCTGACCCTCCCCTGCTCACGCTGTCTCTCTCTCTCTCTCTCAGAAATATATAAAACATTAGAAAAAAAACTTTCAAACACACACACATACACACATATTCTCTTAGTGCTTTATAGTTCATAAGTCTAAAATGAAGCTCAGTGGGCTAACATGAGGGCTGGTTCCATCTGGAGACTCTAGGGAAGAATCCATTCCTGCTTCTTCTAGCTTCTAGAGGTCGTTGGCATTCTCTGCCTTGTGCCCTCATCACTCCAATCTGTGCTGATTGTTGTCGTTCCAGTGCCTTCTCTCTGATTGTAATTTGACTTCCTCCAGCTCATAAACACTCTTATGATTATAATGGGATGCTCAGGAGACCCTCTTCATCTTTAGACCAGTAATTCAATCATGTCTGCAAAGTCCTAACTTTTAATATGTAAGGCAACATACCTTACATGTAAGGCAACAAGGTGCAGGGTTTAGGGCACAGACATCTTTGGGGGCCATTATTTAGCCCATCGCATCTCTTTGTGCATTAAAACATTTCTCTCACATCTGAGAACTAGGATTCTTGCTGAGTTGTAGCAGACCCCAGGACATGGCAATAATATATGTTTATATATGCTATTGTGATTGTGGCATTGGTTAGATTCACTATTGCCTGGAATGGGGAGATAGGGTATTTTGCAGATGGGTGTAAGGCAGAAAGGGGGAGTGGAAAGCTGGGCGTTGCTGTTGTTATACAGAAAATGTCACAGTGCTGCTCAAATGGAGTATTGAATTTCAGCTGAGACTCCAAGAGGAGAACTGTATTTCCTGGAAAGGGGGTTTAATTTATTGGCACCCTGCTTCTGTGAAGGCGAGCACTGCAAGCTGGGGAGGAGGAATACTTGGGACAGCTAAGACTAGGATCCAAGATCAAGGACAACTGAGGTCACGGCATAGTCGAACTGGGAATGGAGCTCCACACCCCCCGGTGTCTCTCCCACACCTTCCCCAGAAGGGCCCTCCTCGGAAGGCAAGAGATGCACACAGGAGACCTCAGATTCAGAAGTTCAGAGTCGTATTCCCTCTTTCTTCCAGAATTTCTTACTGGTTTTAATTCTGACCTGGATGTATCCATGTTAAAATTAAAATTCAGGGACAGTTTGAAGATAGAATTCACAGGATGAAAGTAAAGAGGAGATACTGCTTGAATTAGAAGCAACTGACCAAGACTGTGACTTCTAGTAATAAGGCAGATATCACTAATATCATCCGGCAAAACAACAAGATATTCTGGATAGTATATAACAAGCATCTCTTTAAATGTATAGCATAGCTTTTGAGAAATCAAGCTAAATCCCCAAAGGGGCCAAAAAAAAAAAAAAAAAGAGGAAGCTGCAAGCCCAAGAATTATTTTCTGCCTTGGAGGCACCTGGTTTTAAAGGTCTTCCTGACTTTAAGCATGTTAATTCAATTATTCATGTAAAAGTTTTGAGGATGAAATAACCAACCAAAAGCAGAACATCTCAACCAAGAGAAGAGAAATTATGTATATGGAAAAAAAGTGAGAAGCAGAGACTACTTGAAAGAGACTAGAGAAATCCTTTTCATCTTGGACCGAACAAATCTTTTTGAGCAATTGACAAAAAACAAAAACAAACAAAAACAAAAATAAAACATCATGCAGAATGTAATTTTGAGGTGGGATGAAAACAAATTTTCTTTTTGTCTTTTACAAGTGGAACGCCAGGCTTCTTTTTATTTGAAAAAAAATTAACATAGTTGACACGCAATGTTACATTTGTTTTAGGTATACAGCATAGTGATCCCACAACTCTGTATGTTACCATGCAATGCTTTTATAATACCGCTGACTCTATCCCTGCAGTGAACCTTTCATTCCTGTGACTTATTCATTCTATAACTGATAGCCTGGATCTCCCACTTCTGTCCCCTAATTTTGCCCACTCTCCTCCTGTTTGGTAACCGACAGTTTTTTCTCTATATTTATGGGACTGTCTCTGCTTTTTTGTTTGTTTTGTGTTTTAGATACCACATACAAATGAAGTCATAGCTTATTTGTCTTTTTCTGTCTGAGTATTTCACTTAGTGTAATGCCCTCTAGGCCCATCCATATTGTTGCAAATGGCAAGATCTCATCCTTTTTTATTGCTGAGTACTATTGCATTAAATGTATACACCACACTTTTTTATCCATTCGTCAGTGGACACTTGAGTTGCTCCCACATCTCGGCCACTGTAAATAATGCAGCAATAAACATAGGGGTGCATATATCTTTTCAAATTAGTGCTTTCATTTTCTTTGGGTAAATACCCAGTAGTGGAATTACTCGATCCTGGTAATTATATTTTTTTATTGTTTTGATGAATCTCCATAGTATTAGCCACAGGGGCTGCACCAGTTTACATTCCCCCTAACGGTGCAGTTTCCTTTTTATCCACATCCTTACCAACAGTCATTATTTCTTGTTTTTGATCCCAGCCATTCTGACAGGTATAAGTTGATATCTCATACAGTTTTGATTTGCATTTCCCTGATGATTAGTGATATGGAACATCTTTTCATGTACCTGTTGGCCATTTGTATGTCTTCTTTGGAAAAATAACTATTCAGGCAGATTCTCTGCCTATTTTATAATCAGATTATTGGTTTCTTTTACTGTTGACTTGAGTAGGTCCTTTTCGGATATTAACCCCCCTATCAGACATATCATTTGTAAATTTCTTCTCCCATTCAATAGGTTGCCTTTTTGTTTTGTGGATAGTTTCCTTCATTGTACAGAAGCTTTTTATTTTGGTATAGTCCTAATACTTTAATCTTTGCTTTGGTTTCTTTTGCCTGGGGAAATGAATCTAGAAAAATGTTGCTAAGGCCAATGTCAAAGAAATTACTGCTTACGTTTTCTTCTAGGAGTTTTATGGTTTCAAGTCTTACATCTAGGTCTTAAATCTATTTGAATTTATTTTGTGTGTGGCATAAGAAAGTGGTCCAATTTTATTCTTTTGCATGTAGCTGTCCAGGTTTCCCAGCACCATTTGTTGAAGAGACTGTTTTTTCCCTATTGTATATTTTTACTTTTTTGGTCATAGATTAATTGACCATAAAAGCATGGGCATATTTCTGGGCTTCTCTGTTCTATTGATTGATGTGTCTATTTTTGTGCCAGTATTATACTGTTTTGACCAATACAGTTTTGTGGTATAAGTTTTAGTATTACTTGTCCTAGTTCTTTGAAAAATACCATCGGAATTTTGATAGGGACTGCACTGAATCTGTATACTTCTTTGAGTGGTATGGACATTTTAACATTGTTAATTCTTCTAACCCACAATCACAGATTATCTTTCCATTTGTTTGTATCATCTTACATTTCTTTCACCAACATTTTTTAAAATGTTTTATTTATCTTGGAGAGAGAGAGAGAGAGAGAGAGAAAGCAGGGGAAGATCAGAGAGAGAGGGAGGCACAGAATCTGAAACAGGCTCCAGGCTCTGAGCTAGGTGGCCGCACAGAGCCTGATGCAGGGCTCAAACTCATGAACCGTAAGATCATGACCTGAGTTGGACGCTTAACCAACTGAGCCACCCAGGCACTCCACTCATCAACATTTTATAGTGTATTTAGAGTATTGATCTTTCACCTCTTTAGTTAAATTTATTCTTAGGTATTTGATTCTTTTTGGTGCAATTGCAAATGGAATTGTTTTGTTAACTTCTCTTTATTCTATTCTGTTATTAGTATACAGAAATGAACAGATTGTATATTATATCCTGCGACTTTACTAAATTTATCTCTTATTTGTAATAGTGTTTTCATGGGGTTTTTAGAATTCTCTTTGTATAATGTCATGTCATCTGCAAATTATTCCCATTTGTATCTGTGTGATACCACTGTCTCTTATCCCTGCCCCTCCTCTGACAAGAGGTTTTCAAAACTTATAATGAGATGTCTTTTCATCGTGATATTCTCCAGCATTTTGTCTTATTCTTTTCACATTATCCCTAGGTGATCTCACTCTTTTTCATGGCTTCAATTATAATATATACATGCTGATAAAGTCCATGCTTGATTTTCTTCCTAGCTCAAATCTATGTATTTTAAATCCTACTAGATACTTCTATTTGAGTGTCCCGTAAGCACCAGAGTTTCTATATTAAATAAAGCTCTTTGTCCTCCCCATAAATATTCTGTTATTCCTTATACGAGATATAAACATCGCTTTTTATTTAATTGCTTATTAATTAATCATAATTAATGATAGGTAGATCTACCTATCATTCTCTACTCTTCCTTATCTCCCACCTACTCAGCTGTGGAAAGCCACCTGACCACGTGCAAGTCACTGAATATGATACTGACTTTTAAAAATTTCAAATATTCTTTACCATCCTAGTCTAATTAGAATCTTGCTGGAGAAGTGTTATGTAATTATTAGCTATCAGATATTGTAGATTACACATCCAAAGTTAACTCTATCTAATAATTCAGAGGCAAATTAGATGTATGAGAGTACATTCTAGAATAAAAATTGAGAATTTTTGAAAATTAATGGGGCACCTGCATGGCTCAGTTGGTTGGGCATCTGACTTCGGCTCAGGTGATGATCTCACAGTTCGTAGGTTTGAGCCCCATGTCGGGCTCTGTGCTGACAGCTCAGAGCTTGGAACCTGCTTAAGATTCTGTGTCTCCCTCTGTCTTGGACCCTCCCCTGCTCACATTCTGTCTCCAAAAATAAATAAATTTAAAAAAATTTTTTTTGAAAATTTGAGGTGTATGTTTATTAAATCTTGGTATACAGAGCTTTAAAAATTGGATTCTTGAGAAAGTCTATATTATATTAAATGGTGGGACTTTATGCATATAATTTTTTAAAGTGTGAATTAAACAAATGGTAACATTACTTAACTGAAATAATTGTTCTCAGTGGTATTTAAATCCAAAGTATATAATTAGAACAATGTAAAAATTAATAAAATAATTCAAAAGGAGAAAATGAAAAGAATAATACTCAATCATTTAATTTAAATGTCACCATCTTGTATTCACAGTGTTTCTGTTTCCACTTAGGGAAAGAAAAGAATATGGGAAGAAGCAGAATAAATTTTTTAATGTGTTCTTCACTATTTTATTTTTTCTTTGGTTTTTAAAATATAGAAATAAATTATTTTACTTGAGAGAGGTACTTTTTATTTGATAATAAAAATATTTAATAACAAGATCTCGATGATTCTAGCCAACAAAAATTCTAATTGTATATTTATCTTTTTTCTTTAGAATTTAATTAAAAAATCAAGAAGATGTATAGAAAGGAATAAACATAGCAGAGACTATTTTCAATTTCATTGTTATATTTATATAGCTCATTTATAATATAAAGTGTTTAAAATCACCATTTTTATTTTTGATAGGCTTATTTTAAAATTTCTGGGATGTATTGTTCAAGTTGGTAAGATATAACCTCAAAGCTCCATAAGAATATGTCTGTAAAATGAGACTTTTTTTTTTTACATTTCTTTGAAGTTCCTTAAATAATAGAGTAGGTAGTAGGAATAAACAAGGAAACTAGCATTACAAAAAAAATTATGATTGTGAAAATATCACCAAAGTATAGAAAACAATAGATGTCTGTAAAACTATAAAAAGTGTTTAGGGAAAAAATGTTTAGAAAATATTCACTTGTGCTAAAAAACAAAAGAAGCTTGAAGTAAAAATCTATCAATACCAGTAAGGAAAAGAATTGGTAATGCCCAATCCTCACACCATTTAAAGCGTTGAAGAACGGAACTTCCCTCCCAACCAGAAAATTGTAAAAGTGTATTGGGGAATTCTATGACCTTCACAAAACTGTGGCAAGTAAACATTCATTAGTAGACTTGATTTTGAAATTATGCATGACAAAAATAGTCATGTTTTCTCATTTTCATGCTTTTCTTTTATTATTTTCATTGGCCTGATGGTCTTTTTGATCACTGATCTACTTGAGAAAGTCTTCTTCCTTTGATCTTGGTATAAAGCTCTTAAAACTCTTGTAATTTTCTGAGTGATAGGAGTCAGAGAAGCATCTTTTATTTTGCATGACAAACCCCTTTAAAGCATACCCGAGTTTGTACTAATAAAGTCAGAAGTTGGGGGTTGGTTGCTAGAGGGACTAACCAAGTGATTACAAGGCTGGACCTTTCAACATACCCCCCCACCAAATCCAACTTCCAGGGAGGGGAAAGGGGGAAGCAGTAGTTTAATCACCAATGACCAATGATATAATCAATCATGTTCACATAATGGAATCTCCATAAAAACCCTAAAGAAGGGGTTTGAAAAGCATACAAATCAGAACACACATGTATGTGCTGAGAGGGTGGTACACCCTACTTCCAAAAGGAAAGAAGCTCCTGTTCTCAGCCCTCTTGCAGATTTTACGATATATACCTCTTCATCTGGTCATTCATCTTTATCCTTTATAATATCCTTTATAATAGACTTGCTAATGTAAGTAAAATGTTTTCATGAGTTCCATGGGCCAATATAACAAATTATTGAATCGGTGAGGAGGGGAGCCCTGGCTTTGCAAGCCAAGTTGAATACAAGTGGGTACTTTGGGGATATGTTACTTGTTGCTGGCCTCTGAAATGAAGGCAGTCTTGTAGGGAGCGAGCTGTTATACCTGTGGAGTCTGACACTAATTCTGAGTAAATCAGATATTTCAAATCAGGAGCAATTCTTTGACATGGTACATTTGAAATCATAATGTATGGGGCATAAATGTATATGGGAACCTATCATTCTGCTAGCATAGAGATAACTACGATATTCACATAGATCTTCAGAGTTTCTTAAATTTTGTTTTAATTTAACAAAGAGTCCTCAATCAGATTTTGTAAGAAAACAATCAGTATTGGGTCCATGAATTTTGATGCTCCAACATAAAAAGACCATGCTGATATAAAGTTTACTGAAAATCCCTCCATTTATCCATAGAGCTGTCTTCTACTGACAACAATTTCAAGTGGTGAACCTTGAATTTCATGGCAAACTATATCCTAGTTGGACATTATATTGCATACAGTGGGCTGGGTTTGGTGGTTATAAAAATGTTTAAGGGAAAAATACCAAGAGCCAAGCGTGTTTCTAAATTGAATCCAAAACACAGAAATTATTTTTGTAAATGACTCTCTTAATCCCTTGTTACTTCAGATACTTTTGGTTTCTTTGTTGTTGCTTGATACAGTGTTGTGTTACAGCACGCTGAAGATGACAGGATGGAGTCTGATGGCACATCTCACCACAAGCAGATGGCCTGCAGTTCTTAATAACGATTCAGCTGAGGCACATGAGGAAAGCTATGCTCCTCACCGGTACTCTATACAACTGACTGAGTTACCCACAATGAGCACAGCAAATGCCAAGCAGTAAATATAAACCCTCTGCCTCTTAGAGACACTCATTAAAACTTGAAGAATCCTATTGTTCTTAGAAATAGTCTTTGATGGCCCCAAAGTACCACAGAATTGCATATAAAGTCTCCCAAGAACAATGTTTATTTTTAAATTTTTTTTTTAGGTTTTATTTATTTCTGAGAGAGTAGAGAGAGAGAGAGAGAGAGAGCATGAACAGGGGAGGGTCAGAGAGAGAGGGAGACACAGACTCTGAAACAGGCTCTAGGCTCTGAGCTAGCTGTCAGCACAGAGCCCGATGCGGGGCTTGAACCCCCAACTGTGAGATCCTGACCTGAGCTGAAGTCAGACTCTTAACCGACTGAGCCACCCAGGCATCCCCCAAGCACAAAGTTTCAAAATTCTCCCAAGCTGACTCTCCTCCAACTGCCAGCTATAGAAGCCAGAATGCCAACTAAACATTGCCAAATTGTATCAGTCAGTTAAGCGTCTGACTACAGCACAGGTCATGATCTCATGGTTGTGGGTTTGAGCCCCGCATCGGGCTCTGTGCTGACAGCTAGCTCAGAGCCTGGAACCTGCTTCAGATTCTGTACTCCCTCTCTTTCTGATCCTCCCCTGTTCTCTCTCTCTCTCTCTCTCTCTCTCCTCTCTCAGAAATAAACAAAACATTAAAAAAAAGTCACTTGTGAGAGACAAGAGAATGAACTAGTTAGTTGAAACATGCTTCAGTTACAAATAACACCGATTTTTATTTCCTTTCTATGTAAGTACAAAGCTGTATTCAGTACCAGAACCCAAAGTGGAAAATAGAACCCTGTATTAAATTATAAAGAATAAATTATTTACTGTAAATTCATTGCACGCTTCCTGTACTGTAATGATGGAATGTTGATAGGGGCGTAGAGACATATTTCACACAGCAGCTAACCTCAAGAGACTTACAATTTAGTAATATCTATTCTTGCATGACTGGAACACAAATATGAGTGAAATTTTATAAAAGAAAGGTAAGCAAAATGCTTTGACAGCAAAGAGGAAGGAAACTTTTTCAACAAGGTAACTTTTGAGTGAAGCATAGAAAATTTACTTGGATTTCACAGGAGTATGGAATTCTAAGATGAAGGACTCTCATTAGCAAAAACAGAAAAATTCATGAAAGTGCATCTGGCATACAGGAGTCAGCACATAATGTGTTTGGACTTGAACACTACAAACGTGTAAAATTGTAAAGGGAAATGTCACAGTTAAGGCTATGCACACCAAAGTAGGACTATTTCCCATTGAAAATTGACAGTTATCGAAGATTTTTGAGGTTCAACAGGATATAAACTGACCAAACTTTGCATTTTAGGAAAAAGTAACTGATCGTTATATCAAGAAAAGCACACAGTGTGCATTTGATAACTTTTAATAAATGGATTGTTGCATAGTGGTTATGCATACAAATACAAGGTATAAGACTAAGCAGTTATATTTTTAAAAATCCTGCTTTTAAGTATTTGTAGCCCAGTTAAGCAAGTAAGATGCTCATTAAAAACCATAAATATAGAGAGCTATATATGCTAAGTGCCCAATGAGTGACATGGGAAGTGTAGGAATTAAGTGAGATGATTCATCTTCAGAAGTACCAAGTAAAAGCTGCGCTGGCTAGTTTACAGTAGGTTTACAACCTACTAGAAATACGTACCAACCATCCCCTCCACCCCCCGCAATGAATACCTTAGACCCTTCACCTCCTGGTTCTTCTTTCCCTCTCTATTTTGTGGACTTATTTTTCATGGAATTTGCAATGAGCATGACCCAAAGAACTGAAGTCACCTCATCACCTCAAGGAATGCACATTTGTTCTAGTCAGACTACTTTTTGCCTCACGTGGGCATAGATGACTGCCAGGTAAGGCTGTAAAGTCTGTAGTACTCATCCAATGAGGAACCAGAGAAGGGATTCACACTAGGAGATAAACTGTCTGCTGTTACTGCCCTGAGTGGGCCTGTCCGTCAGACACCTGTTCTTACAAGAATGTTGATTAAGGTCTCGCTCTGCTGTGCTCCAAAACTTCACGTTCCTCCTTGGATTGGGTCAGTGGGCTTATTTCTCACAGGAAGTAAGTGGAAAAGAAAAGAGATGTGATAGAATGGTTGTGAGAGCATTATAGGGGAGGTGGGGCTTGAGTTAAGCCCGGAGGACAAAGTGATGCCTCAGGTATGGAAGGAAAAAGACAGGAGGTCTGACACTTTAGACAACAAAAATAAGGGGCCTGGGGTTGCAAACAACTGGAAATGTGACTAAGATTAACAGAAGAATAGTTGTTGGGAGAGTATAGATGAGGTCACGTTTAGAGAAATAAGAAATGCCCCAAATGCTAACAGCCAAAGATGTTAAATATCAGACAAACAAAAATATGGGATATCCTTTAATTGGCCATATTCCTTTTAAATGTTTAAGAAAGATGTGTAGAAGCAGTTTTCAGGAAGGTCAATGTGCATTTTCAGTGATATTCTCAGCTGCTGTGGTAGGATCTGGATCAAGGTAGGTCAAGTGGGAAAGAAAAGGAAAATATAGAAGTCGATAGAGAAAGGGCATGGTGATTTAATGTCTGTAGAGAGAGTGATTGAGAATGAAGTCAGGCATGACTCCAAGGTTTCAGCTAGGACCTTGGGAGAATTATTATGTCAGTGATAGGAAGAAAGCCATCTGAGGTGTGAACTATATTTGGAAAAAGATAATGAATGTGTTTTTGGATACCTAAAAAATAGGTAATGGTTGAAGATCTCTGGAGAGTCCCAGCTGGAAGTTGAAGACTTAGGGTGAAAGCCCAGAGACCAAGTCAGGGCTGCAAATATATGTAATAAATAATTGCAATATGTCACAAAGTTCAAAATAACATAACTACTGGCATTTATAAAGTTCATAATAGTTTAGCTTCAAAATGGACAAAAGTATAATAAATTATACGCTGGTTATACAAAAAAGTCTCAATAGAATATGAAGTGTAGTTAAAAACATTATTGTAATATTAATCTTAACTAAAATTTAAATAATCATGTTTTCTTGCTTTCTTAAAATATAGAAGATCTTTTTTTAAGGGACTATGGTGAAGAAGCACAGATTCATATATGAACGTCTGGTTAAAACGAGAAAGAGTGACTGAGTATTCTTTCCCTCTGTATCAAATAGTAACCATTCTACTGACATGAAAGTTGAACTCAGAAATAAAACTAGTTTTTCAAAATTAGCTAATGGCATATGTAAATATGGAAGATTCACTGAAGAAATTGTGTTGTTGATACGTGAAAAATAAGTTTTTTACTTTCTCAAGTAAATTTCTTATGACTTAGTTTTCTCATGTGCTCAGTAATTAGCGATGTGACCTTGGGCAACTTCCTGTGTTTCTGTTTCTTTGCCTACAAATGGGCTTAAAATGGTACTTGCCTTTATAAATTGATGAGATAAAGGAGAGAGTACATGTAAAGAATCTACAACGGTGCCTGGCACAAAGTGAGAGCTCACTAATGTTTAGCTGTTATAAAGAAATTGTATGTGTATATATTGTTTGGGAGCCTTGTAACTTTGCCGCATTAGGTAATAAAGCAATTTAGTTTTCCTGTTGTCTTAGAGATTATTAGCACAATGTGCTTGAATGAACAGATAGGAAGCTGCGAGTAGATAACTTTTATAATCATGGAACTCAAGTGGTCCAGTCAAAAAGCAGTGATGTGCAGAGAAAAAATACAATCCAGTTGATTGAAGTGTTTGAGAACATAAACCTTTGGAGCACTTTAATTTTTTTTTTATTTTTTTTTTTTAATTTTGAGAGAGAGAGGCAGAATGCAAGCAGGGGAGGGGCAGAGAGAAAGAGAGACACTGAATCTGAAGCAGGATACAGGTTCTGAGCTGTCAGGATGGAGTCCCAAAATGGGCTTGAATCCATGAACCCAGAGATCATGAGCTGAAGTTGGACACTCAACCACTGAGCCACCCAGGTGCCCCACTTCTGTGCACTCTTAAAAAAGTATGCAAGAGACTCAAATATTGGATTACCACAAGTATGATTTCAATCCCTTTATTAAGTGTTTATTTATTTTTGAGAGAATAAGTACTGGTGGGGGAGGGCCAGAGAGAGGGCAGACAGAGGATCTCAATGTGAGCCCAATGTGGGGCTCAAACTCATGAACTGTGAGATCATGAACTGAGCCAGAGTCAAATGCTCAACCAACTGAGCTACCCAGTTGGTTAGCTCAGTTAACTGGTAGTACATTAAGCAAATATCCTTCCATTATCCACTCATTTATTCAACAAGAATGAATTATATCTCTATCACATATCACACATTTTGTTAAAACCAGGGATATAGGAAATAAGTTAATATTTGTTCTAGTAAGGAGTTTAAAGCCTAGGAGGTATAAAAGATACACATAAAGATTTGTAATACACTTTGAGAAATATAATAAAAATCCATACAAATTATAATGGTGGCACAAAGCACAAAATCTAAAGTGGATCAGACAAGATTTCCCCCAGTCAGTGATGTTAGCTGATTCAGAGGTGAGTTGAAGTTCCTAGTAGGCTAGGAAGTAAAGGGCATTTCAAACATGGGGTCAAGCATGTGCAAAGCTATAGACAGACGCAGCTTACACTCAAGGATCTTCAAGCAATAAGATATAGACTGTATTTGGGAAATGGTGAGCAGTTAGAGAAATAAAGAGCAGAATGTAGAAAGTATGTTAGATCTAGGAAATGAGGAAGACATCAAAGACTTTTAAAGACAGAATAGCCATGATCAGATACTCTTTTCTCCAAAATGTAGTACAAATTCTTCTATTCTGACCTTTCCTGGGTTCTGTATGTCTGATTTCCTTATTCATTCCACACAGGTTGCACCCATGTAGAAGATCTGAGTCTCACTGAAATATCTTCTCTCTCTGACATTGCTCAATATTTGACTTTAAAGCTTTGAGACATTGTGTCTCAAATGTGATTGGTCTTTTTATTATAAATGCTATTTTTTCTGTTTCTGTTTCCTGATGGTACAAACCGATTCCATAAAATATCCTTAAGAGATGGGCCCCTTCTCTAATGTGAGTATATTCACAAAATATTCTCTGTGAGAATGCCTACAAAATGTCTACCAATTACTTGTTTTCTGATCTTCTATGATAAAGGAACATTTCAATAGTCCACTTAGATGATCCTCCATTACTTAAAATTATAAAGAGTATTTATACTTTTTTTCCCATCCCTCAAATATAGCCTGGGTTCAGAAATTGGAGTCAAAAAATCTTTAATATATCTAGTTCTGGGATTTTTTTATTTGACTGTTTCCCACTTACCACACAAAAATTGCAACAACCATCCATATAATGTAATGGGGATGACAGCACCCTTCTGTATGACATATGATTGGGATGTATACAGAATTACAATTTAAAAGTCAAATAATTTATAAGTATGAGGGAAAAAAAGAAATGTAAAAATAGTGTTTTCTTAACAGAGATGTGAATTTTTAAACATGCCTAAAATTTAGAACTAAGTTGAACAGCAGTTTTATGTCTCAGGCATGAGAACAATATAAGATGTCAATTTACATACCACCAGAATTTCGGTTTGTGTAAGGGATGGATTCTCTCTGAAAATGAAAATTCCTTGTATTAATAATGGAAAAGGGTTTAGTAACAAAAAGAAATATACTCTTGTGTTATGTTCATTGTTGACTTTACATATCATATTTCATTGATTATTTCATCGCATTGGTATTAGGATTTTAAAATTCCCAAATTACATTCCAGGAAAGTTGATTTATATATCTTTATTACTGATGGAATAGTGTGAAATGTCACAGACTCTAAAACCACTTTCCTTTTATATTTCACTTCACAACTTCAGGCTAATATTAAAATATTTAGTAGAGTCTGATCATTTCCTGCTGGTTGAATTGTATTAAAAATATATGGCTTTATGGGCATAGAAATTAAATATGTGAACAATCAGGCTTTGTAAAAATGTACCACATGTTAACCTAAGTAAAAGCAATAAAATACAAACAAAACGTGAAAATTTAGAACATTCTTATAATGTATGTGCTTTTTATGAGCTAACTGCTCTGTTGTGGATTGTATTGCTCAGAGCAGGAAAAAAAAAAGATACAATTTAAAAGATCTTCTCCTGCAGCTCTCAAAATGATAAAACCAAACTAATCTTTAGTTGCGTTTTTGAGTCATAAATCACTTTTAAGGTTAGTGGCTACCTGATGTAGTATTCTGACACCCTGACAATAAAGAAGAGCTTAGGACAGTCCTGGGGGTGTTGTTTTAAAGTGTTTTCCTGCAGTTAAACCATAAAGCAATAACTGACAAGAGTCCCATTTTACCATGGTGACACTAAATCTGCATCACAATATAAAATGTAATTTCTCCTGGTTCTCAGTTGAATAAAAGTTACTCCTCGAAATCTGCATTTGAAAATCCTGCACAAGTCTTGTTTGTAGATAAGCACGTAATTTCTAAGAGAATGCAGCAACTATTTCAGTAATTGCTTTGCTGAAGGCCCAGGAAGTGTTATTCCAGAAAAAGAAGTTGTAGGGTTGATTTTTTTCCCCTTTAGTGAATGTGTTTGTTCATTTGCCCAGATTTTTTGGCACTGAATAAATTTAATAAATCAAACAAAATAATGAAATTATTGTCTTAATTTTGAAAGGAAGTACAATGTAATACTTTTAAACATAGGCTAGCCTTAACAGTGTGTGTTAGAGTAATACAATAAAGAGTAAAAGAGAATGGGACTTTATTTAGCACATCCAAAATTACCTGATTTATCTGCAGATTCACTACAACCTATCCGTTAAACTGAATTTCGTGTAGAAAAGCTGTGACCAATTTCAAAGGAAACTGAATTATGCTCAATATTTGCAAATGTCACTCATGTAACAGTAATGCCATATAGGCTTTCCTGGAAAGTTTTACTTGTAAAAGAGTAAGAGTTTCCTTAAAATTTAAAAAAAAATAAAGAAGAAGAGAATTCAGGCATATACTTTCACCTGGAAGAATTATAGAAAGAATGAAGATACCCTTATGATACCATATTCTATAATGTCAACATATGTCCATGATCTGTGAGCCAATTTTTAGAGACAGAGGGTTTAGATGTTTTCATTTCCATTTTATTTTTATTTCAATTCATTTATAAAGTTACTGTTACTATGTGGGGATCCTATGATTCTTTAAACAGCATTGCTTGTATTCCATCGCTATCAATATGAAATACAAATAATCAAAATAATTAAAATGTATCCGTTTATGGATTGGGTTTGATATCATTTGCAAGTTTTTGTTTGTAAGCTTTTGCTTACAAACACAGAGCAGCCATCAAATATGGGTTAACATATGCTAGATGAGATATTTTAGCAGAAACCTTCATTGGTCTTTATACTTTTCAGTCTCAAGTTTTAAATCAAGTCGAAGATCTCTTAGGATCACAGAACCTACAGTTTTTCTTGCTAAGGTCTGCTGTAGACAGGTGTTATAAAGGAGACATTGAAAATTAAATTTGTTTTAATTTTGAACTTTAATTTGCTTCTGAAATTAGAATGGAAGTAGTGTATTAGGGTCATTTATTATGCGGGAGAATATAAATGCCGAGGAACTGCAGGGTCACACTGTTAAGAGGTAGCTGCTCAGATCCCAAGCTCTGCCTGCATGCTGGAGCAATAATATTCTGTTGGGGGATAGATACTATTGTTCTTTTGATTTTTAATGCTATTTCTCTATTTATTTATTCACTTGTTTATTTATTTACCTATTTGAATCACTGATAAGTGTACCTAACTCATCTGGTCCATCTTGGTAAAGTGAATAACAAATTGGTGTTTGGGGGGCGATGTACCATGCAAAATGCAAATGGGATTCCTGAATGGAAGACATCCAGCATGGATCAAGACCTTGCCCATATGTGGGGGTTTTGTCTAGGCAATCTTTTTATAAGCTTTTTAATGCTTGAACAGCTACTGAAGCAAACAGACATATTATTTATTAATTGTGCACCGTTAATAGTGAGGTCTCACCAACTGCCAATCCATATGGACATAAAGCCCTCAGTCCTAAATCTGCTCAGATTAATTTCTTTCAACAGCATCCAACAGCGTGAGGGTAAAGTGAGAACCAGGTTTTACTCCTGCCTTTTCATGCCATGTTTGGCAGATTAGTTGAGTAGGCCTTCTTTATAAGCGAGAAAAGCTGCCATACTTCTTGGTGCTGTCCAGGCTAGAGATTTACTAAGGATGAAGATGAAAGAACTTTAGATCTGTTGTGTTTCTTGTAGATCCCCCCCAAAGCCTGCGTAATCCCTTTGTCCCACCGCCACCCCCCCACCCAAAGAAAAGGTAGTAAAAAAGATAAGAAACGTGCTTTGACAAATGCACATAGCTGCAATACCTAATAGTATTAAGGGGAATTCTTACTCGAAGAACTTAAAACTTTAAAAAAATAATTAGGCAGTGTTACAATTTCAAGATGTTTGTATATGTAGTTATTGGTTACTTCCAGTAATCCAACTCTTCATGTAAAATGTAAAAACTGCCTAATCTAATCATCTACACTCCCACACACATTGTATGCCAAATTTCATTATGTTAATGTTTTTAAATTAGGACACATTCTGGTCTTTCCTAAATTTGCAAGCTAGCTCAATATTCCTGGATGAATATCAGTCCGAAGAAAGAACCCAAATTTAGCTACTTCTAGAATTATTTTCTGCTGGATGCCCACTCCCATTCTTAAAAAGCAGACCTGGTCATTTTGAGGAGTTTGATTTTTCCTGCTTGCTTTCTTCTTTGTGCCTGCTTCTTTTGGGTTCAGCACAAGGTGACTTTTTTACTTTTCTCCCTCATGTCGTCTTGCCTCAATCTGTTTAAATGACTTAAAAACACTTCTGTGGTGCATTTCCTCCCAGAGATGCACACAGGATAGAAATTAGGAAGGGTTTTGTTTAACAAATTAAAATGTAAAAGATGTAGATTTCAGATGCGTGTGCGCGCGCGCGCGGAAGTGCTCCCGTGCTTTAATAACAGATTCAACAACAAACTACATTTTTTAAAAGTCATTCTTTAGGGAAGTATCTTTTACTGGATTAACCAAGTGTTCTGTAAATTGTTAGGAAAGCTAACCTGCTGACTTTGTGGAACTGCAGTGTTTAAGCAGGAACTCTGAATTCTGACCTCCGCTCTCTGCTGGGAAAGAGCTAAAGCAAGGTTCCAAAGGAAGGCCACCTTGAGAGAAGCTAGGACTCAGAGGAGCAACTGTAGATGCTTTATTTTTTAATCTGGAAGGCTGGCTATTTTAATCTTTCCTACCCAGTGCTTAACGCAGTTAAGTAGGCACATACCCTATAAGAAATATGCTCGAAGAGACCTATTACTCACAGATAAGTAGGAAAACGGTGTCTTTACAGTCACCTTCGCTGCACATGGTGAGCCCTCAGCCAGGGCACTTTGCCCAGTTTCTGCAGGGGAATTTTCCTTAAGAAACAGCTGGCTCTTCAAGCAGGGGCTAGACCAGGGCCTATGGAAATTACTAATTATCCGCCGAAACAATATTTTTGTAAAAAGTGTTTACCTTTGGCAGTGATAACACTCCCTTTCTATTCCCTTTTTGTTTTCAAACAAGTCCTTTTGGAAAGTAACCATTACTTCCTGAGGCATGCTTTCATATTTTGAGTCGATTCACATGTAGTGACTTTACAAGTAAGCTCATCACAGAAGAGCCTGACTGAAATATATTTCTTTTCCTTTTCTTATCTTTCTCTTCTTTCATCTTTAATTCTTAAATCCAGAGGGCTCAGCTAACATTTTATTAATCTTGAAGATTTCTTCTAGACCATTTGAGAAGGGTCTATTCTTTGTCTTTAAGATCTCAGGCAGCAGCTTGCTGTAGATCTAATGAAAATCTGTCTGTGCATATGCACAAATTGACAAAGGGAGTACATCAAATGTTAATTCATAGATGCAGAAGTAATATGCAAATAGAGAATCTAAACTTACTGCACTATCATTTTTAATGAAATAAGTTATTCAGCCCTTACATTTAAGGAAATAATAAAATAATGCCTTGGCTCAGTGCACTGGAATGTAGTCTCTTCCTCTTAATTCACCGATTGCCAATTCACTTCTCTTTGCCACCAGATGGATTTGAACTTATTGAACTGAGAAGACTTATTTTTTCTTTTATCCTACTTTAGGTAAGTTTGACAGTGAAGATGCTTTGTTGTGTACAGATTATGTGCCAGTATGTTTTTGTTTGTATGTAAATATGCACATGAATATATACTCCTGAGATAGATTGCTAATTTGCTATAATATTGATACAAACTCAATAAATTTATTACTGCCTTTCCAAGATAAACAGAATAAATCTCACTTGTACCTACATTTTAAAAATTGAATATTTACAAAAATTATAAGATTATATCTGAATTAAAAATTAACTACATGTATACATGTACCATAGCCTTATTACTTTATATTATTTTCAGCTAAACTATCTCATTGAGGGAAGGTAATTTACTTAATAAATTTTATCATAATTGAGGATATTTACTATAGATGGAAATTTATTAGCAATAACTATACAACTGATGTTCTACCAGAAAATTTTGAAATCAAAGAGACTTTCTATTGGGCAGCAAAACATTCCTATAGACTTCTACCAAAGAGACCGTTTTTTCAATAAAGAATGTAGACCCTTCATTATTAAGATACGTTTTTTTTTCTGCCTTCAAGAAGCAAAACATGATGGTTTGAAAAAAAAAAAAACCTGAAAAATAACAGGGAATGAGTTAGCATGGATGTTGAGTCTATTCGCCCAGATTCTGTCCACCCTGGCCATCATTTCCCTGTACATGTTGATACGTATAGACTTACTTCCACTGAAGCACCTATCACGCACTGTATAACGGTTAGAAGAGGTTAAGAGGACAAACTATGCAAACGTGAAAAACAGAAAGCAGAAGAGAAGCAAAATGTATATACTTCAGAGAGGAAAAAATCTTGGCAATTTAAGACCTTATAGGACAAAATATCAATGGGAGCAGACAAAAGGTATGATGTGCCTTCACTTTGCCACCTAGTTCTACACAGCTAATCAAACTGTCCCTGGCATCAGGCCAAAGGAGGACTTGCTTTGTTTTCTTAAAAGAGCAAAGCTTTTGCTGTAGGTATATTAGTTACACTATATAGCCCCCCCATAGATGGTAGATGTACTAAACTATTTTATTTATTTATCCATCCATGTACTGTTTAAACATGAGGCTCAGGACCCTCATGTATCAGATTCTCTGCTAAGTATGTATTTTAATGGTAGGGGCAGACACATGAATTATTGATTGTATAGAATAAGTCCGTTGTTAAGAAAAGCATGCAACACACAGAAGAAAAATACATAAAACTGATTAATAATAATTCTGAGGTTATTAATATAAATTCTCTTTTTAACTGATTCATCTGAGAATCATAATATACCCTTAATCTCAGTGATATAGTTAATTGGAAGGTGACTCTTATTTAAGTAAAATCTATATAAATTGTATAATATATCCAAAGTATACATGCTTGTGGAGAAAATAAATAACAGCAAGGCATTGCATAAAAGCCTTTGAAAGAATGATAATATTAAGTTAATTACTTTTTGTCATTTAATACTGGGAGAATTTCAAAGCTTTGGTTATTGTATCCTTTTAAAAGTTATTTCCATTTAACAATAAGCTGCTTGTATATTTAGATGCATTAAAGCATAAGATATTACTATAATAAAAGTATGAATTCTGAAGTCATGCCCTTTTCTGAGGTATTAACTTCAATTCTGTAATGGGCTTTAGCCTGTCAAATTTAAAAACAACTGAAGTAAAAAAGTAAGTGAACAATGCACATGAATAGAAGCATAATGGAAATTAAAAAGTGAGAAATTTCGGTCAATGGAAGAGAAAAAATAAGAGTCTTGACAGAGAAATAAATAGACCATAAGCAGTTCTTAATGGCATGCTTATGAGATGTAGCGATGTGTGTATACCCACAAAGCCAAATACAGAACACTGTGCAATTGTAGTGGTCGTTGTGGAAAGGGAACATGCTGCTGTAATGTATGAACACAAAAATACAATCTATGGCTTGTTAATGCAATATTTTGTAAGGCTGTGACAATTTTTAATACCATTATAATTTCCACTCATTCTTAATATCTACCAGGTATAACTCCAAATTGTATAAAGTGTGTGTGTGTGTGTGTGTGTGTGTGTGTATGAGAATGAGAGAACAAAGAGAGAGGGAGATAAAGAGAGAGATAGCAAGAGAGAGAGAGAAAGAGAGAGAGATTGTGAGAATCTACTATATTCAGTCTGCATTGAATATAGAACTAACCTGGACATAACAAGATTCAACAACTCTTAAGTTCCTACATGGAGCTTTTTTTTTTTCTTTTTTTTTTAAAGTTTCTCCATGGTGCTAATATCCATTTCTACTCCCAAGGAAGTGGTAAAAAACTGGATGAAGTTGTCCTGATTTGGTCTCAATTCCTCTTGTTTTATTTTTCAGTTTTAGCTTAATCCTATTACTTGCCTTCCACATTATTCACGTACCATTCTATTCTGTCCTGGTTCGGTCATGATCCCATTTAGGACACATATCATCAGTCTTTACTAAGTGTTCATTTTAAGACATGTTGTTATTACCAAAGAAGCTTTGCTCTCCCCAACACACACTGCAAAATTCCAATAGCTTAAATGCTTGCTTAGTGGATGGATAGCTTTTGTGTTGCATATTCAGTCAGCCATGCTCTCTAATCTGGAAACGCCCTGCTTGCTTTCTGTATGCTTGGTTCTTTGTCAACATTCAATTTGAGAGTTTGAAGTAACTCTTGGACAAAGTGTTGGGTAAGGGAAAGCAATTGCCTGGTTAAAATCTATAGAAGGCATGTTCCTCCTTTATAACCAAACTCTAGTTTTCTTTAGATTATACCCATATTTTTCATATCTTTCATCAGAGATGTTCATTGTCCTCTGGCCCAGAAACAAATCATTATTTGTCTAAATGGGTCATTGTAGTCTCATTCCATTTGCAGTGATTATTTTCAGGCTGGCACATAACAAGGCTCTGGCCAATGTTACTTGAGGAGAACTCTGTTGGATGTCCTTTGGGAAAGATTTTCCACTCTAATATAAAAACTCTTTATGATCTGAGATGTTATCATGAGAATTGAAATCCACAGATTCTTGCAACCAAGAGAAAAGTTAGCATGATATTGGTGGAACAGAAGCATGAAAAACGTCTAGGACTGTGTACAGCTGGATATCCCTTTGCAATCAGTTTAGTTAACAAATCTAATAGCTGCCCAATGTTGGTCCCAAGCTCCACAGAAAGCAAAGATTAGTAAAAACATATACTATTAATCCTTAAGAAGTACAATTTCCATTTTCATAAATAATGAAAGAGAGAGCAGAGGGAGAAAGGAAGAAAGCCTTTTTAAGGTATAATATCAAACTGGTTACCTCTTGCACCAAATGTGGCTGATTTTCCACCTGGAACTACACTTTTACAAGAATCCAAATAAAGGACTACTCACTCGGAGAAGCTCTAGAATGGTTATTATCATGTGAACTGGGAAGAAAATAAGAGTTTATCCAGGCACTTCTCCCTCCACCATGTAAATTGGTGTTGTAGAAAGAGAAGAGTGAGGTAAAGACAAAGG
The DNA here is from genome assembly GCA_017311185.1 of Proteles cristata cristata. NCBI lineage: Eukaryota > Metazoa > Chordata > Mammalia > Carnivora > Hyaenidae > Proteles > Proteles cristata. The sequence goes on along the minus strand of JAESUZ010002769.1, from coordinate 8,795 downwards.
ACCTAGGGTGGTAGAAAGTGACACATAGGGGTACCTAGGTGTACCTTCCTTTTTACTCTTTCTTGAGCACTTCATTTCTTTGTGTAGAGAAAAGTCCTTTCTGTTACCATATTTAATCTACATTAAGAGCATTCCTTGTCATATTGGCCTGCTAGAAAAGATTTTTTCTTTGTCTTCTTCTCCTCCTTCTTTTCTTTCTCCTCCTCCTCTTCTTCCTTCTCTTCTTCTTCTTCTTCCTCTTTTTAAAATAATCTTTAATCTAGGGTGCCTGGGAGGCTCAGTTGGTTAATTGTCTGACTCTTGATCTTGGCTCAGGTAATGATCCCACAGTTCATGAGATTGAGCCCTACATCAGGCTCTACACTGACAGCATGGAGCCTTCTTGGTATTCTTTCTCTCCCTCTCTCTATGCCCCTCCTCGACTCATGTCATCTCTCTTTCAAAATAAATATATAAACTTAAAAAGATCTTTAATCTATTTTCAATTTTGAAAAATCCTCAACTGGGTTGATTCTTCCTTCACTACTACTAAAATGTCACTTCATTGTCATTCAGCTTATGTAGTTTCTGAAGATGTCTGCTATAATTCTTAAGATCCCCACTACCCACCTCTTGTTTATTATGTTATTTTTCTTTGGCTCCTTAAAAATACTCTCTGCACCTTTGCTTTTTACCTGTTTTACTCTAATGTGTCTGGATATCTCTTTTTGTTGTAGTGCTGTAGTAGTTATTGCTGTTCTATTTATCATATAGTGTTCTCTGATATTTTTGGATTTGTGATGGGATGTATTTTATCATATTTGAAAAATCCTCAGTCATTATTGCTTCACATATTTTATCTGCATCACTCTCTACTTCTTCTCTTTCTGTAAAACCAAACTATATATGTGTTAGGGTATCTGATATTGTCCTGCAGATTTTGGATTTTCTGCCTTATTTATTTACCTTTTTTTTATGTGTGTGCTTTAGTTTTGGTTATTGCTACTTAACTATTTGCAAGTTCATTAATTCTTTCTTCAACTGTGTCAAGTCTACTGATGCAAACCATGAAGGAATTTTTATCTGAGACACTGTTTTGTTTTTTTCTAGCACTTCCATTAGGCTCCATATATTTCCCATCTCTCTGTGACATTCCCCATCGCTCATACATATTGTCTACTTTTTCCACTAGATCCTTTAACAATCTAATCATAGTTCTTTTAAATTTCCAACTTAATAGGCATCTCTGGGTTCTAACATCTGAGTCATTTTTGAATCTGATCCTATTGATTACTTGTCACTTGACAATAGGATTATTTTCTTACTATGTCTTTGTGTCTTGTAATTTTTCATTGAATTCTAGACATTGTATTTAGTGCTATAGAGTGAGGTATGTAGTATTTAACCTAATTATGAACATTTATCTTCTTCCTTCTTGCCATTAGAGTGGGGTGTTGAATCAGTCTAATCAGAACTTGAGCTGAGTTTCAGTTCTGTTACTTCTATAATTAATGTCAGTATATCATAAGCTTCAGCTCCTCTAGTGGTCAACAACCATTGTGTTACATGTATGGGAGGACAGATTGGGGGTGACATTTTTTTTTAGAGTGCTTGTGTTTCACCTTTAGATTTCACCATCTACACATGCTTATACCACATAATAGGTCTCTTGCCACATTCTTGTTCTTCCTTCAATAGTTGACTGATATTGAGTGTTATTTGCTGTATTTGTCTTGTTCTTTTTGTTTTGTTTGTTTTTTGCTTTGCTTTTTTTATTTGTTTGGTTTGTTTTGCTTTGTTTTTGAGGTGGGCAGGTTCTGTTATTTTGATCTCATGTTACTCTTTTTTTTTCTTTTTTTTTTTTTACAAAGTTTATTGTCAAATTAGTTTCCACATAACACCCAGTGCTCATCCCCACAAGTGCCCTCCTCCATGCCCACCCCTCCTCCCCCGCACATCCACCAGTCCTCAGTTTTTGTCAGCATTCAAGAGTCTCTCATGGTTTGCCTCTCCCCCTTTCCCCCACCATTTACACCCTTCTTCTCCCCCTTGGTCCTCTGTTAAGTTCCTCCTAATCCTCCTATACGTGCACACATATGATATTTGTCTTTCTCTGCCTGACTTATTTCGCTCAGCATAACACCCTCAAGGGCCATCCATGTTGCTACACATGGCCAGATTTCATTCTTTCTCATTGCCATGTAGTATTCCATGGTATAGATAAACCACATCTTCTTGATCCATTCATCTGTTGATGGACACTTAGGCTCTTTCAGGTTTTAGCTATTGTGGAGAGTGCTGCTATGAACATTGGGGTCCATGTGCTCCTATGCCTCAACATTTCTGTATCCCTTGGGTAAATTCCTAGCAGTGCTATTGCTGGGTCATAGGGGAGTTCTATTGTTAGTTTCCTGAGGAACCTCCACACTGTTTTCCAGAGGGGCTGTACCAGTTTACATTCCCACCAACAGTGTAGGAGGGTGCCCGTTTCTCCACATCCTCGCCAGCATCTAGAGTTCTCTGATTGGCTCATTTTAGCCACTCTGACTGGCGTGAGGTGGTATCTCAGTGTGGTTTTGATTTGTATTTCCCTGATGAGGAGCGATGCTGAGCATCGTTTCATGCGTCTGTTGGCCATCTGGATGTCCTCTTTGGAGAAGTGTCTGTTCATATCTTCTGCCCATTTCTTCACTGGGTTGTTTGTTTTTCGGGCGTGTAGTTTGGTGAGTTCCTTGTAGATTCTGGATATCAACCCTTTATCTGATATGTCATTTGCAACTATCTTTTCCCATTCCGTTGGTTGCCTATTAATTTTCTGGGTTGTTTCCTTGGCTGTGCAGAAGCTTTTAATCTTGATGAGGTCCCAACAGTTTATTTTTGCTCTTGATTCCCTTGCTTTTGGGGATGTGTCAAGTAAGAAGTTGCTGTGGTGGAGGTCAAGGAGGTTGTTTCCTGCTTTCTCCTCTAGGGTGTTGATAGTTTCCTGTCTCACGTTCAGGTCCTTTATCCATTTTGAGTTTATTTTTGTGCATGGTGTGAGAAAATGATCTAGTTTCATTCTTCTGCATGTTGCTGTCCAGTTCTCCCAACACCATCTGTTAAAAAGGCTGTCTTTTTTCCATCGGATATTCTTTCCTGCTTTGTCAAAGATGAGTTGGCTGTATACTTTTGGGTCCAGCTCTGAGTTCTCAATTCTGTTCCATTGGTCTATGTGTCTGTTTTTGTGCCAATACCATACTGTCTTGATGATGACAGCTTTGTAGTAGAGGCTAAAGTCTGGGATGGTGATCCCTCCCGTTTTGGTTTTATTTTTCAGGATTACTTTGGCTATTCGGGGTCTTTTGTGGTTCCATACAAATTTTTGGATAGTTTGTTCTAGTTTTGAGAAGTATGCTGGTGCAATTTTGATGGGAATTGCATTGAATGTGTAGAGTGCCTTAGGTAGTAATGACATCTTAATTATATTTATTCTTCCTATCCATGAGCATGGAATGTTTTTCCATTTCTTTGTGTCTTCTTCAATTTCCTTCATAAGTTTTCTATAGTTTTCATCATACAGATCTCTTGTATCCTTGGTTAGGTTTATTCCGAGGTATTTTATGGTTTTTTGTGCAATTGTGAATGGGATCAGTTTCTTGATTTCTCTTTCTGTTGCTTCATTGTTGGTGTATAAAAATGCAACCGATTTCTGTACGTTGATTTTGTACCCTGCAACTTGGCTGAATTCTTGGATCAGTTCTAGTAGGCTTCTGGTGGAGTCTGTTGGGTTTTCTATGTAGAGGATCATGTCATCTGTGAAGAGTGAAAGTTTGACTTCCTCTTTGCCAATTCTGATGCCTTTGATTTCCTTTTGGTGTCTGATGGCTGATGCTAGGACTTCCAGCACTATGTTAAACAGCAGTGGTGAGAGTGGGGCATCCCTGTCTTGTTCCTGATCTCAGGGGGAAAGCTCTGAGTTTTTCCCCGTTGAGGATGATGTTCGCTGAAGGCTTCTCATAGATGGCTTTGATGATGTTTAAGTAGGTTCCTTCTATCCCAACTTTCTCGAGAGTCTTTATTAAGAAGGGATGCTGTATTTTGTCAAATGCTTTTCTGCATCTATTGACAGGATCATATGGTTTTTATCTTTTCTTTTATTGATATGATGTATCACATTGATTGATTTGCGAATATTGAACTAGCCCTGTAACCCAGGAATGAATCCCACTTGATCTTGGTGGATGATTCTTTTGATATGCTGCTGGATTCGATTTGCAAGGATCTTGTTGAGAATTTTTGCATCCGTTTTCATCAAGGATATTGGCCTGTGGTTCTCTTTTTTTGCTGGATCTCTGTCTGGCTTGGGAATCAGTGTGATGCTGGCTTCATAAAATGAGTCCAGGAGTTTTCCTTCGCTTTCTATTTTTTGGAATAGCTTGAGAAGAATTGGATTAATTCTGTTTTAAATGTCTGGTAGAATTCCCCAGGGAAGCCATCAGGTCCCGGGCTCTTATTTGTTGGGCGATTTTTGATCACTGATTCAATTTCTTCACTTGTTATGGGTCTGTTCAGGTTTTCTATTTCTTCCCGTGTCAATTTTGGTAGTGAGTGTGTGTTTAGGAATTTGTCCATTTCTTCTAAGTTGTCCAATTTATTGGCATATAATTTTTCATAGTATTCCCTGATAATTGCTTGTATTTCTGAGGGGCTGGTTGTAATAAGTCCATTTTCATTCATAATTTTGTCTATTTGGGTGCTCTCTCTTTTCTTTTGGATAAGTCTGGCTAGAGGTTTGTCAATTTTGTTTACTTTTTCAAAAAACCAACTCTTGGTTTCATGGATCTGTTCAATTGTTTCTTTGGTCTCGATGTTGTTTATTTCTGCTCTAATTTTTACTATTTCTCTTCTTCTACTGGGTTTAGGGCATTCTTGTTGCTCTGCCTCTAGTTCATTTAGGTGAGCTGTTAGATTTTGGACTTGCGCTTTTTCTAGTCTCTTGAAATAGGCCTGGAGAGCAATGGACTTTCCTCTTAGCACTGCCTTTGCCGCATCCCATAGATTTTGAATTGTTGTGTTTTCATTTTCATTTGTTTCCATATTTTTTTAATTTCATCTCTAATTGCCTGATTGGCCCATTCATTCTTTAGAAGGGTGTTCTTTAACCTCCATGTTTTTGGAAGTTTTCCAGCCTTCTTCCTGTAATTGATTTCAAGTTTCAAAGCATTGTGATCTGACAGTGTGCATGGTATGATCTCTATTCTTTTATATTTATTGAGGGATGCTTTATGTCCCAGTATGTGATCTATCTTGGAGAATGTGCCGTGCGCACTTGAGAAGAAAGTAAATTCTCTGGCCTCAGGATGTAAAGTTCTAAATATATCCGTCAGGTCCATCTGGTCCAATGTATCTTTCAAGTCCATTATTTCTTTAGTGATTTTCTGCCTGGTTGACCTATCCATTGCTGTAAGCGGAGTATTAAAGTCCCCTGCTATTAGCACATTCTTATCTATAAGCTTGTTTCTGTTTGTGATTAATTGTTTTAGATATTTAGGTGCTCCCATATTCGGTGCGTAGACATTTATGATTGTTAGTCTTCCTGATGGATGGACCCTGTAATTATTATGTAGTGCCCTTCTTCATCTCTTGTGATTGTCTTTAATTTAAAGTCCAGTTTGTCTGATATAAGTATCGCTACTCCAGCTTTCTTTTGATTTCCAGTAGCATGATATATATTTCTCCATCCCCTTACTTTTAATCTGAAGGTATCTTCCCGTCTAAATGAGTTTCTTGTAGACAGCATATAGATGGATTTTGTTTTTTAATCCATTCTGCTACCCTATATCTTTTGATTGGAGCATTCAGCCCATTTACATTCAGGGTTATTATTGAAATATGTGGGTTTAGAGTCTTTGTATCTTTTGTAGGGTTCATGTTTGTGGTGGTGTCTCTGGTATCTTTGTCCCTTGCAATCTTTCCTTCAGAGCATCCTCCTCAGGATTTCTTGTAGGGCTGGCTTCGTGGTGACAAATTCTTTCAATTTCTGTTTACTTGGAAAGGTTTTTATCTCTCCTTCTATTTTGAATGACAGGCTTGCTGGATAGAGGATTCTTGGCTGTATATTTTTACTGTTCATCACATGGAAGATCTCCTGCCATTCCTTTCTGGCCTGCCACGTTTCAGTAGATAGGTCTGTCACCACTCTGATGGGTTTCCCTTTGTATGTGAGGGCCCTTTTCTCCCTAGCTGCTTTCAAAATTCTCTTTGTCCTTGTATTTTGCCATTTTTACTATGATATTTCGTGCAGAAGATCTATTCAAGTTACATCTGAGGGGAGTCCTCTGAGCCTCTTGTATTTCCACCTTGACTTCCTTCCCCAGGTCGGGGAAGTTGTCTGCTATAATTTGTTCCAGGACTCCTTCAGCACCTTTCCCTCTCTCTTCCTCTTCTGGGATTCCTATGATACAGATATTGTTGCGTTTGACCGTATCGCTGAGCTCTCGAACTCTTCTTTCCTGTTCCTGGATCAGTTTGTCTCTTTTTTGGTCAGCTTCTTGTTTTTCTATAATGGTGTCTTCTAAATCACTTATTCTCCTTTCTGCCTCTTCAATCCGTGCATTGGAGGCCTCTAATTTATTATGTATCTCATTTATTGCATTTTTTAATTTTTCATGCCTAGTTTTATTTTCCATTCTGTCTGTAGCCATAGTTTCTTTGATGTCCCCTATGTTTTTTCAAGCCCAGCTATTAATTTCACCATTATTATTCTAAAATCTTGTATAGTTATGCTGCTTATATCTGTTTTGAGCAGTTCATTAGCTGTCATTTCTTCTTGGAGTTTCTTTGGAGGAGAGCTCTTTCGCTTCGTCATTTTAGTTAGCTTTCCGGCTCTTGTTGGTTTTAAAGACCTGTTATGCTCTCTGTTTCTATGAGCACTGCTATATCCAAGAAACTCTTTGACTTTCCAGGGCCTATCCTTTCAGAGATTGTTTTTTGAATGGTATCCTCGGTCTCTCTTGTTGGGACCTTAGTTATTTTATTTTCCTATTCGTAGTGATATTTGGGACTCTTCACCTTGTGTACTCTAGCTTGTTTCTTGAGGTAGCCCTGGAAAAGAAAACAGACAGACAGACACACAGGGAGCAGGAGCACACAAATGCACAGGCTGATTCAACTAACATGCAAAGTGAGAGGGAAAACGAAACAGTTAATAGAAAAGACGGAGGAGGGAGGGCGAATAGGGAGCATAAAATACATAAATGGGTCAAAAAGGGGAAAAGAAAAGGAAAAAAGAAGAAAACCGATGGACAAAGAACGGTTTAAAGCATATACCTGGATTTCCCAGCTACAGTTAAATAGCCGTGTGTATGCAGTGCTGGTTGAAGAGCATAGAGAAAGAGAATGCAGGGTGAGACAAGGCAGATTTGGAAATAGAATGAACAGGCAGAAGGGATAAGAAACTTTTTTCAAAGAGGTAAAGGGTAGAATGTGGTTGGATAGGTGAGAGAAGGATGCTGGAATTATCCAGAGAAACTATATAGTCTAATTACTCCCGAGAGAAATAGCTGAAAAGTCGGTAGGTGTAGAATTTACATTTACAGAATGGACTTGTTGTGATTGTTTAAGCAAGCTGGCGACCAGAGTTAATCAGGTCAGTGTTTTGGGGAAAAAAAGCAAGAAAAGAGAAAAAGAAAAAAAGAAAGAGAAAAGAAAGGGAAAAAAAAGAAAGAAGAAAAAAAAAGAAAAAGGAAAAAAAAGAAAAAGAAAAAAAAAGGGAGGAGGGCACCTCTCAGGCAGGGATGGGCGTGGCGTGATCCGATGCCTCAGGCGGGGGTTCTGCCTTGGCGATTGTGGGGTGGAGAGTGACGGTGCTCCAGTCCCTTCTTGAACCCCACGCTGCAGCTCGCTTTTTTTTTTTTTTTGGCGTGTCAACTCCCCGTTCCGGGGACGCAGCCGAAGTTGGTTGCACTCTTCAACCCAGGCCAGTTCCAATCTCCAAATCCCAGCCCACGCCCCGCTGAAGTTGCCTTAGACACAGCTTCCCAGACAACCCCCTCGGGCTATTCCAGGCTCCCTGCTGAGCTCTGGGGGCGGAGTCAGAATCGCTGCTTTCTTCTCCGGTCGGCTCTGGTGCGCATGCGCGGGGGCTTGCCTGCAGCGTCCGCGTAGCCTGAGCCCGCTGGAGTGAGGAAAACCGGGTCTCTCTATGGCTCGTCACCCGAAACACGAACTCACAAGCAAACTTCCCAGTTTTTAGCTCCTTGCCTTCCCTCTCGAGCTCCAGCCAGCCAGGAGCGCGGACGCCTGGTGTCTGCGCGTCTCCTTCAGGGGTCCCAGCCGCCCTGGAGCTACAATGGCGGCAAGCGCGCCGCCGCTGGAGTGAGGAAAACCGGGTCTCTCTATGGCTCGTCACCCGAAACACGAACTCACAGGCAAATTTCCCAGTTTTTAGCTTTTTGCCTTCCCTCTCGAGTTCCAGCCAGCCAGGAGCGCGGATGCCCGGTGTCTGCGCGTCTCTTTCAGGGATCCCAGCCGCCCTGGAGCTACAATGGGGGCAGGCGCACCCGCTCCGCTTTAAGACCCCACCTCCAGGAGCGGCACAAAGAAGCAGTTTGTGTGCTCAGCCTCCCCCAGGACCAGTTGTCGCGAGTGGACCTGGTGTGCAGATATTTGGCAAGTACGGTCTTTTTATGCACCGAGCGGAGATTTTTCTGTCTCGGACTCTCCCCTTTTCCCCTCTCACTCCCCGTAGAGGGTAGAGGGGGATCGCCTCCCACCCTGGAGGCTCCGATCCCGGGCTGATTTTACCTTCCCCGATTCGCACTCACGTTAGAAGGCTT
>JAESUZ010002768.1:0-110685 GCA_017311185.1 Proteles cristata cristata | reverse complement strand
TCTCTTCAAATGCGTCAACAGGCCTAAACCAAGTCAGTGGAGCAGACGAAGCCCTCCCTATCTTGACAACTATCAAGCTGTGGCACGTCACAGTCATATACATGTGACAGACTCGGCCAGAACGTTTACTTGCTTGCTCCCTCCATTTTGCTTTCCCCCAAACAAGGGTCCCAATGAAGAGAGAAGTGATTCTCCCCCCCACTCCTTTGGCAGAGTCCTCCCTACTTTTGGCGATAGATCCACCTCTTCTGATGTCTTTGTTTTGTTGGAAGCTGACACCCCTGGTTACTTACCTTCCAGTGTTTCAGACCAGCCTCATCAGGCTGTCTCATTTCTTGTGTCCTTGCCAAGATGCACTTATGCATTAACAGTTTTTATTTATTTTTAATTTAACCTTTACACATTACCAAACTGTTGTGTGGGTGGGTTTAACTTTAGCTCTGTAGGTAGCATGACTCTGCTGGGGCTGAGCACCGTCGAGGAGCCTGCCTGCCGGGCCCCTCCTTTCTCTCTCTGGCCGTCTACCTTCCTTGGTCTTCCCCTCCCAGCCCTCTGCTTACCACCACTCCCTGTCCAAGTCCCCAAGATTAAAATTTTTAGTACACTCGGTTCAGTTTGAACTTTTAAGCAATTTTTTAGAGAACAAAACAAAGAGGATTTTTTATGGCAAACTCCATTAATGCCACATTAAGGCTGACATTTTAATTACCCCAAAGTCAGGAAATGCAAAGTTCAGGTTCCCACAGCAACAGCAACTGTCCCCTTGAGTGCAGGCAGCACAGCAGATTCTTTTCATTCCCTGATTACACAACACCAGGCATGGGGACAGTGTTTTTTATCCACGTATGTGGAAAGGAGCACAGATTTTATCCTTTGTGTTTTTCCTGTAACTACAGTTGAGGATATGGGTCTTTAGCTTCCCTCCCCAAACCATCTATATGTATTATCCTGGAACGGAGGCTGTTACGGCCCTACATGTGCACACGGACAGAATTAAAGTTGCTGTGGGAACATTAACTCTGATTTCCGGACTTCCGTGCCAGTCACATTTAAACCATAATGTTGTAATTTTTGGCATGTAATAAATGTGCATTTCATGTACACAGACAGAAAGAAGCATAAAATGTATTTTAAAGAGCAATTAATTACTAACTTTGTGATTAAAAAACATTTGGTGCATGTTCCTTCCCATTTAGCATCAGCTGCTGGTCTTAGCCAGGCCTAATAGATGACATACTGCGTCTCATCCTGTATCTCAGATGTACTTACTGTATGTTCCTGTTCTTCTAGATAATTAATTCCCTTAGTAAAGCTGTAGGGGGAAAACAAAATGGAAGGAATATGCAAGCATGTAAATAGGGTAAAGGATATTTTGAAGGAAATGATTCATTTCTGCAAATAAACCTCTTAGTCCCTGATAAAGAGCCAGAAATCTGCTAAGTGGGTGTAGACAAAGGTTTCTGGCCACCTTAGAGCATCTGGTTCAGGGCTATATGAACAACTTGGAAGCAGATTGCCCCCCTGAATCCTCAGCATGCCCATTGAGGGAGTGATTTTACTCTGTAATAACTTTTCAGGCTTAAGGATTAAAAAGTCATTTTACTCTGGATCAACTTCTCAGCTTCTACTCAAACTAGAAAAGAAAAGTTGTAGGGAACCAGGTAATATATGGGCTTTGCTGACCAACCCAGTTGAGAGAGTAGTATTTTCTCTTCCTAGATTTGAATCCTGTTGACCCATTTGCATTTGAGAAAGAAGTCTTTCAAAATAAATGTTTGAACAAGTTTGTGAGTAAAAGGGATCAGTAGGAATACTTTAAGTTATAGTGTTTAAAGTGACAAACTCTTGGGCATTTATTCAAGACTGGATGAGATAGCATTTTACTAAGAGGATGTGCCGCTTAAACTCTCTAGTAACGCTTTAAGGGGAGCACGCTCATGAAGAATTTGAACCTCTGTCCTTGCTATCAATTCGTTCTCTCTGCTGCCCATTCCTTTTTGTTCAGTTTAGTCACGTATGGTATTTAACCTTTAAGAAAGATACTTCAGTTTTACAGGGCTCTAATTTGCTTTTACTTGGGCTGTCTGTATGTGTGAATGTCTGTCTGTATGAGTGAAAACTGCTCAAGCAAGTTTGAAGGTCTCCTTGGCAAATTTGTCTATGTGTTCAGAAAGTTTCCAATCAGAAAGCTGATGCAGTGTAAAACCTTCCAAAAACTTCCTGAGACACCTGTTCACATGAAAAGATTGGATTTCTGCTGGAGGTGCTCCGAAGGCAGTGTTTATAACTGAAGATCTCTGTTTGGAGTGCCAAGAAATGAAAAACATTTTGGCCCCCAAAAAACCTCCCTAACTGTTCAAAATGTATAACCAAACAAAAGCTTCATTTGGATTCAAATGCATGTATCTCAGCAGATGTGTCTAAACTAACTGGAATCCCACAGGAGCAGCTGAACTGGATTTTGGTATGTCTTGATAACTGAGAGAGTTATTCTTAGGCTTTGGAAGGACAAAAATGGTCCATCTGTGAAGAACCGTAATAGAGACATGGCAAAAAACAGCATCCTCTGAAAGAGTTTATTTATGGAATTTAGGACAAGTTGGACAATCCTGAAAACATTTTGGGGTCACACACTAATTTGCAGAAGAAATATAATCAAAATGGGAGGGAATGAGCATCCACAGATAGCTATTATCCTATGGGTTTGCTATTAATTTTCTACCAGAGTCCATATCAGTTAAATAGTAAATAGAGCATCTTTGGTATAACTAAGTGTTCTCATTGTCCCCAGAGTGTCCTGCACTCCTCTTTATTCTACTTCCTCTACAGAATTACATATTTACCTTTTCAGAGCTAACAGTTTAAACTGTCTTTCTGCTATATCATTAGCCAAGTAAACCTCTTACCTATTAAGTGTGGATTCATTTCTTTACAGATTGTCACTCCCTTTATAAATGGTCACCTTTCTGCCTCTGAGCTAATTGATACATAATCTCTTTGGAATTATTTTTATTACCTTTGATAGCCTCTTATTTAGAGATGTCAGTGCTTAGTCCAGCACTTGCACGTTAGAAGCCCAGTTAGTTTTCTTTTTTTTTTTAATTGCTCTAATTCCTAGAGTCCCTACTTAGTATATCTGGGGACACATTTATTTTTAAAAGTCTTTTTCTTGAAGTTTCATGTCACAGTTACCTCTTTTATAAAATGGTCCCTCTTTTTCAAACAACTTTTTCTTTCCCTACAATACTAATTTAACTGGGTATCTTCCATCACTTAATATAATAATTGCTGGTAGTCCTCTACCTCATTCATTCATGCATTCCTTCAGTTACTCATCCATCAAATGTTACCGAACCCCTGCTTCTACGCCAAGTTCTCAGTGAGGACAGAGGGTCAAGATAGCAACAGGATACTGTCCCCTCCTTTAGGAACTCAGTGTTCCCAAACACCCTGCTAAAACCGTAAACCCCTAAAGGGTGGGAATGGAAGGATGTACAAATGTGGTATTAAAGTATTCTGCAGGTGCCTGGGTGTCTCAGTCGGTTGGGCGCCAAATTTTGGCTCAGGTCATGATCTCAGTCGTGGGATCAAGCCCCGTGTCTGGTCTGGCTCCATGATGAGTGTGGAGCCACCTCAAGATTCTCAATCTCCCTCTCTCTCTCTCTCTCTCTCTCTCTCTCTCTCCTGCCACTTTACCACTCATGCTTTTTCTCTCTCACAAAATAAAGAAATAGGGGTGCCGTGCCTGGGTGGCTCAGTCGATTGGGCATCCAACTTCGGCTCAGGTCATGATCTCTCAGTTTGTGGGTTCGAGCCCTGCGTCAGGCTCTGTGCTGACAGCCAGCTCAGAGTCTGGAGCCTGTTTTCGGATTCTGTGTCTCCCTCTCTCTCTGACCCTCCCCTGCTCATGCTGTGTCTCTCTCAGAAATAAATTTTAAAAAACATTAAAAATTTTTATAAAAAAACAATAAAGAAATAATAAATGTTTAAATATAAAAATAAGATAAAATGAAATAAAGTGTTCCTGAGGAGGGGGTCTGAAGCAATGAGAAGGTGACATTAGGCCTGGATCATGAAAGAGTAGATGTGTGTAAAGGAAAAGAGGGAGGGAATGGCATTCCAGGCAGAAGGAACAGAAGTGAAGCCACAGAGACATACAGAATACAGTGTGTTCAGCAAACAGAGCAGTTCAGTTATGATACTAAAACCTTCTTGGGCTTTACTTCATTTAAATATAAACCCATAGGACAGTTTATATTTGATTAACATTGCCTGTCACTAAAATTTGGTTGGGCTGAATTGTATATTCCTTCTAGAGACATTTCCTTCCCAAATAAAAAGTAAAGCAAGATGCCCACTTATTTTCTAAAAGGTATTTGACCAGTAGATGTAGGAAAGTATTAAGAGGGAACTGTTAATAATTTTCTGATGAGTAGATTTCAAAATAAATTTCCTTATTGAGAAAGATTCATTCTTGGAGCCACAAAGACACCTGTAAGTGTCACACTGGAACCCTGTCACTGACTCACAGTCTCCCCAGATTCTAACAATGTGTTCTTTGATGACATCTTCCCGGATCCCCTGCCTCAAGTTACTCCATGCCGTATTGCTCTCCCAAATATTGCATAAAAGTGCCTATGACTGGGGCGCCTGGGTGGCTCAATTGGTTAAGCAGCCAACTTCAACTCAGGTCATAATCTCACTGTTCGTGGGTTCGAGCCCCGCATCGGGCTCTGTGCTGACAGCTAGCTCAGAGCCTGGATCCTGTTTCCGATTCTGTGTCTCCCTCTCCCTCTGAACCTCCCCTGCTCACGCTGTCTCTCTCTCTCTCTCTCTCTCTCTCTCTAATAAATAATTTTTTTAAAAAAAGCCTAGGATTGTCCACATAGAATTGTTAAGACTGACTGCTGATTTTCAGGACTCTATTCTTTCATCTTGCCATCTCCTCTCTTGCTAGAATACATCTTTAGTTCTTATTTGCAGCTTCTAGTGCCAGTTTCATATGTGTTCCCTCCACTAGTGGCAAATTTCATTACATAAAATTAGTATTCCTCCATACCTGTCAGGGATTCTCCTGACTTAAAAGCAAAAATTTGCCTTGGAGCTAGATCATTTAGGATCAACTGAGACCATGTATGAAGATTCTATAAATTTCTTGCTCTAAGAAATTTCAAGTCAAACTCTTCTACCAGTCACCTAATATCCAACTACCATAGTCAGCCCCACCCCTTTGTTAACTCATCAGCTGAATAAGCATGTTTTGCTTTTCTTCTGCCTCTGTATCCTTTGCTTTCTCTAGGGAATGTGTACCAGTTAGTACTTTTTATCAGCACTGAAAGAGAGTAAGGCTTATCCAATCTAAATCCATTATTATTCAGATGAGGAAACTGAGGCCCAAAGAGAGCAAGTATCATACCAAAAGGTTTCCGCATAGTGAGTGGAAGAGCCAAACACGGAACCTAATTCTGCCTCCCACCATACTGTGCTTCCTGGTACCCAGTCGGCTTTGAGAACAATTTATGTTTTCTGAACAGAGAGTGAAGACTATTCATCTGTCAATTTAATGAATGCTTTCAATGTGGAGGACTGGGCCTCTGTGTTGTGCAGGATAGTTTTATAAACTAGAGCCCTATGCACAGAGACTTGGGATCTCATAGAGAAGATCATATACATTAGCAAACAACTACCCTGCAGAATGATTAAAAGTATGCCCCCATTTACCTGGACACACCACAGCATTGATTCATTCACTTGGCAAGCATGTGTAGGGTATGTCTTATGTGCCTCGCCCTACCCTGAGTTCTATAGGGATACAAAGGTAGGGGCAACCAGACCCTGCCACCAAGAATCTCCAAATTTAGTGCATATTGTTTAAGTTGCCATTATATGAGTAGAAGTTAAAAAGTTCATAAAATACATTATAATCTGGTTAGTAGTAATATCCAGTTCAGTTTATCAGAAAAGGTTCTATTTGAACTCTCTTGAAAACAAATGGAACTTCTTTGGAGGCATGGCATTAGGATAAGGTGTAAGGAGTTAGCATTTTAGTACAAAGCTGTGGACGGATTTTAAGTAGGGGTTACCATGCTCAAGGCTTTGCCGTAAGAAGATCTAATTTAGCAGCAAGGGTGTGGAGAATGCCTGGATGTGGGAAGGGGTGGCTGGGTAGGGGGAGGAGAAAGCCTAGGAAGCTTTGTCAGTAGTTCAGACTTCGGGTAACCTGAAGGGAGCTAATGATGAGCCAGATTCAACAGACTTTGTGGATGAGGGTGGACAGCTCCAGGACCTGGCTGTTAGTTAAGAGAGAAGTCATCAAAGATAACTAAAAGATATCAAAAAGAGAAGATCCAAAGGAAATGTTTAGAAGAGTAGAATACAGTTCAGTTTTAAACAATACTGAGAATGAAACACCAAGGGTAAACCCAATGGAGGCAATTAACAAATTAGGGTAGTGGAGTACAGCAGGAAGATTTGAAATTAGGACTAGCTAATCTTTCACCAAGAAGCCATACTTTACACCATGAATATGGGAGCAAATTCAAAGGAGACTTTGTTGAGATGAAAAAAGAAAAATGGAATATTTACAGTGAGTGATAATAAAGAGAATGAGGAAGGGCGCCTGAGTAGCTCAGTCGGTTGAACTTCCAACTTCGACTCAGGTCATGATCTCATGGTTCAGGGATTTGAGCCCCGCATTGGTCTCTGTGCTGACAGCTCAGAAGCTCAGAGCCTGGAGGCTGCTTTGGATTCTGTGTCTCCCTCTCTTTCTGCCCCTCCCTCCTCTCTCAAAAATAAATAAAACATTAAAAATAGTAAAGAAAAGAAAGAGAATGAGGAGCCCGCAAAAGGAGGAAAAGAAAGGAAGGTTGAGATATAGGAGGAATACGAGGATTGTACAGAAAGACCCTCAGGGAGGAGAAAGGTCAGCAGTATTGGGTGCTGTAGGGTGGCTGTTAAGACAGCAGAGTCAGATGCATCACAAAAACACCATTAAATGGGGTTCAAGAGCAATGAGAAGATGAATGAAAATGTAACAATTTTGCACTACTTTTTAAAAAGTATAATACTTTACAAAGGAATAATGAACAGGTAATACAAAGGCAGGGTAGGGAATATTTTTGATACAAGAGTGCCAAACCCATTTACAGACAAAAGAATAAAAACCAGTGTTATGGGAGACTCTGCATTAAATAGTCAAGGTGAGAGAGAATTAGATCTTCCACGTACATGGCAATTGGAATGATAAATATATGTAAAAGAAATTTGAAGCCACTACCCAAGCCCAACAAACCAGTAATTGTATTATATTAGTTCTTTCTCTACTCTGTTCCAACATTGCATTCTCTTCCTTTCAGCTATTAAGAGCTAATGCCATCCAAGAATTGTACGTGTCTTCCTTGGATACCTTCACCAACATTCACTCACCCTCAGTAATCTCTAAGCATTAGCTAGAGGACAGGTACCATATACGTTGAGCCTTAAAATTTTCTAAAAATGTTTTAAAACAAGTCCTCTTAAAGCATAATCTTCTTTTAAATGTCACATTCTTTATTTTAATATTTTATTTATTTTTGAAAGAGAGAGACAGAGTATAAGTGGGAGAGGGGCAGAAAGAGAGAGAGACACACAGAATCCACGAAGCAGGCTCCATGCTCTGAGTTGTCAGCACACAGCCTGATGCAGGGCTCAAATTCAGGAACTGTGAGATCATGACCTGAGCCAAAGTCAGATGCTCTGTGACTGAGCCACTGTGCCCCTTAAATGCCACATTCTGTGAAATTCTTTAATGATAGGTTCAATTCAAATAGCTCTGCTTTACAAATAACAACCGTACATGCTGTTCTCATGTACTTCTTCGTTTGTCACAAGACCTCCTCAGGTTCATTATTTTGGGGAGATTTTTTTAAAACTTTTTTTTTTTGGTCTGATTTGTTCTCTGATGACTAGTGACATGCCTAAGGCCACTGTCACCTGGACACACAGTATCTGCACTTCCTTCTACTTCAGGTTGGTTCTCTGAAACAACTACATCAAATGCAACTCTTTGCTATAAAATTACCTCTGAAACTAATAAGAAAATTATTTTGTCACTACCAGAATTTATATAAACAACAACCACATGGGAGAATTTTGAATATGAGTCTTAATCGTTTCATAAGAATGAATTAATAGTTGATACCAAAATGGACTGTTGAGTTTTGCCTTTACTATCAGACTCCAAAACAGAATTTCTTCCTACTCATTTATTCTCAGTGGGTTTAACTAAATTAAATTCATATTATTGGTTTTATATCAAGATCCCATGCAGTATTCAACCAGGAATACATAATTTGTTTGTTTGTTTGTCTGTTTCAGAAGTAGAATTTAGTGATTCACCACCTACATATAACACCCACTGCCCTTCCCAACAAGTGCCCTTCTTAATACCCATCACCCATCTGGCCCATCCTTTGCCTACCTCCCCTCCAGCAACCTTCAGTCTATCCTCTATAGTTAAGAGTCTCTTATGGTTTGCCTCCCTCTTGGTTTTTATCTTATTTTATTTTCAAGAGTGCTTGGCATGGCATGAAGAACACCACATGAAGAATTTCAAGAAGTGGTAACTAAATTACCTTTGTCATTAGGTTTTTTTTTTTTTGTAATCATTTTCTTTTCTGTATAATCACTTATTGTCTCTTTGCCTCATACCTCAACTGGGTACTTAGATATAAATGAGACAGTAGAAGAAAGATGTATATAAATTTGAGCTACAGAGCATAATTCCATGTCTCATGGAAAATACACATGCAAATTCTGAACTTCAACTATTAGATGTTAACTCCAGAGCTGGGGCGCCTGAGTGGCTTAGTCGGTTAAGCGTCCGACTTTCGCTTGGGTCATGATCTCGCGGTTCGTGGGTTTGAGCCCCGTGTCGGGTTCTGTGCTGACTGCCAGCTCAGAGCCTGGAGCCTATTTCAGAGTCTGTGTCTCCCTCTCTCTCTGACCCTCCCCTGCTCATGCTGTCTCTCTCTCTCTCTCTCTCCTAGAAATAAATAAAACATTAAAAAAAAAAAAAAAAAGATGTTAACTCCAGAGCAAAGGATGCATAGCCTTTCCTCAGGGAAATACTGTAGGTCTTTGTATATAGGACAGGGTAGTTTGGGGTTTTCTTTTTTTCCAATGTTAAGAAAACCCCCAGACATCTGATCTATTCCATCATATTCCTGACCTAAGGGACCCAGAGGAGTTGTTGCATCCTGGGCTTCTGAAGTAAACGGTAATCCTGGGTCTACATGCTGAGAGGCACTCCAAGGTGACCCACTGTACTTGGGCAGTGATACAAGCAGAGATTCATGCAGAGGCCACCTTCTAGCTCCAGAAGAGGGGTTCCCCTAGAAGAGGAATCTTTGAGGTACCGTAATACCATGACCAGGCCTCCCTCTCAGAGTCTATGAACTTCCTAAGAAGATATGCATACATGTATGCTTGCCTGTGTGGCATATATACTGAGACACAGTATATAGCTTTGCTTAGGCTGGGTCAGAGAACAAAAAGAAGGAAAGAGCCACTTCCCCAAGAAATAACCCAAACAGAATCTGCATGCTCAAACCTGGCCCCCAAAGGGAAACAACAGAGTGAGTCTGATGCAAATATCCTTATGTGGACTTATTCCCAAAGCCCTTTCGGGTCCCTTCAAAATGCCCACAGGGCAGGAACAGGTATAACAGATCTTTAAAGCTATTTCTTCAACACCTGATAATGGAGTAAGTTTGCTCAGAAAATGTTTTCTCACCCCCGTGGTCTACATGGTCTACGTATTTGCTCTTTTTAATGAGAACTTTAGCCTATGAAAGCATTCTACATGCTTTTACTTAACCTCCCTATATTTCCATTTCCTCATATGCATAATGAGGATGTGAATAATATGTGTCTTGTGACGTTATTATAAGGAGTTGGTGGAATGCTATAGGTAAAGCTCCTAAATCCACCCAGAAAAACAGCCAACACTCAGAGAATTTGAGCATTAGCTGTAGTTTGTTTTAAATTATTAAGTAAATATGTACTAAAATTGATGCAACATAAATGATGTATGTCATAGCAGCAGGGGCCACATCCTTCCCCCTGAGAATGACTGAGACAGAGCCCCTGGGTCTGTAGGACAGCACGTGGGACAGGTCCCCTTCTCGCTTCAGGAAAAGGCCACATTCTCTTTCCTTGTCCCTTCTCAGATTCAGGCCCAGGTGGACTGGGAATCCTCTCCACTATCTTTTGGCCGTCTTTTATTTCCTCATTGCTCAGTGGGGGGGGGGGGGTTCCCGGGGTTCCCTGGCATTGGAAGGGGACTGATATTTGCATCTACTGTGTGTCAGCTACATTCTGTCATTCTGATGAAATACTCCATTTTACAAATAAGGAATCTGCAGCTCAAACAGTTACAAAAACCTTTCTGAAAGTTTCCTTCTCGGCATGGGGAAGGGGTAGTATATTCTTTATATGATATGACAGTCTGATAGTATTGATCTATGAAGTTCCTTCTTATCCTCAAATGGATTCCAGTCCATGAGAGATTTTCAGATTATAGAGAGTGGCTCTGTGTGCTGCCTTAGCTCAGAATACACTGTGCCACAGTGTACACCCCTGCCCCACATCTTCCATTCACTGGAGCCACCTAGCAGCACTCATACCGGAAAAGGCCAAAGCATCAGGTCCTCAGAAGGGGCCAGCAGCAGTGCTGCCACTTCACAGGCCCTCTCCAAAGAGGCAGCCTTACAACTAAAGAAATGCACCTTTCATCTTTATGAAAGACAGTCTGCCTGATGGCTTTAGAGTATTTTCAATGAATTGAAAATAGAGGCCAAGTTAGAAGAGTAAATGTGCTTCGCTGCAGAGTAGGATTGCCCTGAATCACCCAGCTCACTTACCTTCTTCCATTCTGAAGCAGCATGCAGGAGTTGAAAAAATATATATAATCTTAAGGAATTCAGGAAGACTTGTTGGCTCATTGTACCGAGTATGCCTTTCCTGTCCCCTGGGTTTTGGGGTAGTGCGTGGAGATAATTTTGGACATTTGCTTCTCCTCCCTCTGGAACACTTTTGCCGCTGAATATAGAATTCCAGAGACACATGGGTATGGAACTTGAGCATAAAGGTCTCTTAGTAAGAGGTGCAGATCAAATGCTAACCTAGATTGTATTAAGTCCACATAAATCCCAAATCAGAGTTTTAAAATAATAAAATTTTGTGATTTCTGATTCTCATATGAAGTCTTCCTTAAATCATGTTGATGGCTCAGCAGCAGAATCCAAAGACAGCATTTAGATGGTACAATATCTATGGAGAAAATATATGTATAGCTTGAAAATTAACAATCTCTCAGGGTTGTAGTCCCACCAAAATTAAAAAAAAAAAAAAAAACAGGTAGCAGTTGCAATCTGAACTCTCAACATTGTAGCCAAGAAAGGAATGGATATACCAATAAAAATGGAGAGATTCAAGACAGAACATCTTAGTTAAAAGAGTCTGGACCTTTAAGAAATATGTTTGAGAAAGATTCAGAAGAAATATTAGGTAAGACAAATCATCCCTGTTCCTCAAATAACATGCTAGCAGTTAAATTATTAAGTGCTTCTTTGGGCTCGGCGGAAGAACTTGTGAGGGCAGAAATCCTGTCTTGTTCTCTTTGCTGGATCCTGAGTACCCAGCAGAGTGCTTGGCCATAGTAAGTGCTCAGCAAATATTTGTTGAATGAATGAATGAATGAATGTGGTGTGGGAGAAAGGAGCAAAAGCAAGAGTATATGGTGTTTGTGAGCATTTTGCCCATTTGTGAAAGTATAGGTATTGATTTTTTTACCAGATTCTTTTCCTTCAGCAGACCTCCGAAACAAAGTGCATTGCAGATACCCTCTGGTTTTTATGCTGGGAAAACAGAATCCTTTTCTGTTGGATGTAGGCTGCTACATGTTTTGATTCTAGTAACAATATGGCAGGGTTAAGGTCAACTTTGTAGTATAATCTGGTGCCTGTTTTTGATAGATATCATGAAAATAGATACTTATTTTCAAGATGCTCAAACAGATGATTAGGCGAAAGCTCCAGCAAACCTTGAAACAAGAAAAAGGAAAGGTTTTCCCACTCCCACCTCCCATTACTCCACCATCCTGCAGAGTTTTCTGAAACCCCACACACTGCTCCTTGTTTCACCCTTTTCCCTGGCCTAATCCTTGTCTGGGGAATACAGCATGTGCTGTCAGTCTAGCAAGGAGACAGCTCTTGAGAAATCCACCCCCACACAGTGCTCCCAAGCACCTCTCATGGGACTGACATGATTTGATCAGCAACAGACAGAGCTGACCCAGGGAAACAAGAGCTTGGCTTAGAATCCCAGGGCCCTCCTGCTGGAAGGGCCCTCAAGAGAGTTCTTCACACCCGGCCTCCCTCAACTGGCTGGACACTAGAAGCATGTGTAGGAAAACAGACTCCTGGCTGAATGAATAGAGGGTTAAATGAATGAGAGATGAGTTCACTCCTCCAGAGCCGCCACCATCCCACTTGAATAGAAAGCTAACTTTGAAGCCACTCTTTTCTCCATGGCACGATTTTGTATATACTCAGCTTTGGAATTGGAATATGGTTGCCATCTGTGGCCAGTGCATAGGACTAAGGAAGCACTGGGGTGGGTAGGAGGGGACCAAGAGGGAAGAAAAGAGACACTTAAGATGAGCTAATGATCTCCTTTTGTGTTGGAGTCTAGGTTTCAGAACTTCAGTCCTGTACTTCAAGAACAAAACACCAGTGTGTCTTAGACCACACCAGGCGCCGGTACATCAGATAAGACCTGCACTGTGTGGTGTTCAGCCACTGAGCCTCAAGAGGTTCTGAAAGTGAAATTAAAGGAGCAAACTGGGGAAACTGAAAGGAGTAAAGGCTTAGAGGAAAACACAGTCAGGAGGGCTCTGCAGATTTGTGTCTTTGGGGTTACGGTAGTTCAAAAATGAATCTACTAATTAAAGAGTTGGAAGATGCTCTAAATCCCGGGGATTTAATGATCTTTAGAAGAAATGAGATACTTCTCCATACACTCCTTCAGTGGAATCTTAGGGTGCAAGTGACCTGGCTATTGTGCATCGTTGCATGTTTAAACAGTTGATTGAGAGTTACCAACAGCTATACTAGAGGCAGGGGCGAGTGGTCTTTGAAAATCAGGAAAAGAAATGTTAGGCAAAGCCAGTAAGACCAGAGAATATCTCTGAAAGTCAGTGACTAACTCATGAGGCTTCCTAGTTTCCCTAGTATTAACTGGTATAAACTGTTGGTTATGGTGCAGAGCCATATTGATAATTTATATACTGAAATGACATGGCAGAGAATAATAATTAAGCTAAGGATATGCACTAGAGGGAAAAAAAAATATTACAGTAAAGTTAACTTTGCTTTTGAAGAAGGTTAGCTGGCTGGTTAAGTACAACATTGGGAGGCAAGTATTGTTACATGTTTAGCAATGGTTCTGTATCTCAAGTTTGAGAAATTTACAAGGTAGGGAGATGGAAATACTTTTGGCCTTGCAAAGAAAGAATCTCATCAGAGATATATGTAATATAAGTTTAGAAGCACTGACAGTCCTAGGCATGCACAAATCACTTTACAGAGCACAAAGTGATGGCCCAGCTGTGCGTCACATTTGGTGCCTTAGACTGGTTGAATCAGTAAATATCTGTTGGTTACATGAGCTCTGGCCTTGACTCCTGTCTGCTGTCAGGAACAAGACCCACAACTGTGACTTAGCTACAATTAGAATATTAGTGCTGCCCTAAAATCTGTCTGGTATACAGTTTCTTTTCCCAGGAACCCTATATGCCTCTTTATTCTATTTTATTTCTCCTACCACATCCCTGTGAAGCATAAGAATATTCATTTTACAAATGGGATAACTGGTTCACTAAATAAATAAATAATAAATAAATAAATAAATAAATGAAAATTAATTATTTGTCTTTAACTATGAAATGATTCATACAGCTCAATGTACTGTTTTTTCACATTATTTTAGGTTTCCCAGGAAAAGGACATTTTATCTTTCTCATTATTATTTTTAATTGGTTTCCAGAAAAATTGAGATTAAAAACAGAATCTAGCAAATATCCCATGGAGATATTTGGTGTTCTCTTTTCTTTTAAGAATAAATTAAGACCTTCTCTGCTCCTCTCTCTCCTGGCTCTCTCCATAGATAGTCAAAATCCCATGCCGATTTTCAAACAAATAAGAGCTCATTCTAATACCTGGATCACAGTCCCCTCTGTTGAGGAAATGGCCTTATGAATTCATACATGCAAAAGTTACTTTGATTTTAAACCTTACCAATTTTACCTGAACGTTTATAAACAGTACTGATATCTGACCTGGTTGTAAGTTCAATAAAAAATGTATGCTCAGTATGTGGAAGGCCAAAGAGAAATCTAGTATCTTTTATTCCCTCTGGTGACCTACACTAAATAGTGCATATTTACTTATTTACTTTGTAAATGAGGACACCCAGTGGCCACCAAGTGAAAATATTCTAAACAGTCTCTAACACTATGCAAATATATGTATCCGGTTATCACAACTGATTGATAGAGATCTCTGTAACATCTGTGAGCAAGCGGTTTAGCTTCCCTGAGTGAGGCAAGGGTGGTGGGAGTTTAGCCTGATCATTTTTATATCACATCTGAGACTGCTCGTCTCTTCTCAACCTGGGGTTTTAAGGTATGGCTCTGCTTTGAGCTCCACTGACCCCTCAGCCCGCAGGAGGACCTAATGAGCTGTCTTTTGGGAGAAATGGAATCCAGGAGAAGGGGACAGTAAGTCCTATGTCAGAAATCATAAATGACTGAGCACAGTTTGTGAGAAACTCAGTGAACACATAAAAAACCAGTTGCCTTAGACCTTAAATGTGTACTGAAAATAGAACTGTGGCTATTCCTTGATGAGAGGCAGTAGAGTAATAAAGGAGAGGGAGAAGAGCATTACTCGAACTTCAGAGACAGAAAGACCCCCTGGAACTACAACATGCAGTATCTCAGAGAAAAGGTGTAGCCTGAAGTTCTCATTGGTCAGCATGTTTGGGAAGTTCAATAGAGACTTGACCTAACAAATACTCAGTTAGGACCTATTCAATGTAAGAAATGTGTTAGACAGTGTGAGGGTCCAATAATTTGTAGTTGCAGCTGTAGTTATAACAAAGCAAAGTACTAGCCTTCAGGATGCTTGGAGTCTTCTTGTAGAAACAGACAAGCAGATGTGAAAAGAGACAATAGTCAATAATATACTAAATTATGTAGTACATGTGTAAGAAGTTCAGATTTATTCCACAACATTCAGCTGGAAGAAACATTTCCTTATTTCTAAAGCAAAGTAAACCAGAGGCTCCTGTCACTGAGATAGTAAGAAATTCCATGAAGTTTCAAGGCTCCACTCCCTTCCCCAGACTTGTGCAGAGACTTATGAAATCAAGGGAGAAGTCAGATCCTTAATCCACAGCTGTCTCTTGTCATCAACATTGCTTGTCTACCCAACAAAGACCCTGGTCCGTCTGACTGCCAGGCACTACTGCTATAAGTGGGTTTAAGATGCTCCTCACTGTCATCCTTGCCCCAGGTATATCACTGCTCTTGTCCAGGCAGTGCCTTTTTATGTCCATCCTCCAGGAAGTGAACTGAGAAATTACCCCAACTAGAGTTGTATGTAAGCAGAGACTTGAAACTTCATAGCGCCTTCCCTGTTTGAGAGGTAGTTTATTATTTTTCTCCCCTGACAGGCCACCTCAGTCTAATTCCAAAGCACCAGCGTCACCTTCCTCACCCCAGAAAGGGCCTAGCTTAATTCTCCTTAGAGGTCCTAGGTTCCAGAACAAAGCCCTCCATCTTGGGGCTTTGTCTTTAGGGGTTAACTTCTGATTTGGGCTGTGAAGCCACAACTTCCTAAGACAAGGGAGCCTAGAACTGTGTACAAGCTTAGCCTTTCTTAATTGCCTTACTGTTATCAAAGTTTTCTAATTCAGTAGGGAAAAAAAAAACAGAAACTAATGTTTCAATCTATTACCTCACCAATCAGTTGGAACTAAGGAAAGAGAACTTAAGATAGTCTTCGGCAATCAAAGAAGGGCTCCACAGAGAAGGAAGAACTTTGAATAGGGTTCTCGAATGGTCATAAGGTCTGGTAAGTAGAGAAAGCACAATATTTTAGAACTCAGGACAAATTCAGCATAAGAGAATTAAGAATAAATGCAATACATGCAAGAGATGGCAAAATGTCCAACTTCTTGGATTAGTTCAGAGATTTTATTGGGGGGAAATGGGAAAATAAGATCAAACCAATGAAGTAAGATGAGATTATTAAAATGTTATGGTTTAATATCTTTTCTCCTGTGATATGTAAATAGTACTTAAATATAAAAAGAACACATAAAATATGTAATAAAAATAAAATAAAAATGAAATGTCTTACTCCTTATTAGAATAATTACGATGTATGACTTCTACTTCATTTATTTACCAAATAACCAAGATTTTTAGTTCCAACCACACTTATCTAGGATCTTCTTCACCCTAGAAGACTTACATCTTATCCTTTCTTAAGGAAGTCCTGTGCCTGGTTTCATAATGGATCACCTTAGGTGGGCTGTTAAGACATAGTTTCAGCTACTTGTCTTAAACTAGCCCACATCAAATCACCTCTGTGCTTCTAACTTTACTAGTAATCCAGAAAGAAGTTACCTCTTCCTTGGCTTTTCCTTGTTTCTTTGAGATAGAAGGCTTTTATTTTTTCAATAAAACAATCAATCATGACTCAAGCCCATGCCCTTTTTAGAGAAATAGCATAGCCCCCTTGTACCAATACGTAGAACTGTGCTTGAAACCCAGTTGTCACATTTGAAGTAACTTATTTTTTTCCAAGAAGATATAAGCAAAGAAAACATTTGAGCATAAATCTGAAGATCTGCTTCAAAAGCAGTTTCAAAACAGTGCAGCAACAGAGGACCAAAGAAAGTTCTGTGGGTTGGGAAGTTCTATGATTATTTGAGTAAAAAACACCTTTTCTTTTAAATGACACTATGGAGTTCTGTTTTCTCACTCATTGAAATTCAGATAAAAGTTATCCCAAAGTCAAAAAATTAATTTCTTTCCAAACTATACTTTTACACCGGTTAATATTTTCCAAATGAATGTCATTTCTAGGAGTTATTCTGGATCTTTGAACTCACTCAAGTTAAAAATGTGTTTTTCCTTTAAAATAAGTACAGGATGATATAGAGATCAAAAGAAGAACAGATTAGTAAGTAAGAAGATGCTGGTTTCTATATAAACACTTTTAAAATTTATAATTTCTTTTCAAGCAGAAGAAAAGGACCAAACTTATTAACTGTACATTTGAATATAAAGATCCTTCTTTAAGGCCTATCCAAAGCCAAGTTCAAACTGCATACTTTAACTGTGTATGTAAGTAGATCCCTTTGTTCATTTTTGTATCCCCCCCACGGATGCAGCATCTCTGTGTTTTTGTTCCCCAGATTTAGTGAACAAAAGAAAAGGTTACAATAGGGCAGCAGCTAAATTTGTAAGGAAAGAGCTTTATAAAAAAAATCAAACTCCTAAAAGGTGTCTCAAAAGGTTTATGATATAAGAGGATTTAAAGGCATCAACCTCAGATTTCAATGACTTTCTCCTTAGTCCCAGCAGGTCCTGCCTTCTCAAGAAGAAGTCATTTTATTTCAGCGTCGGAATGAGGGCATAGGTGTCTTTCAGAATGTTGTCTAGAATTATAGCTGTCCGATGCCTTTGTTCCCAGAGTTAAAACTTAGCTTTCACAAGGTGTACCATAAGAGAATAAAGAAGGTGTTTGAAGATTCAGTGTTTTGTTCCACTGGAATCAGATGCTCAAAGTATAGAAATTCACAAAGTATGTAGCTTGATAATACCCCAAGCTGAAGTTTTAACTTATATTTAGAATTGGTTGCATAAAATTGATGTTCAATTACTTCTTGATTGTTTGATTATATCCTCACCTCATAACTAAAGGGATTTGAGTTGGTTTAAAAGAATACTCAATACATTAGTAAATATGTAGGAAAATATACTTACATATAACTATAAAAAAGAAATAACAGTTGACATAAAATAAGGAATTGACACTAGAATGAGTCCACAGGGTAAATTTGACTTAGAAAAGCATAACATGAGGTCCCATATAGTTCTGAAAATATGACCTAAATTTTGATTCTGAGCTCCAGGTATGATATTCACAGGGTCCACAAAGATAAACATAGAACCAGCCTTTCCTGGGCACTGAGGTCTGGGAGAAGTTGATTGATGAATGTACGTTTTAAATATCAAAGGTCCTTATGGATGAATGTCTTTCACTGTTTTTAGATTTTAGATCTTCTGTGGCCTTATGGGTCCATTTCCACAAGGGTTTTCTCAGTAAATATTTCACTCAAGAATTGGTGAATATTCAGGTGACCCCTAAAACAACTCCATCCATCAGTCAGTTGTATTTCCAATGTCAGATGCATAATCAGGCATTTCTCAGTCCCTTCTTGGAGGTAACAGCAGACTGAATGTGGAATCAGGCAAGCCTGGGCTGTCTGAGAGAGACTGTGAGAGTCTCCAGAGCCATGTAAAAAAGGCTTCCCTGGGACTTTTCCTTTGACCCCGGAAATCCCACTGACAATATCAGTCTCTTCCTATCCTTCAAACAAAGCATGAAGCTCTTGCTTTTTGGTAGAGTGAAGAGAGGGGAAGGACAGCAGGAAAGGAGGCTCAGCCCAGATTTGGGAATGGGCCATATGAGTTCCTAATTCACAGTTTTGCCCCCTTCTTCCCCGTGCTTGAAGCTTAGAAAAACTTAAAGGTGTAGCAGAAGGAAAAAAGGGAGGGAGGAAGAGAAGAAGGGAGAGAGGGAGGGAGGGAGGGAGGGGAGGGGAGGGGAGGGAAGAAGGAAGGGAGGGCAGGCGGGCGGGTGGACGGGCCAGGAAGAGAGAAAAAGAAAGAAAAGCTGCCTGCCTGTTTGAAGTACTACAGGACTTTCAGGTAAACTGTACCTTGTTGGTTAGATTGGAAGTACACATTAAGATTTTTTTTAAAGATGCATATTAAATTTGTATTTATTTTTTATTCAATTTATACCACATCTCGTTTTTAACAGTCAAAATACATTAAAGGATATTTCCCAGTTTTTCTATTCTATGCATTTGTGTTAACTGTCAAAGGGGTTCCACTCTGATGAAAACCTATAGTTGGCTTCACCAATTGTCAAACTATGTAATTCTGTTATATTCCTCCAGATCTCAGCTAGTGTTAGTACTTTATCATCTATATTTCTATTCTCTTTTTTTCCCTCCCTTTTCAATCCTATATTTATTTTGAAATTATTCACTTCGGAAAGGTAACTGCTGTCACTTTGGCTAAGACTGTGGAGTTGATCACATAAAATAGCATCCACTCAACTTAAATAAATGGGAAATATCAGCCTGCGGGGCCTGCTACATCAGATGCAGTTATGAAGGCAGTGTCCATTTCAGAGGCTCTGATTACTGAAAGTAGTTACGAGCAGCCTAAGGAGAGATATTTAATTCTCAATTCAGGGGTCTTAATTGGGGTGGGGGGCGGAGGACACAGACCTCTTTGAGGTTCTAATGAAAGACATTAACCTTATCCCTATGAAAGTAGAAACATGCCCATTCATGATAATATGGGGATATCCCTAAACCCCACACATACACTTCCTAAAGAAGTGTACACTTCCAATACTTAAATTGTGCTCCAGAATGAATGAAAATTCATTACATGTATGAATGAAAGTTCAAGGAATATGAAAGACCTATCCAACTATGGTACTGAGATCATAACTAGAATGATATTGTAAACGCTTAAAGCAAGTTAGTAATTTGACTATCTCTGTCCAGCTAAAATAATAAGCAGTAACTACAAAAGAATATACAGACTGTTCCCAACATTCATAGGTGGTATATTCCTAAAAATAGTTTGAAAGTCTAATTTCTGAAAGTTGAACAATTTTTTTATGCTTTATAAGAACAATTCTGTTACCGCAATGGTAAAAAAGAAAAGAAGAAAAAGAGAACATCCTCTAATGGTCCCTGTACCTCGAGCTTAGACAGTTGGGAAGGTTGAGGACAACTGTCACTGGGAAACAGACCAAAGCACCCCCTTAACACCCAGGAATGGGTGTGTAAGGCAGTGCAGCTCTCCTTCCCATATGCTGATGACCCTCCCACAGTCCACCTCCAGAGGCAATGACAGCTGGGATATGCTAGGTTTATGAAGCCAGCATTAAGAGAAAGAAAGTCTTGTTCTGCTCGCCACCTTCCACTCTTATAAGTGATCTCCCCAGTACTCCCAGCCACCCTCCAAATGATGTTGACAGGCCGGGTCCCATGACCCAGAGGCTATCCCCCAGGACCAGCCAAAGAGGGTTCCTGGCTGTGTGCAGGATAGAAAGCAAACATGAGCCAGCAGGAGGTGAAAGCAGAGTTTATTGAAGGTAGAAGGAGAGTGCAGGTGCAGACAGAGTGTCTGGGAGACTCAAAAAGGAAAGGAGGGAGTCTCATCTTCGCTTGGGGTCTGGGGATTTTTTATATTGATGATTGTGGTCTGGTGCACGTGTCCTCTCAGTCATCCAGGAACTGGTCAGAACAAGGACAGAGTCCAGGTGTCTATCATAAGTCACTTATTTCCTGAGTCAAGAGGGTTTGGCATCAAGATGTCTAGCGCCGGTGGTCTGGAATATGCACATGATGGCCTCACCTGGTCAGTCCTTAGATGTTATCTGCTGTGCTGGAAGACTCCAAAGAGATCATGAACTCCTTGTCCCTTACAAAGGAAGACATGCATTAAGACATGTGTAGGGCAGAGATGCAGGTCCTAGCAAAATAGAAGCAGGAAAGGGAACAAAAAGCAGGTTTTTATGGAGTCCTTCAATTTCCCTGTCTCACAAAGATTGTGAAGGTGCCCCTAAGATAGAAAGAAGGTGTCAAGCCATCTGCTTTGGATGGTGAAGGCCGGGAGCAAGCAACCTCCGTCCTCTTCAGGCTCAGCAGCTCCTCCCCACCCCAGCACATATGTGAAGTCTTGGCCCTGGCAGGGGCAATAGATATAAATTTGGGGAGGAAGGGACCTGAGTGGCCACATGCATCCCTGTTTCCTCAGGAGAAGAATGGGTCTTTCCTCTTATGACCAACTTCGTAAGTAGCACCAGCATACAGTAGCTTAGGGTCACCACTAATCACCTGATATATGAAAAAGAAATCTCAACACAGTAAAAGTATCAAGATGCAGTGTGGCAAAGAGTGTGATATAAAAGCCTGGGTTGTGGAGGTCTGGCCACCCTAGCCCTATTTTGTGAGCTGACCCACTTACCTCATGTGAGCCTGCTGGCCCAGATTGAAAGCTCAAGGGCTTTTCGGCCCTGCCATTTGACTTAGACGTGTTGACTTGACCGAAATTCACATTAGTTTTAATTTGAGACCTGGTGTTCCCTCCCAAATCACAGAGACTTCAAATTCCCATATCCCTCCATAGCACCTCACCCTTGCACTGGTCTGATTTTATATATCCAGGGCTGAGAAAGGACTGGATTTCACACCTAATTAAGGGAGATTGTATTGCCTGCTGTTTCCTTTCTTGTTCATTTTCCCTTGTGCACAAGCAGCTTTTTATTCTCATGCTAAGCCCTGTCCCTGAACACCCGCAGTTTAAGAGACAGGCAGGAGCCGGGTTCCTACAAGGCAGAGCCAGGCCATCCAACACCTCTTTCACCACAAGCTGATTTCGCCTTCGGTGCTCACCCTGCGTCAGCCCCATCTGTATTGTGCTCGCTCACAGAACACAGTCATTCAGAATACATGACCACTTTCCATGGTAGGATGCCTTGTGTGTTTCTAGTGAATGCCATCTCAGGCTGACTCTATATTTTTACTCTAGTGGAAAGGAAGTCGGTTATTATTTTTAAACACACAGAGAACCATTTTATCAACTTTTCATTTTACCCCCTCAGTTCTATGTTCACACCATCGTGGCGTATTTTTTGGGTGAGGTGGCGTCCCCAAATATACATAATCTTTGTAAAGTTGTATGGTTTTGTAGAGTTGAGAGGGTGGTTGGTGTGTTGTGTGTTTTTTTTTTTTTTGAATAGCCCAAATGCCTATTCAATGCCAATCCAGGAAAGAATGGAGTTAGCATTTTCACACCATTCCTTCCTATACAGTCCCTGAATAACCATCTAATCAAGATTTGTTTTCAATGGGGAACAAATCTTCTACAGTAGACTATTTCAGATTTATTCCATTGGAATCTATACATTAATGCCCATTGGATGAAAGGACCTGCTTCACAAAAGCCTGGACATTGCCTTGCTGTGGCAGAAACTTTTTTCCCACTGTATTAGTGTTAAATATAAAAGAAAGCCTGGGAAAAAATTGCTTCAGCATTGTGTGCAGGAGGAACCAGGCGCGCTTGAATGGAGAGGCAGGGACCCCCATAGCATCTGTACCCGTATCAGCAAAGCCCATTCAGCCTTTCATGGCTGCTTACTGTAGTGTGGGACCATTGCACTCAGGGAGATGTTTAAAAATTGTGTCTATAAAAAGCCAAGTAGGCTTGTCGGATCAGGTCGTACATGTGTGCAGGTTGGAGTTTGCCTCTGTGGTCTTTAACAAAGTTGGTGACATTACTGCAGTAACCATAATTCAGATTATTTAACGATTTTATTGTGATTATCTCCATAGGGTTACCTGATTGTTTAGATAGACAACCAGTTCAGCCAAGCAGTGTGAATTTTTTTCATGAGCTTGTAAGTGTGTGTGTGTGTGTGTGTGTGTGTGTGTGTGTGTGTGTGAGTGTGTGAATGTGTGCAGTATGATGACAGCTTTTGGTGTCGGTCTTTCCCTCTGTAAAGCAACTTTCATCATCACTTTCAGTGTTTTTATCTTTTCTCCTATGTCCTGAGAATTAGGGTGGCATTAGATCTTTAGGCAATCCAATTTTCATTCTTCAGCAATCCAGTGGTATGCAGTGAGAAAAACATCAAGGGGTGTGGGTTCTAATCCTAACCTTGCCTCTTACTAGCTGTGTAGATCCTAGGCTGTTATTAAAACACTTTGATAGCCTCACTTTTTTCTGCATGAAATAATAGTAATAGGACTTGACCTAAAAACATATAGGACAGTTTTAAGAAAAGACTAAAATACTGTACATGAGAAAGTTTTGTACACTGTGAAATGCTACATGGATATTAATTGTTATGATACTGGTGGTAGAGTTTCTTCCCAGAATTAATCAGAAAGAAGACACTTCTTTATCATAAATGGCAAATCTAGTGATATCTCTGTGACTGGTGCTATGAGTGAATGTGTGTTTAAAGAATGTTTTCACCTGTGTGGAAAAAAGCTATTTAATAAATCCATCCTACTCAGAGATGGTGATTTTATCAGAGACTCACCTGGTTTTTGTGCTCATTGTTTTAGTTAAATAAAAAAAAGACCTTAGTGATAGTAAAATTCCATGTAGAAAATTCTACATTTTGGGGTTACCTGAGTGGCTCAGTTGGTTGAGCCTCCAACTTGGGCTCAGACCATGATTTCGTGGGTCTCGCTGCTGTCAGCACAGAGCCTGCGTTAGATCCTCTATCCCCCTCTGTCTGCTCCTCCCCTCTACTCTCTCTCAGAAATAAACATTTAAAAAACATGTTAAAACAAAGAAAAGATTTTACTACATTTTAGTGTGAGGACAGGTGTTTTATCTCTTGCATTGTTCCATTTTTAAACTTAAAAAAAGATGTTTTTAAGTTAGATTACTATGTTAGAAACTATGTTGAAGTCCCAAGGCCTAGAAACATGAACACCACGCTAATTTATGGATAGGTATAGAAGTAATTGGAGGACATACCAGACAAGCCTTTTCATACGGCTTTACCGCGGACCCATGGACACCTAAGGGCCAGACTTCATTTGGGGCAAAGCATGCCAATGCAGTAAAGCAGGTAAGAGTGTGAATTCTAGGGCCAGACCGCCTAGGTTAAAATGCCAGCTCTGTCACCAATTGCCTAAGTGGCCTTCAGCGACTTTCTTGATTTTTCTGGACTCAGTTTTCCCATTTGAAAAACGGGGATAATAATACTATCTGCGTGATAGGGGGTGCTGTGATGTTTCAGTGAAATGATATGGCAATACATGATAAGCTTTTAAAAAAGAAATGTCTGCTCTTGTTGTTATCATGCTCCATGTGCATGGAGGACTCAGCAAGGTCTTACAATCTGGTCTTCTGACTGATTTCCTGAACATTGCTTCCTGGGTTATTGGGGCCTTCCCCTGGGACTATATTTTGTATTAGCACAGTTATAGAGGATTCAACATAATTCTTGAATGTGACAAAGATTATTTGTTTTACAACAGTGCAAAAACTAGAAACTGTAGCCCAATGCAATATTTTAGGCACATACGAGACCAAATGGAAGTTATAACAAGAAGGAATTCTCTTACGTAAAAACCAGTGCAAATCATATCACTGGAAAGTGAACATAGAGCTTCTAGGCATTTATTACGTTAACTGGTTATATGTGAGGCCAACGAAATGTGAAAATGGGAACAAAGGAAATAAATGAGTATATAAAAGGATGCAGTCACACCAACTGAGCTCAAACAGCATGAGGAGATTGAGTGAAGCGAGGTAGAGCTGGTTGAGCTCAGACTTTCCTGAATGGGTCCTCTCTCCTAAGGCAGAGGAGAAAGTACCAAAGGAGGTAGGCACTCCTCCCATCTGCAAGCCATTATTTCTGGGGGTTACTTCTCACAAGACACAGGGATTTGGGTCACAGGCCAACAATGTGTACTTAACTGATGGTGAAAGCCTACTCACCTAGCCTCTCAAGCTGATTGTTCAGTTGTGAAGGCAAGAATGGGGAAGAGAAATGTAGGATGGTTCAGAGAGGGATTCTTTAGAGTCATTTGAGAAGTGACGTAGAAAAATAGGAAAGCCCTAAGACTTAGTGTTAACAACCATCCATTTTATTTCTCAATCTATGATCCAAATGTTACCAACAGTATCCCTTGTCTCCAGAGCGTGGGGAATAACCAATGGGTCAGGCTAGCCACAGCCTCCCCATAGTTCACTGTTGCCTTCCCACAGGGAGCTGTAACAAGTGCATAGAGTACTCTATTGCTTTGGGTGATCATACATCCCATTCCTGCTTTACTCCTGCCGTCCTCACCTAATTACTAACAGTGCTTCCTTGCACTCTCAGAAGTGCCCAGTTTGAACACTAAATATGAGCACCTACTATACTACAGTCTCCCAGGTCACTGCTGCCATCTCTGACCTTTTTAACATTCCTTCTTCATTAAGCTTCAGGAAATTCAGAAAACCATCCATATCACATATGACTGAGTTAGAAAGTTCTCAAGCAGGTTGTCGGAGATGACAAGAAGAATGTGTATGTAAAGAAAACAGTGATTGAGCGCCCTTTTAGCCAGCAAATTGCATTCCATAACCTGTCCCTCAACTGGAAAACATGGCAGCAGCTTCTTGGTGGATATCTTAGTCTGGATTTAATTTTCCAAGAGTTTTTGCACACATGGTGTCGATTCAGAAGTATACATATACATGAATAGGAAGAGAGTTTATTTTTTTGACAATGATTATTGTTTCTGTCTATGAATAAAATCAAGAACTTTGATAAACTGGGAAAAATGTCAGGTTTCCCGAAGGACCTCGTCTTAGACCTGTCCAAAGTGGAGGTAGAGAGTTCCATGAGAACCAATCTTCCATTTGTTCTCAGGTCTTATTTGCTGAAGTTGTAGGAAGAGCCGGCAAATGGCCCATCTGTTTATTTGGCTGCGCTACTTCAACTGACAGCCCTCACTGAAGCTCTAGGGCATTAATAGGGATTCAATACCCAAAATAGCTGGGGTATTGTGGGGGCCAAATTAAAGAAAGGCATTGTTCTATAGGCCATCATGCCTCAGTCTGACCCCTGTGCAAAGCATGTCCAACTCGCCACAGAGCCCGCTTGCATCTGGAGGTGGGGGGTGGGGTTGCTTCCAGGAGTCATGGGCATTACCCACCTGAGACCTGGGTGTTAGGAATGCAGTCAGTTAGCCCTGACCCACACGCCCTGTCTTGTGTCTATCTTGCCACCCACCGTGCAGGTGACATCAGTTGCAAGGGGATGACCGAGCGCATTCACAGCATCAACCTTCACAACTTCAGCAATTCCGTGCTCGAGACCCTCAACGAGCAGCGCAACCGTGGCCACTTCTGTGACGTGACGGTGCGCATCCACGGGAGCATGCTGCGCGCACACCGCTGCGTGCTGGCAGCCGGCAGCCCCTTCTTCCAGGACAAGCTGCTGCTAGGCTACAGCGACATCGAGATCCCGTCCGTGGTGTCGGTGCAGTCGGTGCAAAAGCTCATTGACTTCATGTACAGCGGCGTGCTGCGCGTCTCGCAGTCGGAAGCCCTGCAGATCCTCACGGCCGCCAGCATACTGCAGATCAAAACAGTCATCGATGAGTGCACGCGCATTGTGTCACAGAACGTGGGCGATGTGTTCCCGGGGATCCAGGATTCGGGCCAGGACACTCCACGGGGCACTCCCGAGTCAGGCACGTCGGGCCAGAGCAGTGACACTGAGTCAGGCTACCTGCAGAGCCACCCGCAGCACAGCGTGGACAGGATCTACTCGGCGCTCTATGCGTGCTCCATGCAGAACGGCAGCGGTGAGCGCTCCTTCTACAGCGGTGCGGTGGTCAGCCACCATGAGACTGCGCTCGGCCTGCCCCGTGACCACCACATGGAAGACCCCAGCTGGATCACGCGCATCCATGAGCGCTCACAGCAGATGGAGCGCTACCTGTCCACCACCCCCGAGACCACGCACTGCCGCAAGCAGCCCCGGCCGGTGCGCATCCAGACCCTGGTGGGCAACATCCACATTAAACAGGAAATGGAGGACGATTACGACTACTATGGGCAGCAAAGGGTGCAGATCCTGGAGCGCAACGAATCTGAGGAGTGCACGGAAGACACCGACCAAGCAGAGGGCACTGAGAGTGAGCCCAAGGGCGAGAGCTTCGACTCGGGCGTCAGTTCCTCCATAGGCACCGAGCCTGACTCGGTGGAGCAGCAGTTCGGGCCCGGAGCAGCGCGGGATGGCCAGGCCGAACCTGCCCAAGCCGAGCAGGCCACGGAAGCTCCTGCCGAGGGCGGCCCACAGCCACACCAGCTAGAAACAGGTGCCTCCTCCCCGGAGAGAACCAACGAGGTGGAGATGGACAACACGGTCATCACTGTCAGCAACAGCTCAGACAAGAGCGTCCTGCAGCAGCCTTCGGTCAACACGTCCATTGGGCAGCCATTGCCAAGTACCCAGCTCTACTTACGCCAGACAGAAACCCTCACCAGCAACTTGAGAATGCCTCTGACCTTGACCAGCAACACACAGGTCATTGGCACAGCCGGCAACACCTACCTGCCGGCCCTCTTCACTACCCAGCCCGCGGGCAGTGGCCCCAAGCCTTTCCTCTTCAGCCTGCCACAGCCCCTGGCAGGCCAGCAGACCCAGTTTGTGACAGTGTCCCAGCCTGGCCTGTCGACCTTTACTGCACAGCTGCCAGCGCCACAGCCCCTGGCCCCATCTGCAGGCCACAGCACAGCCAGTGGGCAGGGCGAAAAAAAGCCTTATGAGTGCACTCTCTGCAACAAGACTTTCACCGCCAAACAGAACTACGTCAAGCACATGTTCGTACACACAGGTGAGTGTAGACCCTCCCGGGGGCCTGGAACTGGGATGTGGGTGTGAGGGGGGCTGTAGGAAGGAAGGGGCAGGACAACAAGTGGAAAGGAAGGCTTGGAGTCATCTTTCAGATTTGAAGGAGACCTCACTATCAGCCATCTTCTAGAAGCCCCAAGGGTGCCCCTATCATGGGAATGAAGCATCATGCCACCAAAATACAAAAATCATAGAAACACTTTATACAGAAGGACAAATAGGGAAAAGTCTGACAGAATTTTCAGGCACAATATCCTTTAAATACATTGAACTTGTAATATATTCTTTGATCCCAGGCATTTCAAACTGGAAAAGTCTGGAAATTATATACTCCATTTTACCAAAGTCATATAGGCAGAATAGGAATGAAAGATTTAGTCTGTAGTAAGTTCTGTATGAACCATCAGCTTGAAGAGGCCACAACAAGGCTGATGCAAGGTTATGCTGCTGCCTTTGTGGTCCCTGAAACAAAGAGAAGTGATAGACTCACTCTATTTTCTACTGCTTATTCTCTATTTTCAACACCTAGAGACCACAGTTTAGGCTGGGCACTACCTTATAAAAGGACAATAAACTGATTGGGGGCATATTCAGAGGAGTATAATTAGGGTGGTGATGAAGGAAGTCAAAGCCATGGCATATCATAGATGAAGGTCCTAGGGATGTTCAACCTGCAGAAAAGAAGACTCCAGGCATCATAGAGGCCACATCCAAGAATTTGAGCTTCAGGGGCAGCATAATGTAGTAGTTAAGCTAGAACTCTGGACCCACCTTGCCTGGGTTTGAAATTAGACTTAGGCACTACTGAACTTTGTCACTCTGGGAAAATTACTTAATCTTCCCATACTTGTTTCCTTGTCTATATAAAAAGGATAATAGTAATACATCTTTCTTATAGCATTGTTTTCAGGATTAAATGAATTAATACATGAATCTCTTAAAACAATTCCTGGCACATAATCAGCACTCTATAAATGGTAGCTAATATTAGCATTGCTAGCTATATTTAAATGGTTGGGAGGAAATAGACATTAAGCTTATTCTGTTTGACTCCAAAAGGTAGAACTGGACCAATGATTGGAAGCTATAACGGAGATTCTTTCAACGAAATAAAAGAAAAGAGTTGTTAGTGGTCTGAGCTGCTCTAAGATGGGATAGACAGCCTCTAAAGGGACTGAGTTTCTATAATTAGAGATGTTCAAGGAAAGGGTATCATTTCATAGGGATGTTGTAGAGGGGATTCCATCATTAGGTGAGTAGTTGGGTGAGATGGTGTTTCATCCCTGGATTCTGTGATTCTAAGATCTCCTGCCCTCCCAGCCAGTGCCCTTTTCCAGCTCCGTAACAGGACAGACACAGAAGTGAGAATTCCACAGATGCTCTTACATATAAGTAACCACATATGTGATATGATGTCACATAGATTCTCTTGTTCCTGAAAATACCCACCCCAATGATGATCACCATATTTGAAATTCCTATCACAAGAGTCACTCTGCTGGCATACCTCTGGTTATAGAACACCCCTGTTTAAAAAAAAATGCCAGAAAAAGTTATATACTAGAACTATAATGTATGAAAATACATTAGTTACTCAAAGCAACGCTGTTTCTCAGATAAGCTAGCAGGCATCTAGGGGATAGGACATAAGGCAAACAAAGTTAAGTTAGAAAGTGGAAGTGAAGGAGGCAAACACTGAGATAAGGTACCCAACATGGAATTGAACAACTAAAACCAAATGTTACTTACAATGAACTTTCCCTTCTTCACAGTCAGCTTAAGGTAAGACATTATGAAAATCTATGCATATGCCTTTATGTGACTCAGTTATTTCTTAAGATGACAGTATTCATACCTCCAAATAAACATAGTAACTCACTACGGAATTTAGCAGGAAATCAGGTAGATAGGTCACTATGTTCATTTGGGACAAATGTGAATTCACTAATAACCTGAGATGAATCAGGGGTAATTTTCCATGTGGTATGGGTATCACTATTATTTGGTAAATTGATCAAACAGTAATATTTTTATTCATGTGGCACTTCATGGTTTACAAAGTGTTCTCAAAAATGTTTTCCCTTTCTTTTCCTGAATAGTTAAACCATCAAATTAAAGATTAAGGAGAAAAAAGAGACCATTTGCGGGATTGTCTCCATAGCCAAAGTTTACTTTGCTTGTCTTGGATCCATAAACATTTCTATTGCCAACCCCCC
Organism: Proteles cristata cristata; assembly: GCA_017311185.1. NCBI lineage: Eukaryota > Metazoa > Chordata > Mammalia > Carnivora > Hyaenidae > Proteles > Proteles cristata. Next base: position 80,672 of record JAESUZ010002768.1, on the reverse strand, counting down.
TTTGTGTGTCTCTTCCAGTAGACCCAGTGGATATAAAATTCACAAATTCTATTTTATTAGATCACATATTAAATAAGACTTTGAATTCGTAACATAAAATTTTCATTGCAGTATCAAAAATTGTTTTTTTGCTATATAAACATATTTATCCAATGGATTTACTAAAGGATTCTGTGGTTAACCCAAATAACTAGATTTGCCCACGAGAAAACCAGCAATGGGTTTGTATATGTAGCCACCATATATACAAAAGCTATAAGTACAGTTATTTCATAAATCTAAATCTAAATTATGCTCAGACTGTAGCCTTCAGATAATCTACTAAACTATGAAGGTTCTCTGTAACTTAGGAAGGTTTTGTGTTGGTGTGTATAACGTGGCTACATCTGAGAACAATTAATACACAGATATCACTTGAGCACCTCGTTCAAAAGAACCAAAACTCTTCCCATTCACCCTGAATTATTTGGCAGTGGCAGTTTGGAAGGGCCATCTGTCTATCAAGACTCTTGTCTAACTGAAGGAATCCATAACCTAACAAAGTTAAAGAACAATTGGTCTAGATTTTTTCAAAAGGAAAGACAGCCTGAACATATGGAAGTAATTCAGGACTGGATTCACTGCACCCTCCATTTCAAAACAAAGTTCTCTCCAGTTTCTTGGGAAAACATCAAAATATGGGGCCTCCCAGCTTCACAGGAGCCCAGTGGAAATGACAAAATTCCAGAGCAAAAAGCCTAAATGTTGGTCTGAAAAGAATCCAGAAAGTACTAGGGATACTTGAAAAAGTATGGATGATTTCAGTATTCTTACCTATAATCTAATCTAAAAGAATCTTAACTAAGAAAGAGTAGCTTGATAGAATTAAAAGGAAAGATATTTGAGTTCTCTGCCTCACAGCTATTATGCAGGGTACCTGGCTTTGCATTTCAGTTACTCAAAGGTTTAACATCAATAGTACTTACTTTGGACAACTGCAGAAAATCTATTCTGACATCAGGATTCCAAACAAAATGCGGTGGGGCTATGTGTTAATGACCCACATACTCATTGAAGGGAAGTATTTAAAACAAATAAGTCCGTTCATTGCAGTGACTTTGAAGCTAAGCTCTGCCTTAGGGAACCAGGAAGCCCTGGCTGTAAAACATATTCCATAATGGTTACAACACTAAAACTTAGAGTGGGGACATAAGTGAAAGACAGTTATCCTAGAATTATATTAGTTGGGCTCAGTTTTGGTTCCTTTAATTGTCTCTGTGGCCGTAAGCAAGTCACTTAATTTTATAGCCCTCAGATTCTTTGAGTTTATAATGGAAATAATAATTTTCTTATCTGTTGAATAGCTGTAAAAGTAAGGTACATTTAAGAGCTCGTCATAAACAGGAAAGTACTAGTTAATGTTCAAAAAAAATCATCATCATTATTACTTTAGCCCCCTCCATCGAAGAGACACTGAGCTGCTTAGCTCTGCCTCACATATCTGAATAACAAGCACTTGACAGGTTTCCATCCTCTATGGAATTCAAATGCTGAAGCAATGTGGTGTTCCTTGGATTTCCCCTGAACCTCCTACATAACATCAGCATTTTTTTCCCTTCCTTAATGATTTTTTTAAGAGTAAAAGAAAACCCTTCACCTAACCACTCTGTCCACTCCCAAACCACATGGTTCTTCATTTCTCCTCGGAGTTTCTCAAGTTCACTTTACTACAGCTTCATAAAAGTTGTGAGAGAGGAGACCAAGAGTTAAGGACATATTTGAAAATCAGAGAGTGAGAGAAAACAAACTGATAACACAGACCATCCTGTCATGGAGCAAAGCAGGGCTCTTCTATGTCCCATCCCCTCAAGAGACAAAACAAAAGTATAGATAAACCACATCTTTTTGATCCATTAGTCCATTGATGGACATTTAGGCTCTTTCCTACATGCCAATGAGAAGGAATGAAATCTGGCCATGTGTAGCAACATGGATGGACCTTGAGGGTGTTATGCTGAGCGAAATAAGTCAGGCAGAAAAGGACAAATATCATATGTTTACACGTATAGGAGGATGAGGAGGAACTTAACCAAGGACCAAGGGGGAGAAGAAGGGGAGAAATGGTGGGGGAAAGGGAGAGAGGCAAACCATGAGAGACTCTTGAATGCTGAGAACAAACTGAGGACTGATGGGTGAGAGGGGGGAAGGGGGGAGATGGGCATGGAGGAGGGCACTTGTGGGGATGAGCACTGGGTGATATATGGAAACCAACTTGACAATAAGCTATTTAAAAAAAAGAGAGACAAAACAAAAGACAAAAAAAAAAATAGAAATGAAGGACAGAGGACATAGAAGGACAAGCTTTGGTGGCAGTGTGGATATGGAAAGCAGGCAATAGGGAAAATGCAAAGATAACCCAGTAGCAGTGGTTCTCACAATGTGCTCCCCGTAGCAGCAGCACACATAGTGTCAGGCCCATCCAGACCTGAATCAGAAATGCCCAGAATCAGAAACAGTCTGTGTTTCAGTGAGCCCTGAGTCACATTAGGCTAGGAATCATTTCTCTAGAAGGCTGGGTGATGATGAGGTTGGCATCAGGTTGCTTTTGTTACATAACATTGTCCTCTAAAATTCCACTCATAAGAATCTATGCATTTGCAAAAAGAAAACCAGTTGAAAATAATAGCTTGATTTTTATAGTGGATAAATTATATTATGGGGGCAAATATCTCATGTATGAAAGGTGAGCTAAGCCTCTCAAACTGCACAAGGACCATGGCAGATGTACACCTTCTGGCACTTAAAATACTAACTTCTATTATCATTATGGGGTTGTCTCTGCTCCTTCTATTATAATGTGAACTTTGTGAGCCAGAAATGGTTGATAGGTAAGAAGGTAGGTAGATACGTACATAGATAGATAAAGACATTTATATATCTTATATATACTTCAATATGTATCTAGCATAATACCTTACATGTAATAAATATTCAATAAATATTTGATCAGTGAATGAATCAAATCATCAGGATGGCATTGGAGGTATTTATTTACCAGCAGGTATAGACTTGCCAAATTTAGCAAACACAAATACATAATGTCCAGTTAAATTTGAATTTTGGACAAACAACAGGTGTATTTTTAGCATAAGTATGTCCCATGCAGTATTTGTGACATACTTAGAGTAAAATATTATTCATTTCTTTTCTGAAAATCAGATTTAACTGTGTGTCATGTATTTTATCTCACAATACTATCCAGGTGGAAATTTCTTTTAAGACCCAATCTTAGGACTCTTTGCTTTAAATTCTATATATGAATACAGGCTAGCATATGTAGCAGCTTAACAAATACTTTTTGAGTGAGTAAGTGAATGAATGTTCAGAAATGCGGGCATGCTTTCCCAGAGAATTTAATTCAAGGGACTTATACATAAATGCATTATTTTCTAGCAAGACTTAAATTTCTTTTTCTTTCCTTCTTTTTCTTTTTTTATTTTCTGGAGAATTTATTGTATCTGCATTTTTACTTGTGTTTTCTTCACTAACAAATGGTAGATGATCGGGCTTTTTTCTGAATCATAAACAGCCCATTTATTGGTGATCGTTTTTAGTCCATTAGTGTCCCCTGCATATAAGGTAATTTTGTTTGTTACTTTGAGAAGCTCAGCTATTTCTGACATGAGTTTGATGTAAATTGATATAGGAATTTAGTAACATAACATGTCAGAAATAGTGTAAAAATACAGAGATCAAGGTAGTAATATGATAATCCTCACACAGAATTTGGGCTATTAATTATATCAAGACAGTAGAGTAATGAATAAGTATAAGATTTGAAGTAAGAAAGCCTTGGTTTTACCACTCTCTGAGTGACCTTATAGAAGTTCTACAATCAATCAGAGCCTTAGGGTTTTTTGCCACACAATATATGGATCTTAATAATACTTTCTTTACATGGTTGCTCTAAGAATCATATAATTTCTGTGAAAGCACTTAATCATAAATACTGTAAAATTACCAAAGCCATTTAAGAACATAAGTTAGGGGCAACTGGGTGGCTTAGTCAGTTAAGCATCCAACTCTTGATTTCGGCTCAAGTCATGATCTCATGGTTTGTGAGTTCAAGCCCCAAATTGGGCTACGTGCTGACAGTACGGAACATGGTTGGTATTCTCTCTTTCTCTCTCTTTCTCTGCCTCTCCCCCACTCATTTTCTGTCTGTCTGTCTGTCTCTCTCTCTCTCTCAAAATAAATAAACTTAAAAAAAAGAACATGTATGTTAAAGTAATAGCATACACTTCACAGCATAATCCAGAGGGCAGGATATTGTTAATAGGAGAAAAATGTGATAATCTGGCGAGGCTGAAATCCATCTTCTCATCTGGTACTGACTTGTCAGATGACCCTCAGGACATTACCTCTCTAATGGAAATACCATCTTCTGGGGATGTTAGTGTCTATCCACTCATAAAGTTGTAAGAAAAGTTAAATAACATGGATGAAGTTCCTCGAGATCTTCAAAATTCTGCCTAACACCAAAATGTTACTTGTCTCTGAAGCCACAGATGTTCTCTGAATGCAACGCGTCCCCACTAGATAGTCTCCCCCTCCCAGTCCGCCTCACAGTCCATGCCAGTACCAGGATCGCACTCTCAGAACTGGGGAAAAAGGCTGGCAGGCAGTCACACCAACCGTATCTCAGGTGTGTAGGCCTCCCTTCCGCTGGACCTCTCTGGTGGAGAGCAGACTCCCCAGCCAGTGAGAGCTCCGTGTAACTGTCTGAGCATGTCCATTCTTGTTGCTGAACCATTCCCCCTTTCTGTTTCGACCTTGATGTTCTGTATTCCAGGACTCCTTGTCAGTGACCACCTTCCCTGACCCACACTCTCCTTTTCCTTCCTTGCTATCTGCCATCGCACCAAGCTCCCAGTTTTGGTTTCTCTGGCCCCTCACCATACTCACCTAAAGAGGCGGGTGTTGTATTAGAGTAGATTACAGAAAGGCCAAGAGAATGGTAGAGACAGGTGGGAACAATGCCTCTGAAAACATCATGGTGGTAGCATTCACAGTACTTTCTGCAAGCCAGCAGAAGCCTAGTTAGAATGAGGAAGAATCAGCAGAATGAATGGGTTCTTGCTGAGCCCCCAATACAGAAGTCACTAGTCAGAATTGAGGTGTCTCACCCCAGTAGAATATCTTTTACTTAAACTTGGGGCAGACCCTCTGTATCTACTAACCTAACAATATCTCTCTTCCTTTCTTTTTTCCTCACTTGTGATTCATGATACAGCATCAATTTTGGTCCATGAAAAGGTGTTGAAAAGAGGCCCTTTAAAGAACAGACATTGGGGCGCGTGGGTGGCTCAGTCGGTTAAGCGTCCGACTTCAGCTCATATCATGATCTCATGGTCCCTAGGTTCGAGTCCTACATCGGGCTCTGTGCTGCCAGCTCAGAGCCTGGAGCCTGTTTCAGATTCTGTGTCTCCCTCTCTCTCTGCCCCTCCCCAGCTCGTGCTCTGTCTCTCTCTGTCTCAAAATAAAATGTCTGGTTTTTTCTTAACATTTATCAAAAACTGGAAAAAAGTATATACGTTCACCACTCCCCCCACACTGTTGAAATTGTAAAGGACACTGGAAACCCCTTTGGTTCCTCCACTTGGGTGTAGTTTCTTGGCCTCCAAAACTCAGTTGTCACTTGCTCAGAACCCCTCCATCAGCGCTATCTGCTGACATTTTATTCATGATACCACTTCTTTCATTAGCATATGTAACTGAGAGCAGACTATACCCTTAACTCTGAATTACATAGCTGCAATATAATCACTTGCTTTATTGATTATCTGAAAAAAAAAATTTTTATCCTGAGTTGGCTTTCCCATGCAATGCAAATTATTTTTCAGTTGGTTTCATTTATCATCAGCTCCTTTCTACTGAAAAGAACAGTTGATTTTTTTTCTTAAAATGATCACATACTCTGTGCTAAGTGCTTTATATCTTTAGTTTTCAAAATACCTTCACAAGACAGGTGCTTATTGTATTACTCTCAAGTTGCAGATAAGGAAACTGAGGCTTATAGAGGTTAAGTAACATACCCAAGTCACTCAGCCAAGGAAATGGAATTCATATCTGACTCCCACATCTGTATAGCCCAAAATGGACCATTGTAAAGTGAAGGGGCTTATATGAGCTTCTCCCTTATGTTATAATTCTAGTGTCTGCTTTGGACGTTGTGTCACAATGATTGGACTTGCCATTCCTGGCTATAGTCTCAGTTCTGAAAAGCCATCCACTTCCATTCATCTTAACTCTTCATTTCTCCACACTGAAAGTAACAATTAACAGACCACATCCATTTCATGTATAATGTTGAAAGCCCTTTCGGGATGCCTGTATGCAACAGACAGGAAAATAACAAGGAAGAAAAATATTAGCATTTCTGAGTGATCATGTTTCAAATCCACACATATATAAATGAAAGTTCTGGACACCTGATTAATCTGAAAATATGCCCAGTTTAGTATGACAGTTCTTGAAGTACCTACGCTCTACCAACACAGCACCTTAATAATTATAGAGAGCGCTTTCCTTTAAGGAGCTCCCAAGTGCTTTATAAACATTTTTCCTCATTAACTATCATACCATTTTCTGTGGCAAGGAAGGGAACAGGGTACTTTGTCCTATTTAAAATGTGGGACTGCTGATGCGGTGAGTGATTGAAGCAGGTTGCCCTCGGGTCATGTGCTGACAAGGCCTGGACTAGAGTCCTCAGGGGTTGTGGGTCAGGTTGGCAGAAGGCCACTAAATCTGCTAAGGGCCATGGCAAGTGCTTGGTCCAGCTCCTCGCCTTCAGAAGGGGAAACCAACCCAGGGAGACTTAGAAAGCCCAGGGTCACACAGATAATTAACAGCTGAACCAATACTAGACGCATACAAACAACATACAGATGTGTGCTATGGAGGGAAAGATAACAACTGTGAAGAATCAATTTATAGTCAAATTAGAAGGTTGTGAAAGCAAAAAGCCTTCATGAGTGACCTTGCCTAGAGGAAAAACACACAGTGTAAGAAGGTGAAAGTTTCAAACAACAAGAGCATTTTAACATAAAGTTTCAACTTCCTAGCAGCCACAATAGCATCTGGAACTTAAGAAGGCAAGCTTCCCATTAAAGGTGACAGGTGGATATGTTGTAAAAGATAGTTGGCCAGCCTATCGTAGCCTCTAGAAAGTGTACTCAAAGCACAAGGATGGCAAAGACCAGCTTGAGTTCAAGCATGTTTACAGCTGACAGAAATGTTCCAACTAAAAATAACATGCACGGCTGTCTCTCTTTGGGAATCTCTCATTTCAAAAGAATGTACCTACATAAACACCATGCACAGACTGAACTCTTTTTCAGGAATGAGGCTTCCCTAACGTCCCCCATTTGTCCAGAAGTGAACTTCTTCTCTTCTAACCCTGTGACCCTATGGACCTATCTTGTCCCATCAGTGAGAATGTAGGGAAAGAAATCAGAGAAGAGTCGAGAGGAGAGGGAGCTAGGCCAAGATATTTGTGGATAACTAAGGAAAAAAGTGTTCAAAGACCAATGACATTGTTAAGAAATTTGTGGAGTGATTCCTGAGCGAAACAGCCATTTCTCACTTATCCTGTGCTTCAAAAGATATCCTTTTACATTTAAAAAGCACAATGAGAAAAGGTTTCTGATGAGATCATGTTTTGTAAAACAGATCATGAACATAAAGCACTAACACTGAGCCTGACATATTAAGCACTCAATACATGGTGATTGTTTCCATTGCCATTATTACTGTGACACCCCAAACCTCTTCTGTTTCATAATGGAAAAAACAGAAACACAGTCAAGGCACATATTTTAATTGGAAGTTAACTCAATTTTAAGAAATAGATTTTCTACCCTGATATATAATCCAGATGTTGAACAGTTACCCTAGAGAATTTCAAAGGCTTGGGGCCTTGGGCTGGGTTATGGAAGAGTACATAGAAGGACTTTTTTTCTCTGAGGTGGGTGCCTCCATTAGGCAATCCGTAATGAGGTGGGGCAGACAGAAACTCCCTAATGCATTTCATCTCACCTGTCAAGAGCAGAGCTGAGAGCAAACAGCACCAACAAAAACAAAGTTCTGTTTATCCAAAGAGATGTCACAGGCCCACGGACATTGCTTATTACATTTAGTAACAGTATTTTTACTTACTTTAATCTTTTTAACAAGATTGAACATTCCGTTTCTAAGCTGAGAGCACACCAAAGCAGCAAGTAGGAGAAAGAAGGGTTTCAGTCAACAGGCTGAGAACAAAGAAAGAGAAAACTATTTTTTTAATTGACCCAAGAGTTCAAAAATGCGTATGGAACCATTTAATTGGGGGTCGGGGAAGAGGATAGTCTTGCAATAAGAATACCATGCAAGTATTCCCATACCACCCTTGGTGGTCTGCAAAGTGATTTCATATGTATTTATGTCAACACCAGCACACTGAGGTAAGTAGGACTGTATACCTCAGAGGCATTTGGAGATTCGTCTAAGTGCCGTGCTGAGTGCTGGTGCCCGGATTTGAACAGGACCATTTGACTCTGAGATCATTGTGTTGTCCACCACCTACTCAACCTCCACACCAGACAAAGCCAGACTGCAGCTCAGTGCAGTCAAGATGGAATAGCCAGTTAACTCTAACGTGACAGTTCAGGAAGATCTGTGTGTAAAATAAATCAAATTTAAAGTGTAGCTTTGCAGGGCGCCTGGGTGGCTCCATCGGTTAAGCATCCCGACTGCGGCTCAGGTCATGATCTCATGGTTTGTGATTTCGAGCCCCGTGTCGGGCTCTGTGCTGGCAGCTCAGAGCCTGGAGCCTGTTTCAGATTCTGTGTCTCCCTGTCTCTCTGACCCTCCCCTGCTCACACTCTCTTTCTCTCTCTCAAAAATAAATTTAAAAAAAAATTTTAAACAGAAAAAAAAAAATAAAGTGTAGCTTTTCAGAATGACTTGCTCCTATGTTGGCCAATATTCTCCAGACCTGTCAAGGCAAAGGTGCATTCACTAGACAGAATACTGGAAACGGAGACTGTCCCCAAAGGGACAAGCTATGTGGCCACTGTCCTTGGTTTCTAAAGATTTTAGAGAACTCTGTGTCTTCAAAGATCTTTCCTCTCTCTTATTTCTTGCGTGTGTTTGATAAAATTAATGGGAAACACGCAATTAAATCCTCTCCTGATGATACTGAAAACACCCCCCCTAAAAGTCGCCCTCCCTTTCCACCACAGAGTGACCTTTGAAAGCCTTTAGTGGGGAATATCTTGTAGCTTTCCAAGAGAGCCATTTTCTGGCATGGGGACATGGAAAACTAGACGGTCCTGGCACCACCTTAAAGCAAGGTTTCTCAGAACATGAGAGGCCAGGAAGGCCTGGATCTTTCCAGTGGGGGCTGAACCAGTCAGATTTGTTTTTTAATCGTTTTTTGTTTTCTGTTGTCTTGTTCTTCCATGTCTCATTCTCCCTCCCTTGCTGTGGCTGTCTCTTCCCACATTGACAGGTGAGAAGCCCCACCAATGCAGCATCTGTTGGCGCTCCTTCTCCTTAAAGGATTACCTTATCAAGCACATGGTGACACACACAGGAGTGAGGGCATACCAGTGCAGTATCTGCAACAAGCGCTTCACCCAGAAGAGCTCTCTCAATGTGCACATGCGTCTCCACCGGGGGGAGAAGTCCTACGAGTGCTACATCTGCAAAAAGAAGTTCTCCCACAAGACCCTCCTGGAGCGACACGTGGCCCTGCACAGTGCCAGCAACGGGACCCCTCCTGCCGGAACACCCCCAGGTGCCCGCGCCGGCCCCCCAGGGGTGGTGGCCTGCACCGAGGGGACCACTTACGTCTGCTCCGTCTGTCCAGCAAAGTTTGACCAAATCGAGCAGTTCAACGACCACATGAGGATGCACGTGTCTGACGGATAAGTAGTTATCTTTCTCTCTTTCTTATGAACAAAACAAAACAAAAAAGAAACAAACAAACAAAAAAAGCTATGGCACTAGAATTTAAGAAATGTTTTGGTTTCGTTTTTACTTTCTGTTTTTGTTTTTTGTTTCGTTTCATTTTGTACTACATGAAGAACTGTTTTTTGCCTGCTGGTACATTACATTTCCGGAGGCTCGGGTGAATGATAGTTTTCCCGGCCTCCCTCGGATGGTGGCCTTAAGGCCTGGTAGTGCTTCAAGAGGTCCACTGGTTGGATCTCTAGCTACTGGCCTCTAAATACAACCCTTCTTTACAAAAAAATCTTTAAAAAAAAAAAAGTAAAAAAAAAAATTTTTTTTTCACTTGTGAAGAGCACTACAAAAAAATCTATAACAAAATCTAAAAGGCCTACTGTCTTTAAGTACACCGCTTGCAGTGTTTCAGTGGACATTTTCACAATTCTGGCCGCTCGGACTTCACAGTAACCAGTTAAAACTGTGGAATATCGCTTCTGGTTGAAAACCCAGACGAAAGGCCCTGCTGTTTTCCACCTACCATGTTGTCTGATTTCATAAAAGGGCTGGGGGGGTGGGAACGGGCAGTGGGTCGGGTGGTGTGGGAAAGGCGGATGGCAGGCTTCTCCCCCAGATTCTGCTGAGTCTGCACACCCTGGCCCACCTCCTCCATAGCCCCCCTTTCAGCAGAAGCCAGGAAGACTTGGACAAGCATCAAGCAACAGTGGCTATCGTATTTATTCAGTGTCTTCGCTGAGCCACAGCCTCAGCACAATCAAGAGGGACTTTCATGAAAGGCAGGAATGCAGATAAAACAAAGATATCAGAGGTTTGCACCTATGTTTCTAGGTACAAGAGAAGGATTATTTCCAACAATCTTTGCAAAAAACAAAAACAAAAAAAAAGTGTCAGGATATATTCTTGTGGAAGAGAAAAAGAAAGAGAAATGGAGGGTGGGGGGGAATAATAAAAAGTTCTTGAGGCTTTTTTAATTCAAAATTTTATAGAGGGGCAAAAGTGACGTTTACCAGATAGAATGCTGATTTTTTTAATATATTTACGACAGTATTTGTGTAAAAAAAAAAACAAAAAAAAGTGAGATTGTTAAAAGTAATTTTTTTTTCATTTTGGTTTTGCATACACTGCCACCGATCCCTTCTCTTTTATTTTATTTCACACACGTATATATATTTTTTGGTAAGTCAAGACTGTTAAGGTTAGCGCTACTGCTTCCAGATAGAAAGAATAAAAGGCAATTAAAGTTATATTTGAAAGAGAGGAAGGATATTTTCTTCATATTTTTTTTAATTTTTCTTAATTTTTATTATTTTAAGTATTGCCTGGGTTGCTGAGGGCCTTCGTGGCCAGCCCATCCCTGCTGTAATTTGAACCTGCTGCTTTGTATTTTGATACGTAGTTCTTTGACTTTTAGCAAAGCGTAAGTTGCTCCACTGAATATTTTTTTCACCTGATCCATCTAGAATTCTATTCTTTTTCATGGGAGGACTTTATCTTTCAGAAACAGATTCCTTGCTTCTCTATAAGTTCATTGAGATCTTATGATTCTAGAATTTCTATGGACTTTACTTCTTTTCTTTAAGGAAACGCTAGTAGTCTAGAAGCCGTGACAAATGGGTTTTCCTTTTGTGGTCAGCCAAGAGGAGTTCAGGCCTCCTCACCCTTCACAACTACAGAGAGCAGCGTTATCAGAAGCCTGGTACAGATTAGGATGCCTTGATGCCAAAATTGCTTTCTTCCTTTCACATATCACCTTCTGACTATTTCCACCATAATTGAGAGGGCTAAATAAGATGACCATCCTTTAGATGATTTATTAACCCTTGGTTTGGGGAAAGATTTAAAGAAATTAATAAGAATTTCTCAGATGCCAACATCCATCATTCAAAAGGCCACCAGTCCATTGCATCATCCTAGATGCCACTCTCTCTTCCTAGTTGGGATTTCTCTCCTCGGTCCTGATCAAAGTATTATAATAGGGATTTTTCCATTATAGACAGTGTCCTGAAGGGTTTCCATCTCAAATAGAAGAATTCTTAAACGTAACAAATTTTCCAAAGGTGATTTTATTGCTGGGCATATTTTAACGCTCTTCAGGGGGAAAGTACATCTTTAAACAAAGCAGAAACACCGAACTGTAATTTTAAAAAAGAAGCAAAGACAGTATTTTAGTTTCAAAATTACTTTGCATTTTAATTTTCCTGTCAGCAACTTACTTGCAAAAACTGTGCAACAAATGAGGAGAAATCTTCCAAGGGAAGCAACTCTGTAATGACGAAATTGGTTTTACCCATATATCTTAGATACTGGTTAACTCGGATCTTTTCCATAAGGTCTTGGTGATTTTTAGTAGGATTAGTGCAACTGGGGTATTTGTGGGTTTGATTTGGTCCTATGGTCCTTTATTTGGTAAATATTTTGCTAGAAGTTTAATGTAGACTTGGATGGTTAACTGACTATTGAAGTGTCGCTCATTGTGATTTCTAAGAGGAGTCCTAGCAAGAGCTATGTGTCCAAAATTGACCTGTTTTAAAAGTTAGTGGGAAACAGCTCTAGAAATAAGAAAAAGCCTGTTTTTCTCTGCTAATTTTGCTTTTTAAAAGAGCAGTGTTGTTGTTAACACTCTAATATACTTCCACTTACTACCAACAGAGGGAGCATTAGTTAATTAACCAAGTCATGGAGTTGTTTTGATATCTTGAAAACAACTCATTCAACCCATGGTACAAAAAAGGGAAAAAATGGCATTAAGAAAAAAGTTGTTTAATCTGGATGAAAAATGACATGAAATCATTCAGCATGTGCTACAAATGAAGAAGCCAAACGCCACTTTAAAAAAATTTTCGGTTATTTGACAGTAGCTGATTTAAGTAAGATAGTGTACTAATTCCAACCTTAGCAACGTAGGCAGAATTTACAATACTTCTAGAAAAGTTGATCTTGGGTGCCATAGTGGGCCACACTTAACTATCTGCTTCTTAAATCAGAAGGAGAGCCATTTGCCTGAATGCTGATTTGCCACATGAAAAGCTAACCAATTGGGTTAAAATAAAATCCACATTTTGCTATAGAACATGTAGAGGGAAAAACTTCCAGTTGGGTTTGAAACACTAATATTCATTCTTTCCCTTCAAATGAAGTATCTCTTTTTAAAAAATATTGGAGAACTCCCTGATAATTCTTGGTGAGGTGATACAGTCATCATAACCACACAGCTATCCAGGTTCGCAGAACAGTCAACTTTTTCTTATTTTATGTCTATTCCTCCCAAACACTCATAGTCTAAAATAGTTGACAGATTTGTTCTCTAGAGAGAGGAAGAAGCTAGACTGCAGTGGAAGATCTAAACTGGGGGGCCGTGAACTTGCTATGGGGTCATTACTGTATGTTCTGATTTCTTGAAAGAGCTACCTTCCAAACTGATATAAACTAGACTGTACCTATTTCAAAAGGATAGAGATGCTTTTAGATTGGCAATCCTTGCTTTTAAATTAAATAATTCCCAGTGTCTTAAGAAATGGGGAAACATATTTTGCTTCAAGAATAGAGGATAAGTATGAATCCTTTATTTTTTAGTTTCAAATCCAACAATCTTCTTACATTTAGAACTTCATGCTAGGATGGTATGAGTGCTAAAAAAAAATTTTTTTCAGTAGTCAGGGGAAAAAATAGATAAAATGGAAGCAAATGTTCCAGATTTAAGACCTCTTAGGATGAATACAGGGAACAAGAACTTGTTTGGAAAAGAACATTTTTTTTTTTTTTTAGTAATTTATGATTTAAAACTGGGTTAGCTGAACAAGGGAAAGGAAAAAAGTCAAAGGGGAATATTTATCTCATGACATTTAGATACAGTTATGAAAACCAAAATTTCCCAGCACTGAAAACATTGGTAGCATCTCAGCATAGTGGGCAACTTTTCCCCTATTACTATAATAAATGCCAATATTTGTTCCAAAAAAAACCAACCCCAAATGTGTAAAATATAGCCCCCAAAAAGGAAAGAATTGGAACAGATGGATCTGATACAGATCTACACATGGGAAAAGATTAAGAAACAAGCAAGGCAAAAATAATTTGAAATGAAAGTGTCTGTATCAAAATGGCTTTTACTATATATTTTAATTGAGTTGTAAACTTTAGCTCCTAATAATAGTTTCATAGGCTTTTTCCTGCCCAGATTCCTAATGCTCTAAAACTGTTTGTGCCATGAGTAAGTGTGGTGGATAATTTCCATCTTCTGTTCCAGCTTTAGTCTGTTCCTTCTTCCGAGGCATCTTGGAGCCCACAATAGCTCCCAGCCTTAGAGGAAAGACTTGGATTTGCTTTGTTGAAAAGTTATAGGTTTTACTTACCATCCCAATATTCTATAAGGACCAATAAAACCCTTTGGAACCCATGAATAGTTAGAACTTGTACATTCTAACATGAGAAGAAAAAAGGTTTCCTCTGGGTACGTGAGCTTCAAGTAAGTCCATTATAATGCCTTGACCTACTTGTACATCCACCGTACAAGCACACCAACAGTATGTGCCCAGCCCGCACCCCAAATCGGTTTTCCCTCAGCAGTGAAAATGAGGTGTGCCCCTTATAAAATCCCTCAGGTCCCTGACAGAACATAATAAAGGTTCATGTACCTTCCTAGATGTGCTTCCTCCATAACCTGCTCCCCAACACCTGTTGCCTTTAGGAAAGGGAGCAGTGAGCTAGATCTGGCCAGGATTCATACTTGACAGGCCCATACAGGAGCCTTCCTCTGTTGTTACAGAAGATGTCATTTAATCAGCTGAGGCTGGGAGCAGAGGGTTTGAGATTCTGCAGCAAAGGTATCAGATAACCAAATCAGGTCTGCCTCTGCAGTGCAAAAAAGAAACAGGACGAAGGTACAATGTAAGAGCAGACACAACCTGAGATGCCCTTGGGATTTTGGAGAAGGGAGGGTGCCCTTTCTGTTGTGACCTGACTCTTAAAAGAAATCTCCTGAAAGAATTCTTTAATTTAGTCATGAGTTGAAGTCCAGGGTAATGGAAGCCCTGGGGAAGAGAACAAAAGGACTGCACACCGTATTCAGCACCCTATAATGCGAGACCAAAAAACATCCAATCCCAACCCTAGGAAGTTTGGCAAGAAGTATTTAGAGAAATCTCTGGGCTTTTCCATGGGTAGTAGGGTCGACAGACTTTCTTTTGAGTGATTTCTGGCTCTGCGAAACCTCTTTACTCACTAGAAAAGAACTTCCTTTAAATGGCCAATTTTATCCCCCAGAAAAAGAAATTTAAAAAAATAAAATAAAATGGGATACTAAAGACAGAACCATGTGACTTGGTAACAAACAAAAGGAAGGGCGCACTAGAATTTCAATAGATTTCCTAATTCCATAGAAAAAGCAAGGCAACCCAAGGCCTCTCCATCTGCAGTGCTTGAAGAGACTGCTTGTGCTGACCCAGCCCCTCAGGGCTTTCTGAGGCTCCACATACCCTCCCCATTGGGGTGGGGACAGCCCCTTTCTCTTCATGCTGTCATGAAGAAAAAGACGCTTCTCTGAGGTGCCCAGGAAATAGATTGCATGGGGCAGACTTTCAAAAGCTATCTCTACCCTGGTACTCAGGCAGCATGTGGAGACAGAAAAGGGGGCACAGAAGAGCTCTTGCTCTTGAGGGAGAATATTTTCATATTCCCAGGTGTTCTCTCTGTGTGGAGTTGCCATTTCTCTTACCACTTAAACCTCCACAAGGGAAAAAGCTATGGTGACTCAGTGTTTGTGTAAACACAAGACATGGAAATTACTAGCCCAAAGCATCATTTCTAGCACTAGGTATTAAGATGATGAGCCTGGCCAAAATTGCCCAGATAGTTTTCTAAGTCTCTCAATAATTTTTTTGTCCTTGAACACTGAATCCACAGTGGTTAGAGGTGCACCTTAGCAGATCCCAGAAAATGGTTTGGAATACTAGGGTTTGTTTTTCATTCTTTTTAGGATGGAGAAGTAGAGGATGAGGGCTGCATGAGCATGGGGCTCTTTGTCAGAACTATGTATTTCACTGAAAAGTGGTAAAAATGCCCTGGGTTGAAATAACTGACTGAACCACCCTGGGTTCCAGTGGTTCCTAAGGCCCAGCCTATTGCTCCATAAACTGAATACCCTCAGACTGAAATGTAATCTGATGTGACCTCAGTTGAGGTATTTTCACCAGAAGCCACTTACAGTAAAGAATTATTGCCTTAAATCAGGAAGCCCAGGGAAGAGAACAGAGGTTAGAGAGATTGGAAGGGTGTGAAGACACAGACATTTCATGCTTTTTTAATGGTTGCATTATCATCAAAATGAGCCCTATTCATGAGTGAAGACTATGAAGATTGGTTTTGCAGGGAGGCATCAAACTTCTTTGGAACGGTCAGTTCTCAGGAAGTGGCTGCTATTTTTTTCATATCCTATCAGTGTCATAGGTCTGGGCTGGGTGTAAAATGGGCATCATATGAGTCAAATGGTAAATCCCATAAGACATGATCGTGGGTGCCTGGTATGCCAGTTTTAATAATTTCCTTAATAGGGAGAATAGTCTCTACAAAAAACTTCCTTTCCCTATACAGTACAGCTTCCTAGACTCAGTTTTCCTCAGTGTAGGTGAGCATCTGGTTCATCTGGTGGCTCTTTGTTTAGATGCAACTCACGGCTTGCAAATCTTCAGTGATGGAGCATAATCTGCAGATCATCAATGAAATCTAGCCACAGTTATGGGAATCCTGGCTTTTGAGATACCTAATTAGGATATAGAAAGTCCCTACGACTTCTCTTGCAATTTCAGGGGTGTCTTGGCTCCAAATCCCTTGGCGAGATTCTGATATACCTGAAATAGAAAAGAAAAAAATTAACCCCATAGGAGACATCTGTTTCCACTACTGTTACAACAGAAGTTTGTTATTGCCCGGCAAAATCATCGTCATTTAGATGTAGATTCCAGTAATGAAAAGGACTTAACCCAACTAGTAGGTCACGGCTGCTGTCCAAAATGTCTATAAATGAGTATACATTATGCATGTACACACGCAGTGTAAGGTGCTCTCAGTATAAAACTGTTCTGTGTTCATATTCCCCAGTGACAAGATAGATTCTGGAATTTCTAGCTAGTCAGAGGTGTCACATATCTTCTATCTGCTTCTGCTCTGTTGCCTTAGTTGGGTGCATCAGCACCGTCTGTTATCTGTGATGAGGTTTTAGGGCATTCTGAAGGAGCTCAACCATCAGTCATTTCTATGTACCTGTTTCATAAGAAACTTGAATATGCTGTGCGGAGTAGAGTGCACATAACAAACTCTGTACTTGTGCTGGATTTCCTGACGTGTGTATGTACATGTGTGTTTGTGTGTATACTTGTAGTCTGGGAGTGTGTGTGCCTCTCAAAGGAGGTGCACGCAGGCAGAGGTCCTGGTGTGTAGATACGGCTGCCTCTTCCTACCATCATCTTCTTGTGCTCAAGACTTGTGGCTCCCTTCCCAGGAAGCAGTCACCTGCCCACTCTGTTGCTTTTTGTAATGTTTCAGAGTTGGGAGAAACAAAGGCAGCTTGTTGGACCCACAGCAAACCTACAGGGACAGGCTGTTTTCCTCCAGGAGAAGGTAGAACAGAAGTACCCAAGCGGCGTGCAGAGCAAGAGAGCAGCAGTCTGGGGCACCTCCCTGGGTCTCCTGGGGAGGAGGGGCACTGAGGCCAGGGAGGCAAGGCCAAGTACAAATTTTGGTCCAAGCCAGTCCAAGGCTTGAAGACCTCCATTCCCTTCCTCTGTACAACCCAGTGTGTGCACACAAACACCCACCTGCCTGTAAGTTTTACTCCCAAACTAAAGTTTCCTAATCCTGCTTGCATCTCTGCGGGTCATCGTCATAATTCCAAACTGTGTCTCCTGAAACCAACGTGGCCTTTGCCGAAGTCTTTCCAGGAGTGGGTTGTTTACTGTGTCTAGCAAACCAATAGACTCTCGGAGAAATCATTTTGGTAGCCTCTAAGGATTGATGGCTCTCGCCCGTCTCAAATGTTAAAGTAGAACGCTGCTCTGGTGCACTAGTCTGAACAAACGGACCTGGCTCTAGTAGCCGACCTTAAAGGGTAGCCTGGAAACCATCGGATTAAGTTTTCTCACTCCCATGCCCTTCTTTTACTAGATGGTTTATTATTTTTTATGACATGTAGATTATTTCTGCTAATTTACAGAATTCAGAGGACATTTTCTTTCCTCTTCTATTTTGGTGACTTTTCCCCTCCGCCGTTAAGTCAGGCTACTTACACTTAGCTTTTTGTTATTGTTCTCTTTGAAAATGTATATTGTCTTTCTATATCCAAAAGAAGTCTGTGACTGTAACCATAGGTATTTCTTTTTACTGGAAAAAAAAATGAGTTGTTCTTTTTTCTTTTTTAATTAACAGTACTAGTGACTTTGTGGAAGAATATGAGTTACATTTAGGTATGCTTACTTAAGTACAGTACACTACATTGCAGTATTTCTGAAAGCTAGAACATACACATTATATATAACAACTCTATATTGAAATATATATTACATTATATTCATTTTAACTTTTGAATCTGCCTATGATCATGAGTTGATTGAAATATTATTTCTTTGCATTTATCACCCATCACCAACCTGCTGCAGTTAATTTGGTGCATTTAATAATAATCATTACTGCTCTAGTCTGCTTCTTATATTATCAGCTTCAGTATTGTCTTGACATGATTTTAGAATTTTTTTAAAGCTCAGATTTAGCAAATGTAGGAACGTGGAAACTTTTTTTTAAGAAAACATTTTTTTCCGGTGTGGCCGATACGAAGAGGTTCACATTCAAAGTGATCTTGTTTCGCTGACCCTCTCAATATCCGAAGAACAAAAGAAGTGCATATGAATGTATCTGTAATTTTTCCCTTTTAGGGCTGTCACTGTTCTATATTTGCTTTTGAAAATATGATCAAGGGGCTCCTTAACCTTCATATGATCTGACCAACAATTACAGGCTGCATTTGAAAGGGCTGCTCCTCTGAGAAGCGTAAGGGAGTGAAATGCCTAGCTGTCCCAACTGGGTTTTCAAACATTGATTTTAATACTGCTCCTTTCCTGACTAATTTCTGTTTTCAGTGTGCTTTACAATTATTTTAACTAGTCTTCAATGCTTCCCTGGGGGCAGCTTGGCAATATAACATTCATTTTCCTAGGAGGTTTTTCTTTCTTAAATAAAACCAGAATTTGAGGAACTTTTTCATGACAGAGGCTGATAGAAATAGAACTGTGAAATAGGGATCTCATTTTTTGGCCTGCAGAATGTATAAAATGTTGGCTCTTGGTGTCAGGCCCTCAGTGTCTCCATTTGTCTATTCATGGGGGGATTGGGTGCCTTTCTTCTTTAGCCAGCCCATCATGAAAACTTCATAAATCAGGCATCCTGTCTTCCTAGCCAGAAACATTTTCAAGTAGTATTTTCAGATAAAACTCTTCTTCAGCTTCCCTTGGCTACTCGACCCCAATGCCTGGAAAACTCCATAGTTGTATAAACTTTACATCCATCCTGGGGACCTAAAACCAGATTCTTTCTCTCAGTTCTCCATTCAGGACAAAATGAAAACAGTTGTTTATAATACTCAGTGTGGAAGCCCTTCCCACACTGGACCAATATTAAGGCCTCTCAGTATAAATGACACTAGTTCCATCCTTTCATCTTTCCTCATAGATTTTTAGTTTCAAATCCCATTTCATTCTACTGTGTTCCCCCTTCCCTGCCCGCAACAAGTCTCATCCCACCTCCCCTTATTCACACCCCTAGCAGTGCTCTCCCCTCGTGAAGCCTGGGAGACCTACTCCAGCCTACTTCGAAGGGGCTCATACTGAGCCCAGTAGCAAAAGTCTAAATCTATTTCTCCAAAGCTTTCGACTAAATATTAATTTCTCTAGGACAGATAGAATTGTGAATTGGGAGTCAGGGAGGCTGTTGCTTTCTCCAGTGTTCACAAAACACCCAAACTGTATCAATCTTGTTATTTTCCTCTTTCCTTTTCTGAACCATGTCCTCTTATTTCTTAGTTCTCTTTAGGACTACTTTAAATTACCTTTTCTTCTCTTCAGCCCCTGAAGAACTCGAATAATTATGACCCCCGAGTGTTCACTTCCCTCCCTTCCCCCAGCCCATTCTGAACGCCCTTCTCTAAGCTTTGTGCAGTTAAAGAGCATTGACAGGAGTCAGCTCCTTGTGACTCGTAGGCAGAGTGAAGAATATGTCTTCGCTGTACCTTCAAATTTTAAAAGTTATCAATATTCTTTTGAGAGTGGGAGGAACTGAGTCACAGTTTTAAATGTCATCAGTACCAGTGAGGTCATTAATTCCTTTCACCTTTACATGTGGCCAAAGGCAAAGAAAAAAATTTTTTTTTCTGCTTTTTTTCTTTAAATATCACAGTGTTCAAATTCCTGATATGAGTAGACCATTTCTAAGGGGGGAAAGAATTCATCAATGCTGGCCCTTTCAAGTCCTGCTAATAATTAGCCAAATGACATGTTTACCAGATACAAGATCTACAGAAATCTAACAAAAGAGGTAACATTTTAAAATAATTTTGCTAACTGCTCAAGCCTTAGTGAACTCTTTTAAAACAAGTGAAACCTCTTCCACTCAAGTAGGAGGAAACAATGAGGAAGAATTTTTTCATTTGTTACCTTTCTGAAAGATGAATAATTATTGATGGATATAGAAATTTAAGCAGTAATTTACTGAGGGATGAAAAGATACATAAAGCATCTAAAGTGTCTATTTTGCAAGCAGCTATTTTTTTAAATGTAAACCATATATATAGTAGGGCTGACTGGATACTAGATATTTGGCTAGATACTGGTATACTCCCCAGTGCCTAAACATTCAACATATAATTTAGTCATCATGCTAGATCTCATTTTAATGAGTTACAACTATCTGGTTGCCAAAGCATTGCCCCAAGGAATGATACCATTGTGGATCTATCCCTTTACAGGATGTTTATAATGTGACCTTCACAACAGCTCTGTAATAGCTTCTTTCCTGACTTCCACCACCCTAGCCATGCTCCTACATTGCCTCTTGGCTCTCATGCTGACAAATTCTGTGGCATTTGAAGTACTACCTGGTTTGAAGTGCACAGAGGTACGCTGTTTCATTTCTTGCTTTACCCATTGACAAACAAAATCAAAATTTAGTATCAGAAGTGTGTTCTTAATGTGACTAGAGGCTTGACCCATCTTCTCCCTCAATTAAACCAGTCTATAACATCAACTCACATCATAGGTAGCAATGAAATAAAGAGGGAGTTCAAAACCTTCCTGAATCATACATCTAGTAAGAAACCAACATTTCTTAAAGCCAGTATTCATGTGGCCTAGGATGGTGATCCTCAGTTGCCCATGTTTTCCCAGTCAACTCCATGTCCTTCTTCCTTTGTCTGCTCTAACTCCATCTTTCTTAAAAAGTATTCTTCATCTGAAGTACTCTTCTCCTCAGTAAAGGCTCTCTTTTAAATCCCAACTACTATTGTTTAAAATGTAATGTGGAATAGGAGAGGATCCGGTTCTGACAGACCCCCTTTGGTCATAATCGCAAAGATTTCTCCAGGATGCCTTCTTGACGTTTTTTCCTTCTGGCTCTCCAAGAAGAGCTCTAACCCTGAGACCAGGATTTCCCACCACAACCTCTGCATTATTCTTGATTGATGTGTAAACCCCGCTAACATTCTAGAGACTACAGGGTGTGAATTTCTTATTGCTTATGAGCTTCCTGCTTTTCTAAACTGACACCTGTCAGGAACACCAAGGGCCCGATCGACAACTAATGCAGCAAAATGATGGTCAGAAACATTATAGTACATAGTAGGGAGAATAAGAAGAGATTTCTCTCTTCTTTTCCCCCCATATAAAGCTTGCTTCCCCCTCCCACCCTACCACCATCACAATGTGTTTCAGAAAGTCTGCATCTCATTTTACAGATATGTAGATTTAGGATTCGCAAATATAGCTTAGGAAATGTTCTGAGATTGAAGCTGGTACCAAACCAGTTTATTTTCTGCACTGGACTTCAGGACAAGTGTGCACAGATACAATTCCTTC
The DNA here is from genome assembly GCA_017311185.1 of Proteles cristata cristata. Lineage (NCBI taxonomy): Eukaryota > Metazoa > Chordata > Mammalia > Carnivora > Hyaenidae > Proteles > Proteles cristata. The sequence continues at coordinate 58,575 of JAESUZ010002768.1, read as the reverse complement.
AAAGAAAGTGAAACTAACATAGTAAAGCAAAGGGATAATACTTTTACACATTAAAACAGTTTTTGCTATCTGTAAACCTTGATTTAAGGATAATTATTACTTTTTAGAAAACTGAAACTGGAGGAATGTGTATTTTAGTAAAGTTTGTTTGTCTCCCTTTATCTTTTTTTTCTCAACAAGATAGTAAAAGAATTTGATTCTTTAATTTGATACTGTCCCCGGCCATAGGTATCAGTCAAATCATGCCCGCTCTTCCCTTACTAAAGAGTATGGGAGTTAGAGCAAAAGCCTTCCTTCCCACCATTAAGGAGTCTTTTCTCCATGAAAATCTTATCTTCTTTTTCAGTAAGCATATAAGAGCTTTGAGGAGAGAGATTCTCTCTGCACTTTGAGGGTAGAATAGTTAAAATCAAAACTGCTCCTTGAGAGAAGCCCCATTTACCTAAACTAACAGGTCCAGGGCCAAAGAATGGGAATTGATTGCAGATGAAGGTCATGTATTGTATTTACACTACAAATCCTTATTGCCTCCTTCAATTTGTGGAATAAGGCTGGGAATAAATTAATTCAATGAAAATCTGCATTGGATGGTCCTTATTAATATCTAATGCAGAATACCCAGAAAAGACAAAGAAAAAATGCTACTAAGATGTGAAGTCCATCTATATATTTCTATAATTATTCAGATTTATTTTCTACTCATTTCAAAACTATGTGTCCATGGGATCTCAACTAGAGAAACATCCACTTCTCCATTGCTTCCCATCTCCCCCAGCCAGCACTGGAGGTGACAGTCACAGAGGGAGACTGGCACTACATTGCCAGCACTTCACCCAGTCATACCCCCACTGCTACAAAAGAAGGAAAAACCAAATTAGAAACTTTTTTTGAAGAAAAAAAAGGCAAATTGTAGTGCTTCGTTTGAAAGCAACTGTTTTTAATTCAACTCAATTTTCAGATGGCCTGACAACCTTTTTATAACCTGTCTTTTGGGCTATAATTTGCATTTTTAGCTCAATCTTTAAAATAATTGCTATTTCAATTAAGTGAACAGAGGAAAACAAAGAGGGGAGATAGGGCAATGTGATGGGACTAAACCTGATACAGTTCTGGATTCTTAAAGCCAGTTCTCAGGGTTACCAGAGAAAGCTAACACCACTCACCCTTTGCCATTCTCCCCCATCCTTACTATTATAGTCTTAAGAATTAGTAAGAAAACCTCACTTCTTTATGGTTTAAGACTTCTTATTACTTTTAAACCCATGTGGAGAAATCCTGCAGACCCTTGACTGCTCCTATACCTGATCTCTTCAGGGCATATGCAGAGAGAGATCTGAAAATAAATGGTTCAAATTTGATTAAGATTTGGACAGAGTCTAAAGTGCTTTGTGTATGTTCACAGCAGAGGATTCTTTGAAAAATAAGGCTAATTTCTCTGCTCTTGCTCTCCTTGGGACAAACTTTGATTTGGAACCATCTGTATGTAGATTTGTAGGAGAAAATTCTCAAAAGCATTGTGAGTTGTTAAACTCCGTCCTTATGCCATTGATTTGAACCTCAGTTTTCCTGAGGAGCCTACTGAGATATAAATTAATAGTAAGTTCCATGTACCAAATTAAAATTGGGTTTTTTTTTTGGGGGGCTTTTGTAGAAAGAAATGTGACTTTCAGAAAAACATGAAAGCAGAATCTCTTAGTAATCCTCATCATGGCAAACAAAGGCAAGAAGCTGATAGGATAGAGAAGATCTATGGTAACTTAATGATTTAAAGTAATTTGGGTGTGCTGACCCCACTAAGCCAAATGCCTTTGTTTCTACAATCTGTTCTGAACTATATATTGATTATCCTGAGACTTCAACATGCATATGTGGGTATGGGCAGACAAGCAAATTGACATTTGGAGAATGGAGACCCAGACGAACCAAAATGATCAACTCAGATACAAAGCTTTTCTCTGGAATCACTCAATACTGCCATATCCCAGACCATTTCCAGATTAATCTTAAGCGAGAAGTAAGCTCCATAAGACATATCCTACTATGAATGTTTTTTCTTACAGAATAATACAAGAAGAGGTACAATGCAGATTCTTAATTTGGGTGTAATTATAATTCACTTTTGTATTTAATAATTGTACTTTCTGTGTGAGTGTGTCACTGAGCTATTTGTACCAGTTTTCAATCTATCATTCTGAGAGGAGCCTTGAGAATTTCTGTGTGTGCGTCTGTAGATCTGTATTTATGTGTAGTCAGAAAAAAAAAAGTGGATAGGAGAGGAACGAGGGGAGGGAGACAGTGGTCAGTGTGAAGAAGTGAGTGCCCCTCGTGTCCCTATTTATGTTAGGTGAGGTGGCTACTGCCAGAAACTCTCCAGGAAGAGTTGATTGCACTATTCTAAAAGAAGAGCCCAGCACTGTTAAATTTAGAACATGTCTGGGGAAAGAGGAAAGTTTTCTCTCTTTCTGTACCCATTCTCTTTAGTATCAGAGCCATCTGACATGATGAAAACCATTCAGTAAAAACCACTACTGACTTTTGCATTAAATAGCTATTTTCCTCTTCTAAACACTACCCTTGGTTTCAACTCATGTACTTCCCTTTATTTTCTGCCTATTTAACATTTTACAGAATAATACATAGGTGCCTGCTAGTTGTTTCTCTCCTCTGAGCTGAAACAAACAGGGGCTACAAGAGATGACTCACAGAAGTGTGAGGTAAAGACTGAATTTCCCACTTTTGTGGCACTGGTAACCTTTAGTAAGAGCTGTTTAGGGTTGAGCTTGGGTCTATAATAGGGCTTTTTGGGGGGTTTGGTTTGTTTGTTTTGGGGGTATTTTTGTTTTGTTTTTTTCTTTTTGGTTTTTTTTTTTTTTTTTTTTTTTTTTTTTTTTGCACTAAATATGACTGCACTGCATTGCACTACTGAAATGTATTTACTTGTGCTGGGAGAGAGTGTGTGACATATGGGGAAGAAGGAGGCAGTTATGAAACAGGAAGCATCACAAAAATGGAGAATTGTTTCCATCGTGCTTGGTCTTAGCAGGGTTGGCAAGAATCTGTGGACTCTGCTAACTCTTGATCAGACCCAGAAACTGCCATGCTGATAGGATCTGTTTTCTTATTATAGAGAAGCTGGGCTAGTACAGTAAATTGAAGATGTTTAAGGGAAAGTTTGCCCAGTGTAGTCTCCAACTAACCTTTTGGTAAAAGTTGCAAAGGTAAGGAAGCTAACCGAGGTGATGCAGAAGCCTTCACCTTGGCCCTGGCCCCAAAGCCCCTGGCTGGTGCACACTCCGTGTGGCAGAGGGCAATGGCGTGTCCCGCTTTCAAACAAACGTTGCCTTGTCTATGTTGGAGATATCTTTTCAGCCTGAGCATGCTTTTCCATCCTGGGTGAGACCTAGATCAGGCTAACCAAAGAGAAAGGCCATGCACGTGGTAAAATCCTTTAAGATGGCAGTAAGGGAACAGTGCAATAAACACTGAAAACCAGTGAGGTGAAAGGTTTATTCTGAAACAAGTTGGGCCAACTTTGAAATTAAAGGAAGGGTTGGAGAATTGATCAGAACCTACTTACTAGCTGCTCCATCGTAGACTATCCTTTATTAAGCAGAAGACCTTAACAGTGCCTAAAAGTTTAGTTTTGAAGTTGCTGAATTTTTTCAATTTTTTTTTTTACTGGTTTTATTTTTATTGCCTTTTTAAACCTGAGAAGTAATGAAAGTGTGACAGCTCTTCAGTGACTATTGATAAAAGAATCTTGCACCACTGGAAAAGCGATCAATTGTATGGGGCATAATAACACAAGAGTGAAGCTGCCAAAGAGCTCTTCCAGAACCCAGGGTGACAGCTTTGAAGATTCTGGTTCAGTAAGAAAGGGCCACGACACGTACAAATGGCTAATGTTAAATTTCTCTGAACACTATCACATGTGGAGACATAAATTTGGAAAACAGTCAATTGAGGTCCCTTCCCTAAGATTACAACATTGATACCCATCTTTCTCTTCTCCTTAGCATCCATCCAAGTCTACTATTACAAGGCAAAAAAAAAAAAAAAAAATTTTAAGGAAACTGTCAGCCTTGCTAGTCAGAAAAAAACACCCCATAGGGTTTTCAAACTAATGTAAGCAATCCCTTAAGCGCCCAAGGCATTATCTCAGTTTTAAAGAAGATACTCTCTATTCAGAGCTCTTAACAGGTACTTAGAGATATGTATTGGGTAAGTAAGCACTAAGAGGATACTGACTGCAGCAAACCAAAGGTATAGAATGAAATAATTGACCTTTTAAAATACATTCACATGACTGTTCTAGGATACCTCTCTCGAGGCTTTGGGGAAACACCTTCTTTTGTGAAACTTGCATACCTGCTCCAGTTTTGTCACCAAAGATTTTAATCACCAGAGCCCAATCTCCTCTCTCCCAGACAGAAGTAATATGACAGACTCGAGGGGTATGCTTTGCTGGTCAAAGGAGGACACTTTGGTTTTCATTCTATTCACAGTGATACTCACAGGAGACTCATTATTAGAAGAGCTGTCTTTATGACTTAGGGTTTGGTCAGAGCTTTAAAATAAATAGGGGGGAAAAATAAAAAGTACTTTGACACTGTAAACTAGTCTTCAATAGAGTCATGACCTGAAGACTGATGGAGAGAAAGAAACTTCCATGGAAGAGAGTGAGCTAAATCATGCAGAACCAAACTAAGATCATTGGTGAAACATGGGGTGGTGTAGACGACAGAGCTGATCAGTGTTCTTTATGGCCAGAGCCAACAGCAAGGGCCAGGGGAGAGTCAGATCACTGGCAAGTGAATTCAAGTGTTGAAAAAGCCACAATCTGGGTTGCACTGTAGTTGCTGGAGTGGTTAAAATGTCCATGCCCATGGTAAGGACAATACTGAGGCTGACGTGTTGTGACAGTGCCTTTCTTGTAGCAAGTACTCCACTAATAATTTGTTCAGTTAGGCTTTTCTGGACCATTACCCCCAGTCTTTTGAGGAGGTCTGAAGGGATAGTATTCACTTAAGATGAAGGGACAGGATATTGCTCCTGGAATGATGTGATTTGATGATATTTGCACTAGATTCTAAACTCTACTTTAAACTGGAGCAACTGAACGAGAGAAAAACCAAGGATGGTTCAATGTTAAATGAAACCAAAAGCAGTATTTTCTGACTGATGCCTCCTCTTCTCCTCCCTCTCCTTCTCCTCCTCCTCCTCTGGCCTCTGCTCCTCCTGTTCTCCACCTCTATCTCCCTCTCCATTTCCTTCTTCTTTTCCCTGAAAGAAAACTTCATACTTGCTGTTCTTTTCCTTCAATTTTTTTTTCCATTAGCCATCAGGTAGGAATGGTTAATGTAAAGAGCATCTGTCATTACAACTTTGTGCCCCTCTTCTGCTTCATCGAGTGCTTGAGACAGCAGGGCTCCCCCAGAGCCACCACGCCCTTAGGGAGGCTGAAAAGCAGAGATATGATGTGGAGAGCTGAGCTGGCACATATTTGCCCAGAGGACATTGGGCCTGTAGTTAATCCTAAAGAATGCTTAGAAAGAGAAGGAAACCAATGTGTTTAAGAAAAACAAGGTGGTGCCCACAGTTTATCTATTTCCCCTCTCTCTTCTCTTTCCCACTTCACCCCCCTGACCTATCAGAATTATATTTCATCTCATTTCTTTACGTTACCAGAAGAATTATTTTGTTCCTTGGTTTTTCTCTTTATCAGTGGGCTGGGAACTCTTCCAAAATTAAAAACAGATACCATCAGCGGCTCCCCTGTGGCCTGCCAGTTTTTCAAATGCTGTCCACCTGGCCTTGACCAGTCAACTAAGATAACTTGGAAGCTGTGGCTGGCTCAACCACCTGTCACTTTATTTTCATTTTGTTTTCATTTTCATTTGAATTTTGAGTGATCCTATGGAAAGGTGGAAATGACAGAAAGGGTTTGGAGGCTGCAATTCTAGGGCATAGCTTGTCAAGAGTTTGTATTATCCAAAATATATCTTTCTACACCTGTTTTTCTGTTGAATTGTTGCCCCAATTATAATTTCTCTTATATTTGTGGTCATTTTTATAAGAATAGAGTCCATTTGCTATGTCTATTTGAGTACTTTTTTCTATTTTCCCCACATGGATGCAGTATCAACCTGTTAATGAAATACCTTTTTATTATATTATTAATATGTAATTCTACTGTAGACCAAAAATATAAAAAACAAATTTGTTCATTTTAAAGATATAAAGAAATAGTGAGTAAAAGATTAAGAGTTGAAGGAAAAGACGGAAGAGCAGTGGTTAACTATGTTGAGTTAGAAATCTAAGAGTAGCCTTACCTATTTTTTAACCAGTGCTTGCCAATCATACCATAGTTGGGATTATATAGTCTTGGCTCCTTCATGCTTCTGTTCTATATAATTTTTGTTTGTCTGTTTGTTTTTCTTTGATGTAATTGAAGTTGCACATCATGCTATTTTTGGCGATGCCTGATTTTATTATATTGTACTTTTCAGTCATTTCCTTTAGAAGGATGGGGGAAAAAGTTTTATTTCTTTAATTTAAAATGTGTTTAATGCACTGGAAATAAATTGGACACACTTCACTGTTTAAAAATTCAGAAACAGAACAAAAACCACAAAGAAAAAACCAGCAACCAAATAAGCAACAAGAAAAAAGGCTTGAAGAAAATCAATTCTTACTAAATACACATACAAAATATATCTCACACGAAAGAGAAGTATCCCCAATTAAGAAAGATAAATCACAGGAGTTACAATGCTGAAAATTACAAAAGAAACCTGGGCTCAGTGGGGATGGCAAAAATGGGACATTCCTTTGAGGTCTGAGATCTTCCCATTGTTCCAATTAATGCCCAAAGGGGTTAAATGTGGGAGAGGCAACTTTGGAGGAAATAAGCCCAGAACTCCTGGAACTCTGTTACTTTTATCTTATGCTTGGGCTCCATTTTGAGAGGAAGAAGGGGCGGGGAGATGTGCTATGGTTGAAAAACTGGCTTGCCTAGAGGGATGTGCACAGGACACAGGTGGGTGCCATTCAGTCCTCTGCCCATGAATTACCTCACGTGTTTCTTCCCTCCGTGAGGATTTGCAGCAGGTAGGCCCGCAACATAGGAGACTAAATGACTCACTAGAACATCAGCTAATGCTAAAGAACATTTTGTCTCCCACCTGACCCCCTTCTTCAGCATTCGCAATACCAGCAGAGCCAGTTAACCCATACAAATGCACAATGAAAAGAGATATTTTGCCTAGCCATGTGGCTGTATCATTTAACATTTGCTGGGTTTTTCTGGGTTTGTTTTGTTTTGGAGTAGGGGTGGGAGTGGATGTAACTTCACAATCCTAATACAGTAATTGTTTTGCATCTTCCATGTTTTATGCAAAAACAGACATTTAAATCAATAACTAATTGTGCCCTAGACTGAAAGTTAATGTTTAGGAGAGGAAAAAAATTGTTGGAATTTTTTCTACATTTTTTTGTGAAGAATCTTTTTTGGAAAGGAAGGATACATATTTTTGTTGTGTAATATTTTCTATTTTTGAATGCATTTTATTGGTACAAGACTGTTTTTTTGGTGAAGACATTATTTAAAAAAAAAAAAAAGAAAAAAATTAATCGAAAAGTTTGCCCTTAAGGATATGCTGCAGTTTTGAGGTTAAAAAAAAATAACTGATTCAAGATGCGTGTTAAAAGTTGGGATTATATTGTTGTTTTTTGTAATTGTTACAAGAAGAAGTTTGTACCCACTGCTGTTTATTTTGTTTCAGATGAGTAAGTAAAGGGATTGTTCTTGTTTTATTCTTTTTTTAGAGAAAAAAAGCTATTTATGAAATGTCAAAAACACTGGACTGTGAGTTTAAGTGTGGAAGCATTTTACCACCCTGTGTCTTCGACCAATTATGGGAAACCCCTTTTCTCTTCCCCCCCGCCTTAGCCTTGCCAAATGAGAAAAACATAACAGCTCTCAGATGATGGAAGCCACTGAAGCCCTGCTTTAATTTTTATGGTTTGAAAAAGTCAGAAAACCAAAGTTCAATTTGTTTCTGAAATCCCACTGTCCGTAGCCCTTTTTTGTATGACACAGCCAGTGGGCTCTGCCTCTCTGTCTTAGATCTTTGCCTTCTTGAGGGCTGGGGGCCAACGCAAAGAGAAGCGTAAAGGTGGTGAGCCTGAGAGCTGGAGGTCTCAGGAAGTAGGTGTGAGTGGGACTTCAGCCTCCCAGCAGGTGGGCTTGCTTTTCCAGCCCAAGGCGAGGCTACCCTGAGGGCATGCACGCTGCTTGCCGGCCGCCTCTGAAGGAAAGAGCCTTCCATGCCTCCACCCTCAGCTTCTAAGACCCTTCCGTTACCACTGCTCTGCATGGTGGCTCTGCCTTTCTCAGCAGCCCGCATTTTCCCCACCCCCCGGGGGGAGGAAGGATCCAGTGGAAAGTCTCGGCTGAGTGCTTTAAAGGCACCCCCAGCCCTGGGGAAGGTAGGGCAAGGGACCATCTAGCACAAGGGATCTTGTTTGCCTCATTTTTGATTCTGTGGATTGTCCATCCTTCTGCTCACTGTGAAGATGGAGAGGCAGAGTGACCTAAGGCTGTTCAATAGCTTTCCGTATTTTTTCAACATTGAAAAAATAATTTTTAAAAACTGTGATTTAAAAAAAAATCATTTGGCTGGAGGGAAGGGAAAAGGGAAACACCAAAAGCTGTAACATGATTAACTGGAGATATTTAACTGGGGGCACTTTCTAGACCAAGACAAACAAATTCCGTTCTGGACCCTAAAGCAGCCTAATCTTGAGACTGTCAATGACAGAAAGCCGAAGAGAGGCCTCCATTTCCTCCTTTCTCCTTTCTTCTCTTTGTCTCAAAATTCTCTCTTTTTCTTTTCCACCTTCCCTTGGACTACTGCCCCAATGGCCCTCAGACTCCCATTTCATGTGCGTGTGTGCACAAATACACACACACACACACACACACACACGCAAAATACCATTTTTCTTAAGGATTGTGGGACCGAATAAAATCATGTGCCTTCATTTTTTCCTTTTATAGTTAGATGAACCTCTTCCTTTTTACAGTGCTTAAAAAAATGGGGAGGTTGAAGTGTTAGTGTAGGTCTTGGGTATCGTTTGAGAAGTAATTTTTGTTTAACACATTCCCCTAAATATTCACACAAACATTTCAACCCCTTCATGATGCTCTTTGGACACTCGGAGCATCGCATAACCAGATACATGACAGCCTGAACCCATTTGACTCTAGAGCAATTCCTGAAAATTCGATTTCATAGACTTCTTTCATATTTATCCAAAATGAGGGGAGCAATGACAAACAGCCTTGTTCTCCGGATTTGGTGCTTTTGAGTGTGGCATGGGGTGGGCGTGGGGGTGGGGGAGTGGGTGTGTTTCGCTAAAGGGTGCATTCCTATAGCTCTCTGGTGCTGAAGGGACCCGTGTTCCTTCCAGAGGCTGCATTTGACACACTTTAAGTACACACAAATGAATGGTATCACATGCAATATTTTAATGGAGCAATGGGAGAGGCTCTTTGAAACGGGGTTTTGCATCTTTTTGTAACATTTTGATTTCTCTGGTGCCTTATATCCTACTTGATGCTGGCACTCACATACCCACAGGGAACGGACACGGAAGTCAGCTTCGGGAGTGGGGACGCATGGGCAATGCTTGAGCGTGTGGGGGAGGTGGGGAGGGGCGTTGGGAGGTTAGTGTCGGTGGGCAGGGAAGGGACTAGATGGCATCTCTTAGCTGGAGCCGAGCAGGAACTACACAACCCCAGACAAAGCGAACAATTTCGACCTGCGAACACACCGGTAAACCCACCCTTCCTCATCTGAGCTTTCCTTCCTTCTTCCTCTTTTATCTCCGCCTTCTCGTCAAGGTGCTGCTGCTGCTGTGCTGCTAAAGGTGCCCGGAGTCCAGAATGCCCAGTAATCACTCAGGCACAAGCCTGGCACTGCCACGTCAGCCCCCGGGCACGATCAAACCCAGGTTTCTCTTGCCTGGGGCTGAGAACCGTCAGATTTATCTCATCAAAAATGTTTTCCAAGGAATCAGTAGATCACAGTTATTCTGCATTGAAAATGCACTTTAAAAAATAAATAAAAGCTCCAGACTGTTTAAAATATACAGAGGGAGCAGGGGAAAGATAAACATGTGCTAGTGTCTGAACCCAGTTCAGTTTATCTCCAGTTGAAACAATATACACTATATTATGTATAAATGTATACACACTTCCTATATATATCCATATATATATAGTGTATATATTATACATGTATAGGCGTGTATATGTGCATATATACACACATGCACATAACAAAATCAGATGTTCATCATAAACCCAGATGCTCATTACAGACGCTACCCAAACAGCAGCAGAGGAAACAAGGTTGGACTCTTGCAACAGATCACAAAAAATAAAAACAGCCACTTGCAGTGACTTTGGTTATTTCTGTATGTTCACAAGGAATGGATTGTAACAAAGAAAAAAAAAAGGAACAGTGTTAGTGAAAGAGAAAAATGGGCGAGACCATCTTGATCCAATGGGAATGCAGTAATGTTCTATACCATTTCACCTGTTATTTCTTTTAGTCACATTGATTTGTTTTCAGTTTTTGGCCATTAAAAAATTTTTTTAGACTCAAGTGACCCACAACAAACTGAATAAAACTACAGTGAAAGCCCTTTTCAATGGAAGATGTCAGAAATCTCAAAACCCTTGGCCTGGCTCAGAACTACCATGTGCAAATCAGTACTCTCTCAATGTTTGAAATAAAAACTGAAAAGAAAAAAAAAACTTTTTTGAAGCACCTTAATGTGGCCATCCATTCAAGGAGTGGGTGCCACTTTTTTCTTTGAGCACCTTATCGACGTGTTTTGCTATCTGCTGTCTTTCTGTTACCTGTTGGCTGAATGGCTAGCTGTTAACATGCACATGTGCACAGACCAGACGTCTGGACATGTGTGTTCTCAATGAAGTTTACTGTGGTGACTGCTGAAAGGTGAACCCATTTCCTGATTTTCCCGCCACAGTGTTGTGATAAGATTCGAAGAAACCCTATTCCCTGCACAGAAATGTTTCTTATCACATTGTATCTTAGTACGGAAAGGAATATGGTCCCTTTTTTGCAATTGCTACTGTACACACACACACACACACACACACACACACACACCACATGCACATATTCATTCGTCCAAGTGGTATTTTCAATGTCTGTGTGGGTGTCACTGTTTATGCAGTATCTACTTCCCAGTGAACTTTGAATGGAGGGCAACTTTTCTAACCAGATTGTCTTTTCAGACTGAAGACCTGGGAACTGGGGAAGAGTTTGGAAAGAGGGAAAGGCAAGGAAAGAGTGAGCTTTAAATTGAAAGAATAATTTCTCAACAGGAACTTGGGCTCAATGACTGCAGAGACTATTCCCTCCGATCTTTGCAGGTGGGCATGGAACACTGCTTGTATCAATCTGTGTACCCTCTAAACCCATGAGTACACAACACACACATCCATCCATCCATCAGTATATACGTGGTTTGGGATGAGCAGGTCAATAGTTTTGAGAGGGAGTTTGTTCCTTTTTTTTTTTTCCTCATTCTACTCTTAAATTGTTGTCAGTTATCAAACAAAAAATTGTTTTGAAAAACCTTGCATACGCCTTTTCTATCAAGTGCTTTAAAATATAGACTAAATACACACATCCTGCCAGTTTTTTCTTACAGTGACAGTATCCTTACCTGCCATTTAATATTAGCCTCGTATTTTTCTCACGTATATTTACCTGTGACTTGTATTTGTTATTTAAACAGGAAAAAAAACATTCAAAAAAAGAAAAATTAACTGTAGCGCTTCATTATACTATTATATTATTATTATTATTGTGACATTTTGGAATACTGTGAAGTTTTATCTCTTGCATATACTTTATACGGAAGTATTACGCCTTAAAAATACGAAAATAAATTTTACAAGGTTTCTGTTTTGTGTGGAAGAGTAATTGATGTTGCTAAGAATGATGTTTGTTTTTTGGGGTTTTTGTTGTTTTTTTTTTTTTTTAAATGTTACCAGCACTTTTTTTGTAAGTTTCACTTTCCGAGGTATTGTACAAGTTCACACTGTTTGTGAAGTTTGAATATGAAGGAATAATTAAAAAAAAAAACTCTTCTCTGGGTTTCCTATTGTGTCTTCTTTGTATTGTGGCAGGGTTTCTGTTTCAGGTGTTTTTTCACATTATCTCATACACCAGGGTCTGGGTCTAGTTGGAGATTATCCAAATTGAAGGCTATTCCTGAAAGGCCAAGAAGTTCTCAAAACACATCAGTCCTCTTGATACAAGATGTGTGAATCCCAGGATTGGTGTACTGAAATCACTCTGAGGATGCATAAGGTGAATTTGGTCATTTTCCCTTCTCCTGTCCAAAACTCACACATGATCCTTTGGCTCATTTGCCCCTGTAAATGATTCTTTTTTTCAATATAAATTGATTCAATCTTTTTTTCGATCTAAATTGATTCTTTTTTTTCCCCTTTCCCGTGTGCAAATCAGTATCTATCCGCCTCCTGTGGAAGTAATAACCGTATGACACTATGCCCTTCTATCCCTGTATCCAGGGAAAGCTCGTGCCTCAAAATATGCCCCCATTTGATGACTTAGGAGCCCCCTAAGAGGCTCCTGTTCTCTCCATAGTCCCTTTCTCATGTACAGGTTTACCCATAAGGACTCTCTAATCTTACGGTTCTCACAGAAATTACTGGTGTGATGGAGAAGATGTACATCTCGTTTGTCCCTAAGGGAGTCAATCCACCTGAAGTAGATTCGCCCAGTCTTCAGTAAGCATCTACAGTTCACTCAACATTGTGCTGTTTATGAAGGAAATGAAGAAAGTTATTTTAGCCCTGGTAAGCCTTAAAATCTAACAACTAGAAATAAAGATGTATATAAAATCAAAAGCTAGATTGTACCATTCAGACTGTCAGTGACACAGAAGTTGATAAACTAAGAGAAAGATATATGGGCTGGGCATGCCAGGGAAGGGTCCAAGAAATAAGCAGTCAAGTTTGGGAACTCCCAGGGACTTGCAGACTTTGGGTTGGAGGAAGTAAGTGTGGATGGACATCTCCACTGGTGTGAGGAACAGAGACACCAAGGCAGGGGTATGGGATGGGGTAAGAGTCTTAAGGAGAACTCGGGGCTGAAAGGTGACCTCTGTGAATTTAAATATTGACTTCTTGTGACCGAATCACTGAAACTCTAAGTTCTCCTGATACTCTAGGCAATTGAAAATAAAGGAAAATATTTCATGATGCCTGGTTTGAGTAGCAGCATCTTGATGAATTATTAATTTTAATATTTTAAAATAACAATATTAATTTAATATGTTGAGTGACGCTTTGCTGCTCACAAAGAGAGGTGGACTACTTGGTTTGGCCCGTATCCCTCTCGGGGTGGTGTCCATATTGCGCACAAAGTAAAGATAGCTCTCCCACCATTTTCCTACAATTTCAACTACTGCAAAATCTCCCACTAGTCCACCCTCCTGGAGTAAATGGATCATCAAAATTTTTAAATGCTTTCAGAGAACTCTCAGATCCCACAGACATATCTGTAAATCCTTGTTTTTAAGAGCTTGATAATTCAAGATATCCTAGTGCTCCCAACAAGGTCTGATGCCCCATCGGGGACCTCTGTGGCATCATAAGCAGTGCCAGGCACAATAATGATAACATTAATTCTGCATTTTATAGCTTACAAAGACTCAACCAAATTTTCTTACTTCATCTTCCCAAGAACCCTTTAGAAGTAGATATTATTATCACCATTTTACACATGATGAAACATTTATAATGAAGATCAGGAGGTTAATGCCATAAAGCTCCAATGCCTTAAAGCTCAGTAGCAGCACTTAGCACTTAACCAGGTAACCCCCGCCAAGTCCACAGTATACCCTAGGGTATCCCCTCTGTCCACAACACACCCTAGGTACTTCTCTTCTGATCTCTGTAAATTCTAGTAGACTTCTAGCACCAGAGGACGATTCTTCACAACATTCTGACAAGAAGTCAGAATGACTGTAGTCCAGGGCAAATCCTGTGATGCAAGTCTATTCCTGCAGAACACCTATGACTTGCAAACCTTTAGATGACCATAGTCCTCTTTACATGAACTCAACCCCTTGGCTACCTCAGATACCTTTTAGGGAAGAATCTGAAATAAACAAATGCACAGCCTGTGTTTCACCTCATGCTTTGTTTGCATCGAAGGAAAGACACAAGGGAATAGAAGACAAATGCTTATTCCAGGAATGCTTATTCCTGGTGGGAGCCCTTTCACATGCATAGCACCAGTAGACCCATCCAATGCCTTATAAACATACCTCTTCTGTGTTTTCTCCAAATGCAAGAGAATTACTAGAATTGTGATGTCTAAATTTAAATTACTGAAAAGGGCACTTTGGAGGGCTCAGTCAGTTAAGCATCCAACACTTGATTTCAGTTCAGGTCATAGGGTCATTAGGTTGAGGCCCACGTCAGGCTCTACATTGGCTAGAGAGCCTGCTTGGACTTCTCTCTTTCCCTCTGCCCTTTCCTAGCTCACACTCATCCTCTCTCTCTCCGCCTCTCATAAACAAATAAATAAATAAATTTAAGTTAATTAAAATTTAAAATTCAGTTCCTTAGTCACATTAGCCCCCTTTCAAGTGCAAAATAGCCACGTGTGGCTAGTGGTTGCCATATTGAATGGCACAGATACAAATAATTTCTATCGTCAAGGAAAGTTCTATTGGATACTATTGTCCTAGACTCTACTTTCTGCCAAAAAAATTTCTATCAAACATTAAAGTACATAATTCTGACTTCCTGAAAGCTCAGGCTCTTGCACACATAAAGCTCCTCTGAGCCTCTTGGTAGGTGTACTTTGGCGTGGATGCAGAAGTTTACCAGTTACAGCCATAAAGCAGGACTAGGAAGAACCAGAAGATGGAACAAGTTTCACATCCCCCGGCTGGCAGCCCCAGCCATGCTGCTGATTCCCTCAGGGATGGTGTATCCACCAGAGTGCTGTCATTTGTGCATAGCACACAGCCCCCCTGCCTGTCTAGCTCAGCACTGATGGAATCTGTGTGAACCTGAGTATGTGATGATTCATCGCCAGGGGCTGACAGGTGAGAAGGAATTAGTCATGAAATAAAAATGCACGAGAAGACTCTGTCTACTCATGAAGATCATCTACCTCAAAGCTCTATGACTCAAAATTTCTCATATTTGTTCAGGATAATTCTTTGAATTATAGATCCTATTCTATATGCCCAGGCATAGAATGTGGAGTAATAAAGGGTCGGGAGTCAGTACATTTATTCTTCCCCAAGCTCTCATTCATTAATTCCATTATCTCCCCTTCTCCTATCATGAAATCTAAGAGGGGATCCAAGAGAGTTTAGGATAACCTCCTACCTCCATCCCCTGCTGTAATCCTCTCTATGTGTTTTTCAAAAGATGTAATAAGAGGAGATGGTCTCCTCAAACCCTATTTTGAATGAGAGCAAAAGAGACAGACCACCCACCAGTGATGGACACCCGAGCGTGGCTCGGGTCCAGAATCTAGGGCTTATGGTCCAATAAAAATATAATGGGAGCCACATATGCAGTTTTAGATTTTCCAGTAGCCATATTAAGAAATTGAAAAGAAACCAGTGAAATTAATTTTAATAACATATTTTAACACAAAATATCCAAAATACTCTCATTTTGATGTGTAATCAATATGTTAAAATTACTAATGTGACAGTTTGTTTTTATTATTCACAACAAGCCTTCAAAATCTAGTGTGTATTTTACACTTACAACGCAGTACATCTCAATTCAGACTAACCACATCTCACCTACTCGACAGCTACCTGTGGAGACCGGCTACTGCACTGGACAGCGCAGCTGTCCAACAATCTGGCTTTTAGGGGACTGTCTTCTCTGGTTCTCCAGGGAAAATCTAGTTCAGTGAATTCCACCTGAAAGTTTATTTTCTGTCTAATTCAATCTCATTTTAGCAACCTGGCCCATTTATAACATCATTGGGCCCTTTTGTATTTTTATCTCCATCCAAATGGTATTTGTAGATGTTTCCCTGTCACTGTAATCATGTTAAATAACACCCAACTCTCAGTCCAGCCTCGACCCCGATATGCATCTCCTCCACATCAAACTGCCACTCCCTCTATGTCCATACATTTTAGTTCATTTCCAATTCATGAATGGTGTTTGACTCCATTCATGCGCTAGTTCTGCGAGAAGAGTGTGGTGAGCTGTCGTGGCCCATAACAGCACTTGACATCCCTCTGTCTGTCTTCCAAGGGACTCAGCCCTCTGGACAGATATGGGCTCCGTGCTCCTAACTACATACCTATTTCTGGAGAAGTGAGAAAAATACAAATACAAATACAAGAAGGAGGCATTGAATTTTCTTCTTGCTCAGCCTGCCTACTTCTTAGAGAGCACAGCAATGCTTCACTTCAGCCACCGGCAAATGACAGCCTTGTTTCACATCCTCTCTCAGTTCCCGTGCCCATGAAAGGAAATCTGTCACCTCCCTGCCCAGCCTCCCTCCTCACTCCTGTAAGAGAGGTGATGGCAGGATAAAGGTCTGATCATCAGTTAAACAGAAACTCGCACTTAGATGCCACCCAAAGCCCAGCGCAAAGAGGTCAGACAGTGAAATTAGGGGTTCAGAGCAGATACTGGGAGGGTGTTCATTAGTAAACTCTCAGTCACTCCCCCCCCACCCACCCTCGCACCCGAGGAAGAGTCCCTATTTTAAAAATCCAGGTTTCGCTTTTGGTGGGACACAGATTCTTTCCTCACAGGCTCCACAGTGGATCGATAGAGAAAAGGCAGACCCTGGCCAGGGGCTAGGCTGCCATTCTATGCGCTGCTCCCCCAGGGCGGCCGAAAGACCTGGGGTCTCCTGCTGCAGCCCCTCCCTGGGCTCCGAACACACCCAGCATAAGGAGACTTGAATTAGCTGCCCAGGGAATAAAATGTGAAGCCCCGTTGACTCCCGTGGTGCCAGAGTCTTCCATGTGGGAATTTCAGCAGTTGTTCTGCTTCTCCAACCTCCCTAGACAAAATGCCTGCTCTTACCACATAAGCCTCGCTATTCCTTCCATCCTTCACCCCAGACAAAGCCTATCCTGACCACCTCAGCCTGCACCACATCTCTTCCCAAAGGCCCACGTCTTGTACCTCTGTCTTCTTACTACCTTGAATGGAAATGTCATCACCCCTTTTAACTTTAAGGTCTATAAGTGCTGAGACCTGAGAGGGTGTTTTAGTCATGTGCGAATCGCTCCACGGAAGCCCATGCCATGCCTCATTCATAAAATGCCTTGAATGTGTGAATGTTGATGAAAATGACCATGACAAATGAGACGAGTCACACCATCATACTGTCATCGTCGTCATCATCATCATCATCACCCACCACAAAACTACAGCCCAAAGCCCCACCCAAATGCTCCTAGTGGGAATGCATTTCTCAGAGCCACAAGATCTGCTCAAACCAGGTCAAGTTATTTTTTTTTTCTAACTTTGCATGCATATCAAGTCACAAACTGTCCACTCTGGGTCTGGCACCAGGGAAGGGAAGGGCAGAGGAGATACAGAGAAGAGAATGACATTCAGTCACTCAGCTGAACGTACACGAGCCCGCTCGCACAGCAGTGATGGAGACTGCAGGCCCTTGTACATGATCTACCTGTAAAAGCAGAGACAGGAGTGTAGCTCCCAGAAGAGGCCTCTGGGAGCTAACAGCTCTCTGCTGGGAAGCTGAAGCTTCCGAAGCTCCTGTAGCTCAGGACATTGAAGTACTCGTGTGGCTCCTCATAGTCATCTCCCCTTTGCTCTGTGCAAAAGTCCGTGGGCACGGCCTCTGCCTGGATGCAGCTTCCAGCAGATGAGAAAACGCGGGCGCTCCATTCCTCCTGTTCAGCCGGCATTCTCCTGAGGCCACTTTCCGAAGAATGGGCTCTGAGAGATTTCTTCTAAAAACAAACACACTACTAAGTGAGGAGGAGGGGATGTTACTCAGAAGTGACTCCCCAGCATGATACATAGTTACAATCATCTCTCTCTCTTCCTTTCTTACACACACACACACACACGCACGCACGCACGCAAAGTTGTGTTCTTACCAACACCAATTCCTTAACCCTTAATTTCTCAGCCTCATCACAGCTAGATTTCAGTACTAACCACTCCAGTGAAACTGCACTTGCTCCACATGCAGTGAGGCCCACACCCCGTGAAGCAGCTCTCTGTCTCAATTCTCTTCTTCTCTTTACTGCCTCTGACACTGCTGACCTCTTCCTTTTGGAAATGTTCTCTTCCCCAGGCTCCCATAGAACCACTCTCTCCCGGTTCTCCTCCTGCGAACTCCAGCCTTCACCTTCAGCCAGCCTGCTTTTTTCCTGCTCACACATTAGCTCCCCACATAAAGGGACTCCCCCAGACCTCTGTCCTCTGTTTTCTCACTCCCAACACTCCCTCTGAGTCACCTCACGTATATGTACCTCTACAAATACCATCTGCCCTCTGAACATTCCCAGATCTCTACCCAAACTAACCCAGGCTCCTGCCCCAAGCTCCAGACCACGTGATGGCCGGTCACAGCGAGCTTAGACTCACCCTGTCTCAAATGAGACCATCATTTGTTCCCTCCCCCACAAACTGCTCCTGTCCCTGCGTTCTCTGTCCTGGTTCAGAGCACCAGCTGACCAGAGCCTAACGTTAAATTCCAATCGGCCTAAATTCCCAACCAATTTTACTCCTAACTTGCTCTGAAATCACTTCCCTCTTCCCTATTCCTGCCCGCATGTCTTATCTCACCCTGTGTTTCCAGCACCCGCCTACCTCTGGACTCCCTCTTTCTTCTCGTCCAACTTTCACGTGGCCACTAGCACAGTGGTAGTTTAGAGCTGGAAGTTCAATCACGCCATGCTTCTGCCTAAAGCCCTTGGATGGGCCCCCTTGCCTACCAAAGGTACTCAATCTCCTAGAGGGGCTGCAGGTGGATGTAAAGGGGTTTGTAAAACCCCATAGGTTGGTCCATAATTTCACTACATTCGCTGCAGGAGATTGAGTGTGATGCCCTCAAACATCTTTGGTGATTTTGTCACACTCACTTTTGCAGCTGCATCACCTGTAGTACGTCCCTACCCAACATTCCAGCTCCTGGTATAGGGCCTCAGTGCCAGACAGGGAGCATTTACGGAGAAGCTGCTATGACCACACACTGGCAAGCTTCTTCATGTCATCTCAGCAACAATCCTACTAAAATTTCTGCTTTTGAATGAGCTCATACACATATACAGGTGAAGTCACTTACCCAAGGACAATCCCAGTTCTGACTTGGGTACAGGCCATGCTCTTTCTCCTCAGCCAGACTGCCTCTCATCTTATAGCTTCTCGAACACCATGCACTGTTCCCCACCCCACCCCCCAACTTTTTATATGTTCTCCAAGAAGTTGTCTACTCTTTCCTCCAGACTCAGCTCCATAGCACATTGTCCAAGAAGCCTTCCCTGACCTTCTGTGAGAGTGACACTCTTCCTGTTCTCTGGATGTTCTCTGTTGTAACATGCAATGCTGTCTAGAACTTATCTGTTAAGCCTTCTTACTTCTCCAGGCTCCAAACCGTAAGCTCCCTGAGGGAAGGATCTATGCTGTATTCCTCTTTGTAACTTCAGATCCCATAACAGACATTCAATATATGTCTTAGGACTGAAAAGTGTGTGTATTTGTACACACGTGCACGCGCGTGCATGCGCGCGCACACACACACACACACACACACACACACACACACACTTTCTTCCTCAGCCCCATTCCTAAAAGAGCAGGATTTTCCAAATCAAAGTAGGGACTCATAGACAACTACAATTGCTCTTATGGGAAAATAAGACAGACACCGAAATCTGTTTGGGAAAGTAAAGGGTATGAAGTCAGCCATTACCCCCATATGAGAGCGTCACAGGCAAAGACTGTGCTAAGCCAAGGAAATCAGAGACCAGTAGACACAAGCAGGATGGCAGAGGAGACACCTAATGACATCGACTGCAGAGGTGATACCCTCTCAGTCTTATTGGAGGCTTCTCTAAAGCAGGTCACTCACCCCCACCATAGGTCTAGATGACAGCATCACAAAAAGCCACACACAGACTTGGAAAATAACAACAAACACAAACCAAATCTCATTCTTCCCCCCCACCTCACCACTTCCCAGGATAAGAAATAGCATCCTCACTGGCTAGTGTCAAGCTCAGTGGTGCCCATATATAGGCTAGCAGGAAGAATGGGTGGGCTGCATGGATGCACACCATGAACAAATATCAAAAATTCGGGGTGCTGTCACACTGCAGGCCCTGAGGAACTTGACCTAGATAGAAGCCATGGTCTTAGAAGGACACACAGGAGTCAGGCAGTCTCACCCCACTCACTGTTTCATTCATTCCTTTTCAATGCAATGGCTGCACCATGACCATAGGTATGAAGAAAAGAGGTGGTCATTACTAGTCATGCTGATGCTGTGCTTAAAACAGTCCTACATCCCTTAATGCAACTCAATCCATTTAAAAAATATAAATACCCAATTCTTTCTCAAAGAACTGATTGTGACCTTTGGTACTGGTGTGTTCTCATTTCCATTCTTAGACTGGCCACCCTTGCCCTGGAATCTTGACTATTTTGGCTTCCAAAGTCTTCTGGGAAATGTAAACATTCCTGAGATGGGTCTCTCAGCTGCTCAGTTTTCACTTAATCCCCGGGTAGGGACTCTGTCGTTGTCTGTAGAAAAAACAAGCCTGGGACTGATGTGGTCCTATAGGAACAGCAAGGGAGATTGCAGCTGGGTCTTGTGAGGACAAACACTGCCCCCAGGGAGACGTGAGGAGGGTGGACAGTGGGGAGTCAGTGTTACGGAGCTGGACACAGCCATCTCTCCTTTCCCTCACAGAAGGTCCCCTAGGGGAACGCTTTTTAATACCTGCTTAGCAAACAATATCCATTCATTTAGTCATAATAAATCCATGCAGTATCAATATTTTTGAGTACCAAGTATTATAAAGTGCCACAGTAAATAAAATCTATGATAATTAGAAGAACTTAATAACTAATACTTATTAATACATTCCGGGAAAAATGCCAAGCGCCTTGCATGAATTACTTGACTGATGTTTTCCCACAACCCTATGAGAGCTGCATCATAATTATTCCCACTTTATAGATATTACCGTAGCTACTCAAGTGGTAGAACCAGGATCCAAAGCTAGGTCTGTCTGATTCCAAAGTCCACGCTCCTAAATAATACAGTCAACGGGCTCTCCAGGTCTGTAGGGAATGTTGTTGGTACACTGCTCAGATCCTACCTGCCTGACCAGGGCTCCCATTCCCCAGACGCTGGGATTATGGGCTGTGGGCAGGTCATAGCCACCCCTTCTCCGGGGAATCGGTGTTGGGCCTTCTCTGGTTAGCAAGCTGAACTGAGCGTTGACTGAGGGGGGTTTTCAAAAATCTGGCTCCCTGCCTCAAGGTACAACCAACTCTGCATACAATTCTTGCTGCAACCAAATCTCCAGCTGAGACCAAGTCATGCTGAGCTTTCCTCCCTCAGTCCTATCCCTTTACCCCTTCGCCACCCTCCACCTGAGAGTCCATCCCAATAAATCACTCTCACCAGAATTCACATGTCAGCCTCTATTTCTGGGGATCTGACCTAAAACAGTTGTTCCTGGAAATGGCCCTAGAAACAGACACATGATGAGGTTGTGTGGGGGATCCCTTCCCAGCTGGATCGAATATGAACCTGCTGCTGGTGGTGGTGGAATGGGATGGGATATGGATGGAAGGGGATTCTGAGTTGGTGCCACACTGCTGACATTTGAGAAGTATGGAAAAAGAATGATTGTTCAAACAGTGGGACTGAGTAGCTTTTACTAACCCCCTCCCCCCCGCCCCCCGCCCCCCCCGCCAGTGCATGGAGTGGGAAGCATGACAGGTTCAGCTCTCTCAGCACCTGGAAGCAAAGTGTGAGAGTCAAAGCTCCTCCTTGGCAGCATTTCAAAAAACACACATCTCCGGCACTGAAGACCAGGCACACAACCTAACTGTAAGAGAGACAGAACTTCAAAATAGGCTGGATTGTAAGCTTGTGCAAGTCTCCTATGCCCAGAAAAGGAGGGATCTCTATGAATCGGGAAGAGGATCTCTGGGTAGATTCACTGAGAACCACCTGCTTCTCTTGTATCACATGGAACTGCAAAAACGGCCTATTTCTCCTTGATAGGAGTTATGGCCCTGTTAGGACCTGTGTCCCCTACAGGCCATCAGCGCCCTATTTAGGGCAGGACAGCAGCCTGCACTCCCTGAGGGATGCCAGGAATGCTGAAGGAGGAGAAAAGTTGTACCTAAAGGACATGGCCAACATGTACCGGCAGCAATGGGAGAACGTGTCTGGGAGTGAATCCTGAGAGCAAAGGGGTGTGCTGGGCAAGCAAACTATGAGATTGGCCAACATTGGGATGCATCTCGTGACTTAAGATGTAACAGTACCTCACAAGGGCCCTGGAAGACAAGGCTAATACAGTACTGTCAAGAGAGATGCCAACACCACTTTGGCAAACTATGGAAGAAAAAAATCAAACACTCAGACAAGTAGGGATACAATGACAGACATATGTAAAATCATAAAGAACATATATATATTAGTCTCTACCCCCCAGTTTCTAATGTTTGGTCTATAACCCCAATGTCTGACACAATGCTCCTTAAGCTCTTTCCTGAGCGATAGGAATGTTTTACACGGGTCTCCTAAATGGCTTGGAATTTCCTGGTGATAGGAATGTCTTTGGTCCCAATGAGGTGACGTTGAGTGGGCTCTTGGATGGAGGCTGGTCACTAGAAAGACCAAGCCATGATTAGAGGCTTGGAACTTTCAGCCCCACCCACCACCACCTTTCTCCAGAAAAAGGCAAGGGGCTGGAACATGAGTTAAGAATCAATTCTGCCAAGAAACAAGCTAGAGGACACAAGGTGAAGAGTCCCAAATATCACTACGAATAGGAAAATAAAATAACTAAGGTCCCAACAAGAGTGACCGAGGGATACCATTCAAAAAACAATCTCTGAAAGGATAGGCCCTGGAAAGTCAAAGAGTTTCTTGGATATAGCAGTGCTCATAGAAACAGAGAGCATAACAGGTCTTTAAAACCAACAAGAGCCGGAAAGCTAACTAAAATGACGAAACGAAAGAGCTCTCCTCCAAAGAAACTCCAAGAAGAAATGACAGCTAATGAACTGCTCAAAACAGATATCAGCAGCATAAGTGAACAAGATTTTAGAATAATAATGGTGAAATTAATAGCAGGGCTTGAAAAAAACATAGGGGACATCAAAGAAACTATGGCTACAGACAGAATGGAAAATAAAAATAGGCATGAAGAATTAAAAAATGCGATAAATGAGATACATAATAAATTAGAGGCCTCCAATGCACGGCTTGAAGAGGCAGAAAGGAGAATAAGTGATTTAGAAGACACCATTATAGAAAAACAAGAAGCTGACAAAAAAAGAGACAAACTGATCCAGGAACAGGAAAGAAGAATTCGAGAGCTCAGCGACACAGTCAAACGCAACAATATCCGTATCATAGGAATCCCAGAAGAGGAAGAGAGAGGGAAAGGTGCTGAAGGAGTCCTGGAACAAATTATAGCAGAGAACTTCCCCTGACCTGGGGAAGGAAGTCAATGTGGAAATACAAGAGGCTCAGAGGACTCCTCTCAGACGTAACTTGAATCGATCTTCTGCACGACATATCATCGTAAAAATGGCAAAATACAAGGACAAAGAGAGAATTTTGAAAGCAGCTAGGGAGAAAAGGGCCCTCACATACAAAGGGAAACCCATCAGAGTGGTGACAGACCTATCTACTGAAACGTGGCAGGCCAGAAAGGAATGGCAAGAGATCTTCAATGTGATGAACAGTAAAAAATATGCAGCCAAGAATCCTCTATCCAGCAAGGCTGTCATTCAAAATAGAAGGAGAGATAAAAACCTTTCCAAACAAACAGAAATTGAAAGAATTTGTCACCACGAAGCCAGCCCTACAAGAAATCCTGAGGGGGATGCTCTGAAGGAAAGGTTGCAAGGAACAAAGATTCCAGAGACACCACCACAAACATGAACCCTACAAAAGATACAAAGACTCTAAACCCACATATTTCAATAATAACACTGAATGTAAATGGGCTGAATGCTCCAATCAAAAGACATAGGGTAGCAGAATGGATTAAAAACAAAATCCATCTATATGCTGTCTACAAGAAACTCATTTTAGACGGGAAGATACCTTCAGATTAAAAGTAAGGGGATGGAGAAACATATATCATGCTACAGGAAATCAAAAGAAAGCCGGAGTAGCGATACTTATATCAGACAAACTGGACTTTAAATTAAAGACAATCACAAGAGATGAAGAAGGGCACTACATAATACTTACAGGGTCCATCCATCAGGAAGAACTAACAATCATAAATGTCTACGCACCGAATATGGGAGCACCTAAATATCTAAAACAATTAATCACAAACACAAACAAGCTTCTAGATAAGAATGTGCTAATAGCAGGGCACTTTAATACTCCGCTTACAGCAATGGATAGGTCAACCAGACAGAAAATCACTAAAGAAATAATGGATTTGAAAGATATATTGGACCAGATGGACCTGACGGATATATTTAGAACTTTACATCCTGAGGCCAGGGAATTTACTTTCTTCTCAAGTGTGCATGGCACATTCTCCAAGATAGATCACATACTGGGACATAAAGCAGCCCTCAAGAAATATAAAAGAATAGAGGTCATACCATGCACACTGTCAGATCACAATGCTTTGAAACTTGAAATCAATTACAGGAAGAAGTCTGGAAAACTTCCAAAAACATGGAGGTTAAAGAACACCCTCTAAAGAATGAATGGGCCAATCAGGCAATTA
The DNA here is from genome assembly GCA_017311185.1 of Proteles cristata cristata. Taxonomy (NCBI): domain Eukaryota; kingdom Metazoa; phylum Chordata; class Mammalia; order Carnivora; family Hyaenidae; genus Proteles; species Proteles cristata. Next base: position 33,510 of record JAESUZ010002768.1, on the reverse strand, counting down.
GAGATGAAATTAAAAAATATATGGAAACAAATGAAAATGAAAACACAACAATTCAAAATCTATGGGATGCGGCAAAGACAGTCCTAAGAGGAAAGTACATTGCCCTCCAGGCCTATTTCAAGAGATTAGAAAAGCGCAAGTCCAAAATCTAACAGCTCACCTAAAGGAACTAGAGGCAGAGCAACAAGAACGCCCTAAACCCAGTAGAAGAAGACAAATAGTAAAAATTAGAGCAGAAATAAACAACATAGAGACCAAAGAAACAATTGAACAGATCAATGAAACCAAGAGTTGGTTTTTTGAAAAGGTAAACAAAATTGACAAACCTCTAGCCAGACTTATCCAAAAGAAAAGAGAGAGCACCCAAATAGACAAAATTATGAATGAAAATGGACTTATTACAACCAACCCCTCAGAAATACAAGCAATTATCAGGGAATACTATGAAAAATTATATGCCAACAAATTGGACAACTTAGAAGAAATGGACAAATTCTAAACACACAGTCACTACCAAAATTCACACGGGAAGAAATAGAAAACCTGAACAGACCCATAACGAGTGAAGAAATTGAATCAGTGATCAAAAATCTCCCAACAAATAAGAGCCCTGGACCTGATGGCTTCCCTGGGGAATTCTACCAGACATTTAAAACAGAATTAATCCCAATTCTTCTCAAGTTATTCCAAAAAATAGAAAGTGAAGGAAAAGTCCCGGACTCATTTTATGAAGCCAGCATCACACTGATTCCCAAGCCAGACAGAGATCCAGCAAAAAAAGAGAACTACAGGGGCGCCTGGGTGGCTTAGTTGGTTAAGCGTCCGACTTTCGCTTAGGTCATGATCTCGCGGTTCGTGGGTTCGAGCCCCGCGTCGGGCTCTGTGCTGACTGCCAGCTCGAGCCTGGAGCCTGTTTCAGTCTGTGACTCCCTCTCTCTCTGACCCTCACCTCTTCACGCTGTCTCTCTCTCTCTCCTAGAAATAAATAAAACATTAAAAAAAAAAAAAAAGAGAACTACAGGCCAATATCCTTGATGAATACGGATGCAAAAATTCTCAACAAGATCCTTGCAAATCGAATCCAGCAGCACATAAAAAGAATTCTCCACCAAGATCAAGTGGGATTCATTCCTGGGTTACAGGGCTGGTTCAACATTCGCAAATCAATCAATGTGATACATCATATCAATAAAAGAAAAGATAAAAACCATATGATCCTGTCAATAGATGCAGAAAAAGCATTTGACAAAATACAGCATCCCTTCTTAATAAAGACTCTCGAGAAAGTTGGGATAGAAGGAACCTACTTAAACATCATCAAAGCCATCTATGAGAAGCCCTCAGCTAACATCATCCTCAATGGGGAAAAACTGAGAGCTTTCCCCCTGAGATCAGGAACACAACAGGGATGCCCACTCTCACCACTGCTGTTTAACATAGTGCTGGAAGTCCTAGCATCAGCCATCAGACACCAAAAGGAATCAAAGGCATCAGAATTGGCAAAGAGGAAGTCAAACTTTCACTCTTCGCAGATGACATGATACTCTGCATCGAAAACCCGACAGACTCCACCAGAAGCCTACTAGAACTGATCCAAGAATTCAGCCAAGTTGCAGGGTACAAAATCAACGTACAGAAATCGGTTGCATTTTTATACACCAACAATGAAGCGACAGAAAGAGAAATCAAGAAACTGATCCCATTCACAATTGCACAAAAAACCATAAAATACCTCGGAATAAACCTAACCGAGGATACAAGAGATCTGCATGATGAAAACTATAGAAAACTTATGAAGGAAATTGAAGAAGACACAAAGAAATGGAAAAACATTCCATGCTCATGGATAGGAAGAATAAATATAGTTAAGATATCATTACTACCTAAAGCACTCTACACATTCAATGCAATTCCAATCAAAATTGCACCAGCATACTTCTCAAAACTAGAACAAGCTATCCAAAAATTTGTATGGAACCACAAAAGACCCTGAATAGCCAAAGTAATCCTGAAAAATAAAACCAAAACGGGAGCTATCACCATCCCAGACTTTAGCCTCTACTACAAAGCTGTCATCATCAACACAGTATGGTATTGGCACAAAAACAGACACATAGACCAATGGAACAGAATTGAGAACTCAGAAGTGGACCCAAAAGTATACAGCCAACTAATCTTTGACAAAGCAGGAAAGAATATCCGATGGAAAAAAGACAGCCTTTTAACAGATGGTGTTGGGAGAACTGGACAGCAACATGCAGAAGAATGAAACTAGATCATTTTTCTCACACCATGCACAAAAATAAACTCAAAATGGATAAAGGACCTGAACGTGAGACAGGAAACTATCAACACCCTAGAGGAGAAAGCAGGAAACAACCTCCTTGACCTCCACCGCAGCAACTTCTTAATTGACACATCCCCAAAAGCAAAGGAATCAAGAGCAAAAATAAATGATTGGGACCTCATCAAGATTAAAAGCTTCTGCACAGCCAAGGAAACAACCCAGAAAATTAATAGGCAACCAACGGAATGGGAAAAGATAGTTGCAAATGACATATCAGATAAAGGGTTGATATCCAGAATCTACAAGGAACTCACCAAACTACACGCCCGAAAAACAAACAACCCAGTGAAGAAGTGGGCAGAAGATATGAACAGACACTTCTCCAAAGAGGACATCCAGATGGCCAACAGACACATGAAACGATGCTCAGCATCGCTCCTCATCAGGGAAATACAAATCAAAACCACACTGAGATACCACCTCACGCCAGTCAGAGTGGTTAAAATGAGCCAATCAGAGAACTCTAGATGCTGGCGAGGATGTGGAGAAACGGGCACCCTCCTACACTGTTGTGGGAATGTAAACTGGTACAGCCCCTCTGGAAAACAGTGTGGAGGTTCCTCAGGAAACTAACAATAGAACTCCCCTAGGACCCAGCAATAGCACTGCTAGGAATTTACCCAAGGGATACAGAAATGCTGAGGCATAGGAGCACATGTACCCCAATGTCCATAGCAGCACTCTCCACAATAGCTAAAACATGGAAAGAGCCTAAGTGTCCATCAACAGATGAACGGATCAAGAAGATGTGGTTTATCTATACCATGGAATACTACATGGCAATGAGAAACAATGAAATCTGGCCATGTGTAGCAACATGGATGGACCTTGAGGGTGTGATGCTGAGCGAAATAAGTCAGGCAGAGAAGGACAAATATCATATGTGTGCACGTATAGGAGGATTAGGAGGAACTTAACAGAGGACCAAAGGGGAGAAGAAGGGCGGAAATGGTGGGGGAAAGGGAGAGAGGCAAACCATGAGAGACTCTTGAATGCTGACAAAAACTGAGGACTGATGGATGTGGGGGGGAGGAGGGATGGGCATGGAGGAGAACACTTGTGGGGATGAGCACTGGGTGTTATGTGGAAACTAATTTGACAATAAACTATTTAAAAAAAAAATAAATAAATAAAACTTCTTCCTTAAAAAAAAAAAAAGAATCAATTTTGCCTTGGGTTCAAGCCCCACGTCAAGCTCTGTGCTGACTGCCAGCTCAGAGTCTGGAGCCTGTTTCAGAGTCTGTGACTCTCTCTCTCTCTGACCCTCCCCTGCTCACGTTGTCCCTCTCTTTCTCTCTCCTAGAAATAAATAAAACATAAAAAAATTTTTTTTAAATCAATTTTGCTTATGTGATGAAGTCTCCATAAAAATCTCACAAGTATGAAGTTCAAAGAGCTTCCAGTTTTCTAAAAATATCCACATGCCAGGAGGGCAACACGCCCCAGCTCTCCAGGGACAGATCCTCTTGTGCTTGAGACCCTTCTTGACCTTATCCTGTTTATCTCTTTCATCTGGTTATTCATCTGTATCCGTTATCATATTCTTTATTATATAATAAACCAGTAAATGTAACGCTCAACGTTCCTCTGAGTTCTGTGAGCTGTAGCAAATTACCAAATCCAGGGAGGGGGTAGGAACTTCAATTTATAGCCGGTCAGTCAGAAGTACAGGTGACAATCTGGGTCTTGCAGTTGGTGTCTGAAAGCGAGGGCAGTCCTGCAGGACTGAGCCCTTAATTTGTGGGTTCTGATGTTAACTCCAAGCAGATAATGTCAGAGCTGATCTGATTGTAGGACACCCAGATGGCGTAGAAGAATTGGTCAGTGTGGGAATAAACCCACCCATCTGTTGTTTACAAGTGTTCTGTGCAATGTTAAGAGTAGAGAAGAGGAAAAAAACACAGTTTTCCCCAATATAACCTACTAAATCAGGGATTGGCAAGCTAAGGCCCATGGCTCAAATCTGGCCTACCACAGATTTTTGTACTGCCCGTGAGCTAAAAATGATTTTTATATTTTTAAGTGGTTGAAAACAGATTCAAAAGAAAAATAATATTTCATGACACATGAAAATTATATGAAATTCAAATTTCAGTGTTTATAAATAAAGGTTTTTTGGAACACAGCCATACTCATCCATTTACATATTGTCTGTGGTGCTTTCATGCTACAATGGTAGAGTTGAATTGTTGCAACAGAGACCGTATAGCCCACAAAGTCTAAGAGACTTACTACCTGGCCCTTTACAGAGAAACTTGGTTGATCCCGTACTACATAATTTTGAAAATTCAATAGCTGATTACGTTTCTAGGGAAGATCCAGAAGACACTCTTTTACAAAGGTGAAAAAGAATGTGCTCATAGTGAAGAAAGCACCAGCATCACTGGGAAGCTCAGTGGTATCTCTCCTCTGTAGGCTGGGTCTGAATGCTTTCATTGATCTGGATCCCTAGTAGCAGTAAGAATGATAACACCCCCAAATGAAATAGGGGCAGATGGCAGCACTCAAGATGCAAATGTAGATTTGTGGATGTAGTTACTGCAATGGCAGCCAAGGAAGCCTGACCCACAAGGATACTAAGATGGCTAATAAAGCATAGTGTTCCTAGGAGAAAAATGGATGGACAGCAGACAGCGAGGGGCGTTACTTATATATGTACTCAAGAGATCAGGAATTCATGAGAGAAGGCTGAGACCAGCACTCCCCGCCCCAGAGAGTCAAGATCTCTTGCTCAGTTTCCAGGTCTGTGAGCAACACTGGGTGGATACTCTCCACTCTGCTCTCCAGCCTTCTGTACCTGATTCTGTTTCCTAAGAAGACTGAACTATGTGTACTGCATCAGCAGGCTCCCTTCCCTCAGGCTTGAGCTTGGGTTCAACCAATGCAGAGCAGCAGTAGGGGATGGAGGGAAGGAGAGTGAGGTGAAGGTATATATATTCTCTTGGCATTCTCTCTGCAGAGGTGCCTTGGACTGGCTGTAACCTTCAATCAAAGATTATAGTAGTTCTCAGGGTGGTCCCCTCTACACATCTCTTCCTTCCCACGTTCTCGTAATCACCCTCTCCCTTTTCCCTTAAAGACTAAGGGTGACAACACACACTGCTACACTTCTCCTAATAGTTTCTTTAATGCTGCCTAGTCCTTTGTAACTGTCCGTTTTAAACTGTCTTCAAGCCACCCTCCTTGAGAATACTACATGTTCCCAGCTATATCTAAATAGATCACGGTACAGTTGCTGAAAATCAAAGAGAAAGAAAGTTTTAAAGGAACCAGAAGAAAACACCATATCTTCAAAGACGCAAAAATAAGATTCACATAGTTTCTCAACAGAAATACGGGAAGCCGGAGACAATGGAAAAATGTTTTCCATGTGCTAAAAGAAAGTAACTGCCAACAGGGAATTGTATACCCAGCAAAACAAGTATATCATTTTTAAATGAAGTAAAAATTAAAGATATTTTCAGACAAAAACCAAGATAATTCATCACCTACATGAAAGGAAATACAAACAATATTATTCAGACAGAAGGAAAATGATCCCAGGTACAAGACAGAAAATGCAGGAAGATGTAAAGAGCAACAGAAAGGGTAAATCTACATGAAAGTGACTCTCAAAACAATACTAATTTCCTGGAGGGTCTAAAATATATATATAACTAAAACACATGGTAATAATAGTGATAAGTTGGGGCAATAGGTCAAAAAAGAGTTAATGTGTCTTAAGATTCTTGCATAATCCAAGAAATGATTAAAGTACTAATTTATACTATACCTGAATATGTCAGGGGTATGATTTGTAATGTCTAGTGTAACCTCTAAAAGAATAGGAAAAATAGCATAATTACCAAATAGATCTTTTTATAATAGTAAGCACTTAATTCAAAAGACAGCAAGAAAGAGTAGGAAAAAAAAAAACAGGCAAAACATATATGAAGAAAATAAGGTGGTAGCTGTAAACCCACATATATCACTAATACCACTACCGAGTACATGGCCCAGAGAAAGAAATGTCAGAGACGAAGAACTGGGTTGTTAACGGAATCAAACCCAATTTGGGGAAAGTGAATCAGGAACAAGGGAGGAGGGTCTAGGATGAGGCAGAAAACAATGTTGGCAATCATAGACGTGCTTTCCCTCAAATGTTTGGTGACTGGAATTAAGGCGACCTGGGATGGCGTATAAAGTCCATAAGGACAGACAAAACAGGGAGCAGAAATTCTTACATTCATCCTAATCAGTAGCAACCAGTTTACAACAGAAGCACATTAATCTAGTTCTAGCTCTTCGTTGTTTACAAGGCTTTCAGGGACACCGTACCAGCTGTTCATCACAACTCTGGGGCAGAGAGCATGCAGCATCGCCATCATCCCCATTCTGCAGGAGGAAATGGGGACCAGGGAGCTTCCACAATTTCCCTGTAATCACACTCACTGCTGAGCTCAGAAGTGACATCATCCACTTCCCCACCCAGCACTCTTTCAGCCACATGACCTCTTAAGCTAGAGTAACAGGATGTATAGCCTACTGATCTTGCCATGTACCTTTTACCCCTAAATTTGGGGAACGTTTATTTCTCATCCTGCAGAAGTGCTGGGTAGCCTAGCACTGCAGAAGGTTGTTAAAATTAGATGAGCTAACACACAAAAATCCCTAGTACCAGGTAGATGCCCAAAATGCAGCAAACTCACAGTAGATAAATCGAACTCTCCAGGGAGTGGCTTCAGGGACAGGCAAGAACTAGGAACTGTAGGTGACAGCAAGATGGGGGACACACAGGTCCAGGCTTTATGGAGTTCCCAGAAAAGGAAACGGACAGAAGAGTGTAAACAAGTTCGCTGAAAGGCAGAGCAAGGACCGTGAAACAGATATGAAAGGCAGTGGAGGAGATCACATCGAGGTCTCTCTCTGGACAGGAAGGGGACAGGAAAGGACAGGTGCGAGGGGAAGAGTGGCCATGACTGAGATGGGCAGTCACAGTCTTTACCTTTCTGGTCAGTGTGACCACCACGATGACTGCCGTGCAGATGGCTGCCAGCACTGTGGCCATGGCTCCAAGCAGTGGGATCTGGAACCTAGCGCTGCGCTCAGCCACTGGAGGGGCGACAAAGTACAGATGGGGGGTGAGAGCCAGAAGCGAAGGGCATCTATTACACAGGGAAGCCTCTGTGTCAGGGCGCCGAGGTGAGGGCTGGCCGGGTCTTTCTCTAACCACGGGACTGGTTAAGCCCAGCTCCCTGGACGGCAGGGCACCTGCGTGGCTCACTGTAAAATCAACGGCTGATCTCTGGATCCAGAGCAGACCATTGTTAACACTCCCTTCCTCTATCTGACAAAATCACTTTCCATGATAATCATGAAATGAAACAAAAAACAACATCCAGGGGAAAAGGAAAAAAAAAAAAACCTGGAGAGTGAATATTTTCTTCTATTAAATTTCATAGTTGTAATCATACTAGTAAAAAATATTTAATTAAAAATCAAAATAAAATTAACTAAAGCACAAAAAAGAGGGGAGAAAGCATATAACCTTCACATTAGGCCTGTATCATTTTTCTAGCTGTGAGAGAGTAAGGTTCTGGAGGTTTCTCCTTTGCTTTTTCTCAGCACCTGGCACATAGCAGGTGCTCAATAAATACTTGTGATATGCAATTAAAGCATGAACAAATGATTTTCTACTATGACATCAAGTGTAAGGAGGAGAAGCAGAAAGGGGGGTATGAAGAGTGATAGCTGATCCAGGGACAGTGAGAGAGGAACAGAACAAGCGCCCAGCTGTGTGCTGTTCTACAGGTAGGGGGGTTTCCAGGCTGCCCTGTCCCATTCCCACCTCCTTCCTAGGAGCTCGGGCAGGCCCCAGCAGTGCAGGGAACTTTTGAGAGAAGGGTGTAGCAGAGGCCAGTCCTCTTCCCTCAAAGGGCTTGCCCTGTGGGAAGGGTGGCCAAGGAATGCAATCACTAAGGACAAGGCAGTGCCCACAGGGGCCACACGGTAGCAGGGGCGAGGGAGCCCACGTGCCCCAGAACGAGTCCCTCCTGCACTGCCACAGGCGGGGGAAGAGGACAGACCGGGAGCAAAGCGGTCGTGGAGAACACAGCTTTCAGGGGGCAGAAGGGCTGCGGCGGGCTGTGCATAGAGCCAGAAAGGGTTTTGGCTCTTCCTCACATGCTGCATTGCCCTTTATCAGAGCCAGCCAAGAAGCCGTATTTGAAAAGGAACTTTAAAGTAGCCTCTCATCAGGGGCGCCTGGGTGGCTTAGTCGGTTAAGCGTCCGACTTTCGCTTAGGTCATGATCTCGCGGGTTCGTGGGTTCGAGCCCCGCATTGGGCTCTGTGCTGACTGCCAGCTCGGAGCCTGGAGCCTGTTTCAGTCTGTGACTCCCTCTCTCTCTGACCCTCCCCTGCCCACGCTGTCTCTCTCTCTCTCCTAGAAATAAATAAAACATTTAAAAAAAAAATAAAGTAGCCTCTCATCATCTCAGTCTGCACATATTCTGCTAACTCATAAAGCTTAATCTCCAACACAACTGATGGCAGCAGATAGAAGCTCTGAGGGTGTAGGGGCGCCTGGGTAATTCAGTTGGTTGAGCATCTGACTCTTGATTTCAGCTCAGGTCCTGATTCCAGGGTTGTGGGATCAAGCCCCATGTCAGATTCTTAAGATCCTCTCTCTCTCTCTCTCTCTCAAGTTAAAAAAATAAAGAGCAAGAAGCTCTGAGGGTGTAATTTAGTGGAACCAGATCATCTGTGTTAAAACCAGCTCTACTGCTCTGAGCGGTGGTAAGGCTCAGCCTCCACCTCCATCAAATAGTCACATGGGAGGGGCTGGCACTCATAGCTAACACTTACTTAGTACTTATCATGTTCAGGCTTTGTTTTCTCTTTTATTTTTTTTTAAGTTTATTTATTTTGAGACACAGAACGCACAAGTGGGGGAGGGGCAGAGAGAGAAGGAGAGAGAGAATCCAAAGCAGGCTCCTCTGCAGCACTGTCAGCACAGAGCCCAGTACAGAGCCCAGACCCATGAAACCGTGAGACCATGACCTGAGCCAAAACCAAGAGTCAGATGCTTAACCGACTGAGCCACCCAGGCGCCCTGTTCCAGGCAGTGTCTCAGGGCATTTTCCCGTAGTAAGGAATTCAATCCTATGTTAGAACCTCATGAGGTTACAACTATTTTCATTTCACAGATGAGAAAAACAATGCACAGAGAAGCCAAGTAATCTTTCTGAGGTCAACAGCAGCACCAAGATTTGGACCCAGGCTGTCTGGTGTCAGAGTCTGAGCTCATAACCACTCTGGTACACTGTTTCTCAGATACAAGAATCTTTCCCCACTTTCCAGAGAGCGGGTTTAAGTGTTCAGGTGGATAATGAATGTGAGAGCATTCTGGAAACTATGAAGTGCCATACAAAGGTAAATTATTATATATTTACACTTAGCACACACTGTGTTTTAATCTTTTATAAAACTTAGAAGACAGGGGCACCTGAGTGGCTCAGTCAATTGAGCATCTGACTTCAGCTCAGGTCATGCTTTCAAGGTTCTAGAGTTTGAGCCCCACACCGGGCTCTCTGCTGTCAGTGCAGAGCTTGCTTCAGATCCTCTGTCTCCCTCTCTCTCTGCCCCTCCCTTGTTATCTCTCTCTCTGTCTCTCAAAAATAAACACTAAAAAAATAAAATAAAATAAAAACTTGGAAGCTAATTCTTTTTTTTTTTTTAATGTTTATTTTTGAAAGAAAGAGAGAGACAGAATATGAGCTGGCAAGGGGCAGAGAGAAAGGGAGACACAGAATCTGAAGCAGGCTCCAGGCTCTGAGCCGTCAGCACAGAGCCCCAGGCGGGGCTCAAATTCACCAGCTGTGAGATCATGACCTGAGCCGAAATCAGATGCTAAATCGACCAAACCACCCAGGTGCCCCAGAGCTAATTCTAATTTGCCTGACTGATACTGAACTAATAAGCAAGAATGCTTCCCAAATGACCTTAACAAGAGTTCTTCCTAACCAATACATAAAAGATGCCCTTCTTACCTAAACAGTGGCTCTCGATTCTGGCTGCACATTTGAATCACCAGGCATGCTATTAGAATCTATGACATCCCAACTTTGCCCCTAGAAATTCTGCTTAAGTAGTCTGGGATGGGGCTCCAGCATCAGTTATCATTTAAAAGCTCCCTGGTGGGGCGCCTGGGTGGTTCAGTTGGTTAACCGTCCAACTTCGGCTCAGGTCATGATCTCATGCTTTGTGGGTTGTAGCCCCATGTCAGGCTCTGTACTGACAGCTCAGAGCCTGGAGCCTGTCTTCAGATTCTGTGTCCACCCTTCTTTCTGCCTCTCCCTTGCTCATGGTCTCTCTCTCTCTCTCACTCTCTCTCTCAAAAATAAATAAATATTTTTTTATTTAAAAAACATATTTTAATGTTTTATTTATTTCTGAGAGAGACAGAGCATGAGCAGGGGAGGGTCAGAGAGAGAGGGAAACACAGAATCTGAAGCAGGCTCCAGGCTCTGAGCTGTCAGCACAGAGCCCGACGTGGGGCTCAAACCCACGAACCACGAAATCATGACCTGAGCCGAAGTCGGCCGTTTAACTGACTAAGCCACCCAAGGTGCCCTGAAAAATAAATATTAAAAAAAATTTTTTAGGCTCCCTGGTGATTTGAATGTGAACTGGGGTCAAAAGACCCTACTCTTACAGTGTTTAGCAGGAGTATATCTTCTGTTCTGGAGGGTGAAAATTCATTAGCCACCTCGCTCCAGAGGGCATACCTGAGCTTTGTAGGACCTCCAGAAAGAGTGTCCCTCTGTAAATCCCATCGGGGTAGGTGTGATAGGTACAAACGTACTCCCCTGTATCATTCCTGGTCAGCGATTGCAGGCTGAGGTCAAGGCTGGGGCCGGGGGCCACTCGCTCCCTGAAGGCCGGGCAGACGTACCACCCCAGGTGAGTGTGATGAACGGCCAGCAGTTGGTCCTGTTGCTCCCAGTTGACCTGTGTCACTTTGGCAGTGGTAGCGGAGAGGCGACATTGCAAGGTGACAGAGCCACCTTCTTCTGCAGAAATGTTCCCCGTTGTTACTATCCTGCCGGACACAGCTCCTAGGGAAGAGGAGAAGGCGTGCGTGAGTCCTGTGTCAACAGCTGTCCTGATATCTTCCCGCAGAAATCCTAAAGGGCTCTGAGGCTAGAACTGGTTTGTGGAATGACCTCCTCCCCCATCCGTCCTGTCACTCCCCACACGGACTATAACTACTACACTTCACCCACTCAGGATATTCTGCTACAATCTATCTTCATGACAAGCTCTTGGATTTCCATGTACTTATTTTGTCTCCTGACCTAGAACATAAGCCCTGTCAGTCACCACTTCTGTTTTATTTCATCTTCCAGCAGCCAGTTCTGTGTGGGGTACATTACTCCTTGAAGTAAACCTTGCTATTTGTTTGAGTGCCGTTTGGGGTGCCTGGAAAAATCCGAAGGAAATGAATACTGGAGAGAAACTTATTTCTCCCAGACAAAACCAGCCTCCTCAGCACTGACCACCCCCAATCATCTTGGGTACAGCTCCACCCTCAGATGGTTCAAAAAAACAACATACAAATGAAATTATAATATAGTGTCTCAATATCTGTGCCCTCTCAGAAACATATGTCTATGATTTTTATTATAGAAGGGAACATACCTAATGTAAACTCAGCCTCTAATGGCAGACTTTCTGGAATCTGCAAGGAAGACATCTGTGATCCACAGAAAATGTACAATGTCTTTCTAGAAGGTTCCTCAGGGACAGAAGAAAGAATGATGGAACAGGAATGAACTTCTACAAGCAAGCTGATCATTCTTCTCCTTGTTTCCTTTCTCTACCCCCCTCCCCCGTTTTCTTTCTTGGGTTGGCCAGTCCAACACCTGAACCCCAAGGCCTCCATCTGCCACCCAAAACAGAATCTGCTTCCCAGAGGCTGCCTTTTCTCACATGACGGGACAGAGGATTCTAAAAACCATGACTTTCCTTCCCTCACTTCCACTCCTGGCTTAATTTCCTCCTTTTGTTTCTCCAGTTCCAGGCTGGATTTATAGGCCTTACCTGAGGCGGGGAGGGGAGCCTGCCTCAGCCCCTGTGCCCAAATCAGGAGGAGATACCACTGCATGCTTCTGCCTGGCGGGGGGCCTACAGGAAGCCGCCCCAGCCTCTTCTACCACCGAAACTGGCGGACTGTGGCTGGCAGGCCAAAACTGAGCCTATGAGGAGAGAGGGTCTCGGAAAAACTGAGTTCAGCAAAAACAATGTCAGAGACAGATAAAAAAGCTCCCAACAAGTACACAAACTGCATAGGGTGAGCCACAAGAAAGACCATGAAGGAAACACACTAAAAAATAAACAAAAATGTGGTTACAGACACATTGGTCTCTGGGTTACTATTCGTCAATCAACTAATTTTAAATTCTGTCTTAATGCACTTGTTTTGTACCAGCCTTTGTCTAACAAGCTCAAGGGCCCTGTGTATCTGAGTAACACCCAAGATTCTGAAAAGCCTGTGGAGTTCACTGGGCTCCACTGGTTTCATCCTACTAAAGAATATGCACCGATAAGAGAAATCTAAGTTGGCACACTTACAGACCAGGACTTGCGCTTAAAATCTAGTGAGCCAGTGAACAGGAGGCATTTACTTCAGAGACAAGATGTAGGCAGGACAGTAAGTCTCAGACAACAGAGCAACTTTCCTTTAAATGAGGTCCTCTTCTCGAATCTGATTTCTTCTGTCTCGTTTATCTGGACTGAGACTTTGTTGAACTCTAGTTTAGTTTCTCTAACTCAGTAGAATCAGAGGAGACCAGAAGAAGGAGTTTTCTTGTGATTGGTGACCCCCTCCCCAATGAAAATCACCCACCGTCCATGAAAATCACCCATGCAGAGAAGGGTGAGCTCCAGTTACCTGACCCTGGAAAGGGGCTGACTGATATTAGTCTGGAGTTTCCAGCTCATTATCAAGTTTTACCATCCTTCTTCCTTTAATCCCTCTGTCTGTTCTTGCATTCACTTGAGAGTCCTAAGAGCCTATGAAGCACCAGACTCAGCACCAGGCTCTGAAAATACAGGGTGAAGAATCATAGCCCCTGCCTTCAGATACTCCAAGCTTGCTCTCTGGTGAAGCTACACTCTGGGAGAAGGAGGTGGAGGGTTTCTACTCACCTGCCTCTAGGCCTCGCCTCTCCTATCTTGGGCAAGTTGCATGGTGTATGTCCTGAATACCTGCTCCTCCACCTGGGGGAACATCTACAGCCTTGTGCTGTGCCCCTCCATTCCAGACAAGTACCCTGAGCGGTCCACACTATCCACACTGTCCAGGCTCCTGTCCGCCTTTTCCCTCCTCCCCTACAGGATGCTCCATCTCAATTCACTTTCCTGTCTTTCCTGGGCTCTACCCATTCCCAACTGGATACCATGACCCGGGTACCCCCCCCACAGCCCACCTCCAGCCTCTTAGACAGCATATGCCTCATCAACTTCTCTCTGCCCTAATTCAGCCTGTCCTTCAAGGCTCACATCAAGAGACATCTCCTCCATTTCCTTTCAACCACCGTAGTGCCTGAAGCTGAAGAACTTGTAATACCTAATGTGTGTCCAGCGAGGGTACAGAGGATGAACAGGCAGAGTGTTTCCAAAACTGGTTATCCAGGAAGAGGAGCCCAAGGTGGGAGAGCTGAGAGCAAGCAGTGGAAATAGAGCGCAGAGAGGGGGACACTGGAGTTTGGGTTATAAAAAATTTACAGTCCGTGTTTCCATAGTAGTGTGGGTGAAAGCCATAGAGGTAAGATCTGTTTTGTATAATAAGAAACACCAAGAAACTTAGACTAAGTTGTTTTTAAAAAGGCTAAAGAATTTCTCTATTTGTTTCTTTTTTTTAAGTGTCTGACTTTTTTTTTTTTAGTTTATTTATTTTGAGAGAGAGAGAGAGAGAGCGAGCAAGCATGAGTTGGGGGGGGCAGAGAAAGGGAGAGAGAGAACCCCAAGCAGGCTCCACTGCTCAGCACTCAGCGCAGAACTCCAAACAGGGCTTGATCTCACAAGCACAAAGTCACCACCTCAGTGGAAATCAAGAGTCAGACACTCAGCTGACTGAACCACTCAGGCACCCCTCTCTATTTGTTTCTAAGCAATCAGTCTACAGAGGGACGTGGTCAAGTCTATTTTGACCAATGGTGCTCTCCAGTGATATTTGAGGGTGATGATTAACAGACTATGGTGAAAAAAACACATAGGTCCAAAGTGCTCAACCTTCTGAAGCCTCAGTTTCCTTATCTGTAAACAAGAAAAATAGTACCCCCTCCTCCCGCTAGGCCTGTGAGGATTCAGTGAACATGTTCAGTAAGCTGTTTAGCATGGAACACAGGAAGGACTCAATACATCAGTAATAATATTGATAATAATATTAATAAAACAAGTGAAGGGGCACCTGGGTGGCTTAGTCGGTTAAGCGCCTGACTTTGGCTCAGGTCATGATCTCACGGTTTGTGAGTTCAAGCCCCACATGGAGCTCTGTGCTAATAGCTCGGAGCCTGGTGCCTGCTTTAATTCTGTGTCTCCCTCTCCTGTGCTCATGCTCTCTCCCTCTTTCTCTCTAAAATAAACATTAAAAAAATTAAAAACTAAAACAAGTGAAAGAAACATCAACGGAGACTATCTCTCTTCTATGTCATGCATTTCAGCAGGAGTAAAGCCCTGGTCTCTGGATTCCAAGGCCAGGGTTCTAACCTAACCTCTTCATTCTGTCATATGCAAATGATACAAAACTATAAGGATAAACATATGCCTGCAGAGAAGTGGCCACTGTACCAACCAGAGGCTGAGAAGGCCTTGGAGGAATGTGAATGACGGAAGAGTCGCTCCAGGAAACCTTTCAGAAGTCCCTCCAGGAGAAGCCTCCTACTGGGGCTTCATCTGGAAACACGGCTGGTATGTCTTGTCACTCAGCAGTGGCCCCAGCTGAGCAGGGCAGAGGTGAGAAACAAATCTGGACCAAGAGCTGCTAGGGCCACCCTGAGGCTTCGGCACCAGTGGCCAGTCTCTGCAGCCCAGCCCCTGTAGCACACAGTGAATCCCTGTGGTCAGTCAGCTGCTCACACCACTATTTGAAAGTTCTAAAAGGAACCACCATATTTTTTTTTCTCCCCTGACTTTTGCAATCGTGGGCTAGACACGCTTGGTCGCCCTTGATACAGCTGTGTAGGTGCTGGAGAAGGGACTCCCTTTGCATCTAAAAGGGGACGAAGTTCTGGCCTAGAATGTAAAGCACTCCCCTGCTTTCCCCTCGCCCTGCAAACCCACTGCCCACTCCATCTGCTCCAGCTAGAAGCGGTCCCACTTTCCACAAGGCCTCCAACTTGTACACAGGAAACACCATTTGGGGCACAGAGCAATCTCTCAGCAGCACGTTTTAGCTTCAGCCTGTCTAAAGTCTTACCTCGGGCCCAGAGGTGGTGGGGAGCTTCAGGGATATCACGACTTTCCTCTCCCTCCCCTTGCCTGTCTTTAATCAAATGCAGCATCCTGAAGCTGCAGGGAGTTGACCTTTTGAGCCAAGTTGCCCCACTCTTCACCACAGACCCGCATCTGTTGGTGACAGGCTGTATTGTGCCGACTGGGCCTCCTGCAGGTCCACAGAGTGCTGAGTTAGCAGGGAGACAGGATGCAGAGGAACGAGGGTAACATGGACACTCCAGACACCAAGAAGAGCCTACCCTCATTCACCATTTGCCAAAGCAAAGCCACCTCGCAGCAGAGCTATCTGAGCAGCAGAGCAGTTGTTCCAAAGCTCTTGTTGAGAGAGATGCCTCAGAAAATCAAAGATTCAACATGAAAGAAATGTTGATGATCTCAAGATTTTTAATAAGTCTGTGAGCCACAAGGCTTGTAGGCTAAAACTGGCTCAGGACAAATGCAAATAGGGAGACTTTGGGGAGGGGAGGGATTGTTGACTGTTGTTAGTCTAAGCTCCCTCAGGTAAAGTGACTCTGAGAACCTCCCCGACAGGCGCTGCGGACTATGGGAAATTTCTTTTGCCTTCTCAGCTGTGAAAATAGGACAGAGACCCCCCCAGGAGAGGTTGGAATGCAGAGTCAGAAGAAAACTCTTTGAGAAGAAGCAGCTGATGTCTCCTCAACCTGGGCCTCTCTGGATTCTCTTCCTGGCCCACACACACCCCAGCCCCCACAGACATTACTCCTCTCTGATCCCTTCTCCACCCTAAAGGTGATTATACTATCAATCCCCCCCACCTCCAACACTTCATCTGCCGTGAGAAAAGTATCCTCTACCCCTGCAGCCTTGTTTCCTACTTCTGGCCACCTGGAGCCCTCAGCATTGCCGACAACTAGGATGAGGAATAGAAGTACAGGGAAACATCTTTCAAGGAAACTCCTAACCATCAAGAGCTCTCCCTCCCCCACTGAAAAGAATGCCTGGCCTAGATGATTTCACAGAGGGACTATAACAAGCCTTTAGAGAGCAGATCATTTCAATGTTACTGAAAATATACTGACACACAACACAAAAGAAAACTTCCAAATTAGTTCTATGAAGTGAATTTCAAACTGATATAAAAATGATTAAGATTGTACACAATAAAAGAAAAACAGATCCTAATCTCTTATGAATATTGAAGGAAAATCTCTAAATGAAAGTTGTCACATAGATGCCAATAGCATATTAAGTAAAATACACAATGACCAGGTAGAGTTTATACCATGATTGCAGGGCGATTCAATAACAACAACAACAAAAAAATCATTAATATTAAATATTGTATCTACATAGAAAAGCAAATTGTCATTTCCTTTGATGTTGAAAAGAAAATTCAACCCCATGACTGATTAAAAAAAAACATTCAGAAAAACGAAAATCGACAAATTCTTTCTGAACATAATTACACTCACACACACACACACACACACACACACACACACACACACACCAGCCCCAAAACCAACATCCTTTTTTTTAATGAATGAATTGGAAATCCACACAGAAAGCCTTTTTTTTTTCAATTTTTAATTTTAGAGAGAGTGCATGCAGGGAAGAGGGGCAGAGTTAGAGAAAGAGACAGAGAGACAGAGAGAGAGAGAAACAAAGAGATAGAGAGAGAATCCCAACCAGGCTTCATCTTCAGTATGGAGCCCAATGCGGGGCTCAATCCTAAGACCCCAGAATCATGACCTGAGCCAAAATCAAGAGTCGGTTCAACCAAGTGAGACACGCAGGTGCCTAAAGCCAACATCTTTTTGATGGGAATATTGCCACTAAAGTAAGGAACAAGACAAGGTACTCACTATTGCTGCAACTAGTTAACCACTGATCAGAAGTATTAGCCAATTTGATCAAGTAAGAGAAGCAGTTAGAGGCATAAGAATTAGAAATAAAGATATAAAAACTCTCTAGTTATCAATGCTTGTGTAAGTAGAAAACCCAGAGAATCAATGGGAAAAATACCATAAAGAGTAGCATTCTGTTAAATTGGCAGGATATAAAATTAATATAAATAAACAAATAGTCTTCTTATATACAATCATCAATGACATATATTTGGAAGAGAACCCCCATTAACAATAGGAGCAAAGAAAAAAAGAAAAGAAAAGAAAAAAACATTTAGGAATAAATTTAACAAGAAATGCCATGTGCAAAAGCCATACAAAGAAAACTTCCCAGAATGAATCAGCTATTCAAATAAAATTTTAAATAAAACCATACATATATTTTTTAAAAATCTGTGAATTCCTTTGAAACCTGGAAGTGGAGACCACCTTTTTAACTGTGAATCAAAATCCAGAATCAATAAATACAATTTGGTGAGGGATTTGACTACATAATTTTTTTTTTTGAGAGAAAGAGAGAGAGCAAGCAGGGGAGGGGCAGAGAGAGAGAGAATCCCAAGCAGACTCCTCCCTCTCAGTGCAGAGCTCAGTGCAGGGCTCGAAGTCATGAATTCATTAGATCACCACCTGACCTGAAATCAAAATTCCAATGCTTAACCCACTGAGCTGCCTAGGTACCCTTGAGTACATATTTAAAAAGAAAAAGCACTAAAAAAGTCATAAAGGTGAAAAGACAAATGACCAACTAGGAACAAATATTTGTAACTTATTTCACAGCCAAATGATTCATCTCCTTAACATAAAGAGTTCCTGGAAATCAAAAAAGAAAGACCAATCACCCTGAACATGCCAAAATACACGAACTGATGGTTTATAGCAGAAGAAAGACAAATGTTCCTTAAACATATGGAAAATTCCTCAACACCCATTGTAAAGAGAGAGACCGTGTCACCATGTCTCCCCCACCAGACTGGCTAACTCAGGATTGTAGCAATACACTCTACTAGTGAGGCTGTGCGGAAGCAAGTCTTGCCATAGAATATTTTCAGGAACATGAAATGATATCATTCCTTTGGAGGAGGATTTGTCAGTATCTACCAAGGACCCAGGAATCCTACTCCTGGAAATCTATTCTAAGGATATAACTTCACAAATATGAAATGACAGGGGCTCCCAGGTGGCTCAGCCGGTTACGTTTCCCGACTTTGGCTCCGGTCATGATCTCACAATTCGTGAGTTCAAGCCCTGGGCAGGCTCTGTGCTGACGGCTCAGACCTTGGAGCCTGCTTCAGATTCTGTCTGCCCCTCCCCCACTCATCTCTGTCTCTGTCTCTCTCTCTCTCTCAAAAATAAATAACATTAAAATAAGTTTTTAAAAAACAAATGTAAAATGACATATGCAAAATGTTACTCATTGAGGCATGATGCATACTAGCAAAAAAAAAAAAAACCATGTAATGACTCAAATGTCCATCAATCTTGCTGAATAAACTGTGACACCAAGTCTATTGAATAAACTCTGGCACCTTCCTGTGAGGCACAACTAGGCAACCATGAAAAGAATGAGAGTCATCTTGATATATTAACACAGGATGATCTCCAGAAGACTTAAATAAAAAGGTGTGATGTCCAGAAATATATATAATATGCAAACCTCATCGGTAAAGGGGAATAAGAATATGAGCACAATCTTGCCTATGTTTGTAATAAGGAACACTGTTAAGAATTAATCAGAACTCGGTGCTTTAAATTAGTTAATGTTAGATGGGAGAAAAGGAAGTGGAGACAGGAGGGAATTGGGATGGAAGAGAAATTTCTTTGGGCATAGCATTTAATTTCTGGGAGGTCAATGCTTTACATGTCTAAAAATACATATTATATAAAACAAAAGCAAAAGAAAGGCCATCCCTAAAATTGAAGGAAAAAAACAAATCAATCTAATAGCATCTAAAATGAATAGCATAACTACAGAAAGAAAATAGTTAACTGAGTTTAAAACTTAGCATTTTGTATTTCCTTAATGGGATATATCCTAGGATAAACAAATATATTCCAGTCATTCAGTTTTCTTATTATTTTGAAAAAACAATAAAACAAATAAGTAATTATATTAATGTTGTTAGAAACCAAGCTTTTCAGCATAAGAGGAAATAGAAGTATACATTCAAATCATTAAATTACCCCCTGTAATGTTAAATTTGAATTTGAACTATAAATACCATTGATTTAAAATCATGATTTATGTATATACATAATATATGAATACATATATTCTTGAATGAATAAAATCTTTTTAAAAATTTTTTAATGTTTATTTATTTTTGAGAGAGAGAGACAGAGTAGAAGTGGGGGAGAGGTGCAGATAAGAGGGAGACACAGAATCTGAAGCACGATCCAGGCTCCGAGCCGACGTAGGGCTCAAACTCGTGAACTGTGAGATCATGACCTGAGCCGAAGTCAAATGCTAAACTGACTGAGCCACTCAAGTGCTCCAATGAATTCTTGAATCAATGTATCCAATATATTCTTTTAAATCATATATTTAACCAAATGTATATATTCTTTTAAGTCATCTCCTACCAACCAAGGAGAGAAGCCTCAAAAGAAACCAAACTTGCCCACACCTTGATCTTGGCTTTCCAGCCTCCAGAACTGGGAGAAGATAAAGTTCTGTTGTTTAAGCCACACAGTCTGTGGTACATGTGAGTGTTACGCCAGCCCTAACAAACTAATAATGGTGTGATAAGGACACTGTGGCTACATGGGAAAAGTTCTGGGAGATTTCTACTAAAGCTTTTAAATGTGAAATGTCATAATGTCCGTGATTTTTAAAGCCCTAAAAAACTAATAAAGAAAGGTGAACTTTGGGGCGCCTGGGTGGCTTAGTCGGTTCAGCGGCCGACTTTCGCTTAGGTCATGATCTCGAGGTTCGTGGGTTCGAGCCCCGCGTCGGGCTCTGTGCT
The DNA here is from genome assembly GCA_017311185.1 of Proteles cristata cristata. Lineage (NCBI taxonomy): Eukaryota > Metazoa > Chordata > Mammalia > Carnivora > Hyaenidae > Proteles > Proteles cristata. The sequence continues at coordinate 12,833 of JAESUZ010002768.1, read as the reverse complement.
GACTGCCAGCTCAGAGCCTGGAGCCTGTTTCAGTCTGTGACTCCCTCTCTCTGACCCTCCCCTGCCCACGCTGTCTCTCTCTCTCTCTCCTAGAAATAAATAAAACATTAAAAAAAAAATTAAAAAAAAAAAAAGAAAGGTGAACAATGTCAACTGTTAAATTTACATGATAGGAATATGGGTATTAAGTGTTATCATTCCACTTGTCTGTAAAGTCAAAATTCTTGGCAGAAAGTCAAAATGAAAGGAAAGGAAATGTTTGGGCGTAGCAGGGAAAGGAAGGCACGGGGCAGCATGGGGAGGCCCAAGGACAAAGAGCCGGTGCTGGGGAGGGAGGGTAGACCCCTTACAAGGAGGCCCCTGCCTATTTCAGGACTGAACATTGGGGCCTCTGTCTTTTAACCCACCTAAACAGGATGATTAGAACTCAAGGGTGCATTGTGTCAATGGAATTGCCAATAGTAAGGCTGTGAGAAGAGAATAATTAAAACTGAATTTAGTTTGACTGTGAGACTACTAATTTCAGTCGCATACATTAACTACTAAACATTTAAGTATAAATACCATTTAGCATAATAAGAATTAAGCATAAAACTGAAAAATGCAGTTGGAAATATACAATTAATTTAAAATGTCATAATAACTAGAGCTTGTCTGTATTTAGCCAAATTCCTCATACTGGGTAGGCAGTTCCTAGTCTGAGCTAAGGCTGCTTGATTCTCTGTCATAACAAATCCAGCAGCCCTAACACATTTCTTCATGTCAATCAATCAACAAATATTGAGTACTTACTTCGCAAAACTGGTGTGCTAGGCATTATGGTTGGCACAAAAAAGTAAAAGGTTATTCAAGGAGTTCACAATCCAAGCAGAAAGTTTTAGACCCAAACAAAAATAACATAAAATATAAGGAAGGCTATACATGTGAATGATCAGCAGGAACAAGCAAAGGTAGATTTATAGGATAGTCATTTGTATTCGGTAAAAAAAGAAATACATAGTTGTGCAGCTGAAGCAAGGATATTTAATCCTAGAGCAAGGAGATATAGCTTAATAATATGAAGACACATGCAGAATCCGTAACAAGTGTTGGCATGCAGCCAATGCCTGGACAGAGTCGCGATGACAGTGTTAATTCACATACCCAGATCCGTGTGCTCCTAGGCAACACTTCAGAAATATGATGGGGCACTCGGGCATGCTTAGACTGAGTGTTTACAAACATACACTGTGAAAAAGAACAACACATTATAGATGTGGATGGTGTCATTGCTCAAGGGAAAGTATGACCAAAGTCTCAGTAAAAGTGGGGACCATCGATTCATAAGTCCCCACGTGATCTCACAGGGGTTGATGTGCACAGCTTGCCCCCTGGGCCAAGCAGGTCACGCGGTAAGCGCAAATGCTGCTGCTCCTCCAGAAGTAGTTGGGGACACTGTGCCTCCCGTGGGGCTGGAGGGTGAGTGGAAGTGTCAGACTGGGGCACTCAGAGTCCTGGCTCAAAACGGACACACGTTCTCTCGGCCTTATAGAACTGAAACTACCTTTCCAGAGTGTCTGAGAAGACTTCAAAAGAAAGGTGAGACGTGATCTGAGGCATGAATAACCAAGAGCATGTAGAATTCTGCCAGATGGGGAGAAATGGTCAAAATTGAGGTGTGGCCTCCAGAGCTCAATTTAGCTCTCAGTAACACCTCCCCCAGCCCTTCCACCAAGCCCAGCCCCCTCTTGCCTCACCATAACAATCAACGTAAAGGCCACTGCCGACAAGGAGATTGCACACAGGCTACATCCAGCATGGCTTATGTTTCTGCTTATCTTAGCCAGCGCCAGACATCCAGGGCTCCTAGGTCAATGCTTGCCGCCTGGACTCTTCCTTCTTTAAGGCTTTAATCTGTCCCCATTTCCCACCCTTCCTGCCTACCCCACTCCAAACTCTCCTATTCTGCCCTCTAGGTCCTGTGGATTGCCATTAGCATTATTTCTTTTATCTTTAAAAGAGATAATCACTTCTTTAAATCACTTGTTTTCAAAGTGTGACCCTCGACCAGAAGCAGCACATTGCTTAAAACTTGGAAGAAATGCAAATTTGCAGGCCCCCTCCCCACCCAGCCGAATCATAATATCAGGGAGTGGGGTCAGCAGTCAGTGTAACAAACCCTCCAGGCTGTGACATCCTCCTCCCAGATCCATGAGGAGCCTGCCTCACTGCCTTGATCACTGCATGGCCCACCTTCCTTCATGCATGTCATTTAATATATCCTACCCTAAAATAGCAATGAGGCCACCTTTTCTACTTTTTATCCTCACCTCGAACATCTAATGTCACTTCTCCTACATCACACACACCCCGACACACACACGCTACTCCTACATCATCCTGTCTGAATTTCTTAGAACCAATTCTCTTTCCTTTTGCCCTAAAACAATGGTCTCCACATTTTTCCTTTTAATTTCACATACCAAAAAAATATTAAGCAATGACCTCCCTAATGAAGTATTTAAACATAGGGTTGTAGTAACCTATTGTGTACATTATAAAAGAGAACCTGAGAATAGAAAAAAATTAGATTTTACATAAAAGTATTTAAATAACAAATGTGAGATCTTCTTTAAGTACCCTCAAGGAGTTATCTTTGCAACTTATGCTGCAGACATCAGCTTTGAAGGACTTGAGACCTAGCAAAGGCTACGTTTCTACAACTTTCTAGACCCAAACACAAGGGAGCCCTCTGACTAGGAATACAAGTTAGATTTTTGCCGTTGTGTGATAGTAAATGATGAACAACAGTTCTCCTAGGAAAAAAAAGTCTCAAGTTTGTAGGCTTTGTCATGGTCAGTGGTGTAAATACTCCCACTATGGTGATTTCAAACTCCCAACATTATGTGACTGAACATGAAGTTTGAAAAGTACACAATCGTGTCCACAAGCCAGTATAAGCCAGCTCCCACGCTGGATTTTTGTGCCCAAAACTTTTTGATTAAGGTCTATTTTTCAATTAATTCCCTTTCTTCTAGGGAACTGGTTTCCTAATTAAGCATTTTCTAATTAACATGCTCCCTTTTAATTTCTCAAACCCCAGCTATGGCAGGGGTAGATACTCAGTCCTTCTGGCTTTGGCGGGGTCTCTGGTCTGATTCAGGAGCAGATGGCCACCTGGGATTTGTCCCCCAGGAGGTACGAGTAGTAGGTGAGAGAAGCGGTGACAGCCATGCCTTGGACATTCTTACCATGTGGCCCGATGTCAAAGACATGGGCTTAAGTAAATTTACCCAGCCTATACAGAGGGAATCTGGGGTTTAGATCTCTACCAAACGCATGTTCTTTAACTGCAACCACTTCTGTCTCTCTGCTCCCCTCCCCGCATGGGAACCCCAAACCTCACAGCAGTGACTAGGTAGGAGCTCTTGAACTTTTGGGACCAAATGGAAATAAAGAAACAAGATGTATTAATTTGAGAACTTACTAATGTGAATGAAGCATTTACTTCATTCAGTTCCTACTGTATAGGCACGCTTCCAACTACATGATAAGTAAGGTAGGTATTCTTAGTATTCCCATTCTGCAGAGGAGGAAACAGGTTTGGAGAAGTTGGCCAATTTTCCCCAGGTCACACAGTTAATAAGAAGTACAATTCGGATTTGAACCCAACCAGGCTGACCCCAGAGTCCATGCTTACAGTGACTCATCTTCTTCTATTTACCTCTGCTAGCCGATATATTTGAGGTGGCTGGTACTGAAGAGGGTGAAGCATGGGGTAGAAACCCAGAGACGTGTACCCCTGTCCTCAAGATGCTTTCCAAAAGCTGACAGCATCCTTAGGAAAGGAAGACTAATGTAAGTGAAGTAATTAGAAAATCTTAGCAGACAGCCTGTAATTAGCTGTAATGAAATATCCCCCAAGGCTAAGAAAAGCACTTCCTGGTGGGGGCCATGAGACCTAACCCCTACCTCCAGAGCAATAATCACTCTTTTAAAAAATCAGAATCTAGGTCAGACGGGGCCCTCGGCCTGCAGTCTGGTACTGTAATTCTCTCTCCCAAGGAATCCCACCTGACCAAATGACATAGCCATAGAATGACTATATGAAGCTGCATTCTACATACAGTTTCTTTCCATTTTTCTCAAACTAATGAGAAAATATTTTCAAACCTCTAAGTTTCTGGTTCTCCAGTGTCACAAAAGCCGTAAGTCTGAACTCTGGCCTTTCACAGCATCCTCTCTCTCTGGTAGTTTCAATTCTTCCAGGTTGCCGACTGTGATCCATCCTAAACTGACAATGCGATTAGCAACTAGATATCCCTAAGAGGAAGAGGAACTTGAAAAGTCCAAACTTGCTCCTATTCCCACTGCTGTGGAACATACTACCTAAAAACTCTGACTTAAAACAGTAGCCATTTAAGTATCTGTCATAATTTCTGTAATGTGAGACATTCGTAGCTGGGGAAGTATTTTAGTTTGCTCAGGCTGCTATAACAAAGTACCACAGAGAGGGTGGTTTAAACAACAGAAATTAATTCTCTCACAATTCTGAACTATTCTGAACAATCTCTGAGGCTTATTAAAGTAACCAGATTAGGTCCAAGATGGAGTCACTCATGCTAAGCTACATGTCAGCAAAGCAAAACTTAACTAAGTTTCTATGTTAGGCTTTCCCAGAAAAAGAAGGCCTAGATCAACCAATCAACCACAAGTCACCTGACCAGCCTCCAAGACTGTCTTTGCTCCACATAAGGAAATTAACTGTGCTTCAACCAGTCAGCAAATGTCCAGTATAACATCCTTATTCCTGCACACTCTGGTCTTTAAAAGTCCTCTCGCTTTGGAGCTCCTTCCTAACTTCTAGATTGGATACTGCCTGATTCATGAATCACTGAATAAACACCTACTAAATCATTAAATTGGCTGTGGAAAATATTCTCCTTGCCTTGTAGATGGCCATCTTCTCCATATGCCTTCATGTAGTCTTCCCTCTGTATGTGTCTGTATCCTAATCTCTTCTTAGAAGGACCCCAGTCATATTGGATTCTGGCCCACTCATGCAACATCATCTTACCTTAATCTCCACTTTAGCCACCCTATCTCCAAATACAGTCACATTCTTAGGTACATTCTGAGGTACTGGTGGTCAGGATTTCAATATATGAATATATATTGAATATGAATATTGAATATTCAATATATGAATATATGAATTTGGTGGGAGATACAATTTGGGCTATAACGGTAAGTATTTTGCTTCTGATACATTCATTGGTACCATTCATTGGAACTCAGTTGGCAGATGAGATGGTCTGGAGGATCCAGAATGGCTTCAGTTGCATGTCTGGTACCTTGGTGAGGATGGCTAGAAGGCTTAGTTCAGCTGTGCATGTTGGCCAGAGAGCCTTCATAGGGCATCTTCATTCTGGCCATCTTGGGATGGTCAGATATTTTACATGGATGCTAAGTATATCTCAAGAGAGCCTATGATCTAGGCTTAAAAGTCACAGAGCTCTACCTCTGCCACTTTCTATTGGTCAAAGTAGTCACAAACCTGCCCAGATTTGAGAGGAGGGGACATGGACCCTATCTCTCAATGGAAAGTAGTCTCAAAGAATGTTGGGCCATTTTTTAACTTTTTTTTTTCACTTTTCGACAGAGATAGAGCGCAAGCAGCAGAGGGGCAGAAAGCAAGGAAGATACAGAATCTGAAACAGGCTCCAGGCTCTGAGCTAACAGCACAGAGCCCAATGTGGCCCTCAAACTCATGAACCTTGAGATCATGACCTGAGCCGAAGTCAGCTGCTTAACTGACTAAGCCACCCAGGAAACCCCAGGCCATTTTTTAATGTAAGCTGTTTACAGTTCAGTCTTATCATCTACAAAGTTTCCTACCACTCCATCATCTTGACTCAAATGAAAAGACCTCAATAAACACTACAGTTATTCTCGTTCTGTGAGTTCCCCTCTGCTTCTTGAGGGCTGATGAAGGTGACTCTGGCTTATAAGAACCAAATTGTCCATTTCAGGCCCCACCTGTCATGTGATCTTATTAATTCTTCAGAATCTTTCCTAATGATCCAAACATTCCAACTTCGGCATAGTGGATCGCTGTTCACTAACTTCGTTTCTGTGCCAGGTCATAGGAAGTCCTGATTTCCTATAGTCTCCATCCTCACCTCATCTCTTCATCAGGCCTGGAAGATATTTTATGATGCCCTCTATTTCCCTTTTTTGAGCTATTTTACCAGGCTCAGAACTCTCACCCCTGTATCTCAGAGCTATCAGTTTTCTATCTTGTATGCCACTTGCCCTGCTCCCATCTCAGCCCTTTCTTTTTATTGTAAAAATTGGAATCTGGGTATGTCTGACCCAGATGGGCAGGTCTCCCAGGAAAGACTGGAAAAATTTGCTGAAAAACCAGAAAGTCCAGGGGACAAGACTCTGTATGAGAAGACAGCATAAGGCACTGGTAGTCTGATTTAGGAACAAAGCTTCAGTTCTCAGAATCTCTGCTCCTGTCAGTTCCTGAATGGAATGTGTCAACTGGATCCATCCTAACTCCCAACCCTTAGTCATAATCTGGATCCTGGTTATTGGGTCCTGGTGAGAGGGAGGACTTTAAATAAAAACAGGATCTATTCTCCTCCCTACTTTAAGACACCCTTCAGACCTGAACAACTGATGATATGGGGTGAATTCTCTACCTGGGTGACCACAGACATTGAAAACACCATGTTCAAAGCTGAACTCAACAGTTCCACCCCCAACCCACTCATTCCTATACTCTCTATCTCAGTTGGTGGCATCCATCTACACAGTCATCCAAGGTAGAAACCTACAAGTCATTCTTGACACTTAATTTTTCTTTGCCACCACCCCAACATCCAATTATCAAGTCCTTAAATTTCTGGAATCTTCCTCAGCCTCCAAATCTCCAATGTCCCTGCCAAAATGCAAGCATTCATTATCTCTTATGTGGAATACTTGAATTGCCTCCTGTTAGCCCTTGATGCGATCTGCCTAAAACCCAAATAAATATGAATCTGTTGTTATCTCCTTAAATCATGGCTGCAGTGCCTCTAAATTTATCTAAAAAATAGAGTCCAAAGATTTTCAGCAAGACTACTTCATCTAGTGCTCAAGCTCTCTGACATGTGTAGGCCCTGCTTGCATCTTCAGTCTATGTGTCTTCGTTCACTCTTGTATTATACATCTGCCACCACAATTTGTTCTTTTTCCAGTGTATTGGCTACTTATTAGCTGGAGTAAGCCAGGTGGTACCAAAAAGATTTTCTGTTCTACTAGGCTGCTCTTTTGACTAGAGAGAGAATTTTCTTGGGTTTGGTTGGTTTGTTGTTTTTGTTTTGTTTTGTTGCTTGTTGTGGGTTTCAGGATGAAGACTTCAGCATCCTGAATTCTGGGATATATAGGCAAAAACCAAACAAACAAACCCAGGGAGCTCACCATTGTATCATTTCTCAAGTCTTGAGTTTCAAGGCAATACATCTGTTCCTTTTACCTTTCAGAGTCTCTCTGTGTTTGTTATATCAGGAACTTTTTAGTTGTAAAAGGAGGACTAATGAGAAATGAGCTATCCTCTCTTGGTTAGAACCACAATCCATCCATTAAGCTTTAATGAATAAATCAAAGAGGCTCTTTGAGAAATATTTAGGGACCAAACCGGTTGGGTATTTTGAAGGATATATATTCTACTATTATGGAGAATGTTCTAGAGGGGGTTCTGGAATGCACTCTGAATGTTGGAGTGAGGGAAGAATTTCAAACTATGGCACAATAAAAACCTACAAAGCTGAGCATTGTTTTACTGAAGAGTCTGGAGAGACAGTGGGCTGGAATAAATCAGGCTGTCTTATAGCAGTCTAATTCCAGAGAGCAGCACCACAGAAAACTGTTCTACTTCCACCAAAGGTCAAAATGTTTCTAGAACATTCCCAGATGAGCTCCATTCACTCCCATCATGGAAAGGAGGTCAAAAAGTCTTCAGGACAGTTGAAGGTTTCAAAGAGTAACAGCTGCACCTATTCATCCACTGATAGAAGAGATTGAATTCAAGTTGGCAGCTTTGAGCAACTATGTGGATCAGCATTTGGAAGGATAAGGAAACAAGATGCAGCCATGGGCAATGGCTAGGACAGCCAAGACTGGGAAAGCATAGTTTGGGAGATCTCCTAGTTAGGCTTTAATAAAGACTGCATTCAGGATCCTTCTTTCCTCATCTCATCCCAATCCTGCAACTGGGGTTGCCAGGCTGGGAAGAATACGCATGGGAGGAATTGGTTAACAAGTTCTTAGAGGTGGAATGGTCATCCATCCAGACACTCAGACATAGCTAAGACTGGTTCAGACTTTTTGGCAAAAGACTTCGAGAGTTTTGAGGTTGGGAATCTTGAATTATATTGAATTAAAATAGAACACAGTGGTCCGTGTGATATTTGCCCTTTAAATCCCTAATTGGAGTTCTACATGTAACTATGATTTTATGAATTCATGAATTCTGTTTCTGATGGCATTCTCTCTCTCTTTTTTTAATGTTTATTTCTGAGAGAGAGAGAAAGAGACAGAGCACGAGTTGAGGAGGAACAGAGAGGGATGAAGACACAAAATCTGAAGCAGGCTTCAGGCTCTAAGCTGTCAGCACAATGCCTGACATGGGACAAAACTGTAAGATCATGATCTGAGCTGAAGTTGAATGCTTAACTGACTAAGCCACCCAGGTGCCCCCGATCTCACTTTCTCTTTAATATCTCCTCCCTATTCTGAGATTTATGTATTTTTTTTTTCACCTTTGGATCCATATGCCCCATATCCCATAGTCTCACTGAAGACTGAGAGTCTAAAAGGGGTGAGAGGAAAATTCATAGATCCAGATAATCAAAAGCTAATCCCTCGTTTTCCAAATGAAGAAACTGAATGGTGAAGTGAATTTCTTAAGATTATCCAACAAGTCAACCATATCTCTAAACTTGGCCTCCCCATTTTGAGTTGTCAAACTCCCCTAGACCAAAAAACAGCAAGGCTTTCTCTTGGTTTCCTTGTCCTGAATCTTTCCAGTGAGATATTACAGAGGGAGACTGATATCTCATAACAACCTGTGAAGGATTTTCCGTCGGCCTGGTAATGGGAAACATGCCAATGAAGAAATAAATAAATAAGTATTTATTTATATATATGCATATGAATAATTGAGGAGTTGGGTAACCTGTCAGCGAATGGTAGACAAGTAGAACAGACAAGAAGCACATGGGAAACCTCTAGTCAGAAAGGATATTTTCTGAAGAAAACAGAAACTCATCCTTTCCTACAGCAACCACCAAGGGAAAGTACTTCAGAGTCCACTGGGCATCTGAGAGGCAGGTGTTCAGCTCATGGCAGCAGCCCCAGGGCCCAGACGCAACTCCTCACAGCAGGAAAGGAGGAGGAGCTGGTCCTCACAGTGGCAGGAGTAACAACTTGCTTTGGGTTGGAAGTGGATGGCTCCCACACAAGGGGAAGCTAGCTCCCCAAACAGATAACCAATGGCTATACTTTCCTGAGTTTTATTGTGGTGTTTTTGTTTGTTGTTTGTTAGACTTAATTTTGTTTGAAGCAGTAAGCACTGGTAAGACTTCATTCTCTTCTTTGGGCCACAGGAATATAGTCAGGTAATACAGTAATAGCTTTGTATGGTGACAGATGGAAACTAGGCTTTTGTGGGGATCATTTCGTAATGTCAAAAGTATCAAACCACCATGATGTACGCCCGAAACTAATAGGATATTGTATAACGATTATACTTCACAATAAAAAAAGGATATAAAACACCTATTTTCTGAGTTATAAAAGGAATCAAATTAGACAAAACATGTATTCACTCAAGGACCACATGCAAGGCACAGTGTTTCCTACTCTGGGAGATACAAAGATGAATTCAACAGGAATTCTGCTCTGGTGAGCTTGTGGTCTGTGGGGAGAGTCAGGCTGAGCACTGTATTAGCTTTATCACCAAGCAGAAGGTGAGAGTGGTATGAGATAAAGGATAAAGGTCTAGAGAGATGCAAAGGAGCGTTTATTCCTAATATGGAGAATCAAGGAGAATTCACATTTTTAGAGGAAGGGTATTTTAGGTGGGCCTTGCACAGAGAAGGAATAAAAACTTGCCAGGCAGGGGCAAGAAACAGGCAAAGAGGTGAAAGAAGAAATCACAGGTGAGTCTGGACAGGATGAGCTCTTCAAGAGGCCTTTCTAGAGGAGGAAGAAGGAAATTGAGTTAACAAGTTTCTAGAATCTGGCTGGCCACCAGAAGCACCTGGGGGAGATTTGGTTGTTTCTTTGTTTCATTCTGCTTTAAATAGTCTTAAGCTCCCATAGGGGCTTCCCTTCTCTTGGCTGGGGGAGGAGAGTAATCAAAAGACCACCAGCCCTTAAAGCTGTTTTAACTCACCTCTAAAAACAGTTCAAGACCTTTCCTTTCCATTGGACTTTGCTTCTGGAGGCAGAGAATGTGCTGGCACTGAAATATATATCACTCTTGTCAGTTTCTTTAAAGTCACTGTTTTGATTTTCATTTTCCTGCTACAGACCAGGAAATCTTGTTGCTAAGAGCCCAGGGCCCATCAGCTTTTGGAATTTCTCTTCTCCATCTCCTTACTGAAGAATTTAAAGGGCGGCTGGACAGGCTTGCTGTGATGCGAGGGATAGGACTGCAGTGCATCCTAGAAATCTGTGGGTGTGCCTGGGGTGGGTGCCCCACCAGCCAGTCGGGTGTGGGGCTAGCAACAGCAGGAGAGAGGTTCTGAGCAGGGCTGGGAGCTTTCTAGTTCTCTTCCATTTCCCCGGCTACTCCTGGCCAGTCTGCTTCTCTCCTTTCTACTAGCACAGAGTGAAAAGGGGACAGGAGCTTTGGCTCCACAGCAAGGTCCTAGATGTTTTCATGCTAAAACTTCCTCTTCTTCCTCCTCCTTCTCTGTGTTTTATGCAGAGAGCCATGATAGATGAATCTTATCAGGTGAGGGACAATTTCTCTTACCTGAATATTGAATAGGATAAATTTGACGACTCTAAGCTTAGCAGCACAGATGAACCCATGAACCTTGTGCTGAGTAGGAAAAAAGTCAAAGGGCATCCTACCATGCTGAAGGACTTCCCAGGTGGAAATAACCCACTCCAGGTCTCTTAGAGACAGAACTGGGATCCTTTGTTGCTACAGCTAGACTCAGGAATCAGATTCTAAGATGAAATGATGAGATTACAGTAAAACCTTGGATTGCAAGTAACTAGTTCCGCGAGTGTTCTGCAAGATGAGCAAACATTTCTAATAAATTTTAACTTGATAAACAAGTGATGTCTTGCGATGTGAGTTGCACATGACACCGAATTTCATATGATCACAACTGAGCCAATGGTTCTCCTCCCTCCCTTTCTCTCCTCTCTCTCTCTCTGGGATTGTGGGCAATGGTCTCCCATGCTCAGATGCTCAGTCTCTGGCTGCAGTGTTTGGTAAAAATCAGTGCTTTTTCAGAATGTTGGAAGGTGACCACAATTGGCCCTAGTCATATTTTTTGTCACTTCAAAGCACCTATGGACAGTCCTTTGCTTTTCCATACAAGAGTGGGCTTAGGAATACTTTGCTTCATTCTAGGTCAGGCTGCCTGCAGATACAGACCCTTTCCTCTGTTGCCTTATCACCAGTTACATTAAATACAGTATATGACAAGAGCTTATTCATACTTTACTACAGTCAACATCCATGTGAATGTACACAATGGCCCCCAAACAAAAAATGTTGAAAACAAAGGCAGTAAGAAGGAGATGATTATGGTGGAAGTTAAGAAGGAAATCATGGAGAAGTACAAATGAGGTATGCATAGTGGCAAAAATTGCAAGATTTTATAAGAAGTCTACGTCTGCATTTCATCTACAGAGGAGGAGGAGAAAATGGCAGAGAGATTCGGAAGATGTGTAAAATGTGGGAAATAGTGCAGATTTTTAGAGAAATCACCACCTGAATAAGGCTATAGCAGTGTGAGTGATAAATCTGTTTAATGACAATGCAATGCCACATTTCTGCAAAATCCTCAAAAGGAGACAAAAGCAAGTGTCATTGGAGAAGTTCCTTGTTGAAGTTGCACAAAAAGAAAAAGATTCCATTGAGCCAACAGAAAGCAGTGATTCCATTAGTGATAGTGAAATTGTTCTATATAATAACCCTACTCTCCCTTGTCTCCCACACCAGCCATGAAGGTTTTCCTACAAAGGTAAGTTCATTTATTTATTTTTCTTTATATTTTATATTTTCTTTATTATTTTATATATTACAGTATTCTAATCATTTTTATATGAATATTTTTGTGTTTTGGAATGAATCATCTGAGTTTCCATTATTTCTTATGGGGAAATTTCCTTTGATATACAAGTGCTTTGGATTACAAGCATGTTTCCAGAATGAATTATGCTAGCAAAGCAAGGTTTTACTGTATTGTGTTTCTGCTCCCTGGCCACAGAACAGATCTGGAAAATAAAACACACATTTTCTAGAATAGGTGAAACATAGTGTTCACCAGTGGAAACTTAACCACATGGGAACATCTCCTAGAAGAGCTGGAAAACACAGAAAAGTAGAGATTGTGGAGCTGCATTTTCTGTGGGTCCTGTGGAACTTTATCTGCATGGCAGACAAACTCGTACCTCAGTAGACAGTGTCTACAGGAATGTGTCCTATCTTTTTTTTTTTTTTAAATGTTTATTTATTTCTAGGAGACAGAGAGAGAGACAGCGTGAGCAGGGGAGGGTCAGAGAGAGAGGGAGTCACAGACTGGAACAGGCTCCAGGCTCTGAGCTGGCAGTCAGCA